>CM043705.1:10715000-11285000 GCA_023935145.1 Bretschneidera sinensis
GGCTTAGCTTAGCTAGTGACGGGTTCAATCCCTTTCGAACAATAAGTTCAACCTATAGCACATGGCCCGTTCTTTTGGTCCCATACAACTTGCCACCGTGGCTTTGCATGAAGCAAACATCCTTCATCCTTTCAATGGTGATTCCTGGTGAAAAAAGCCCCGGTAATGATATTAATATCTTTTTGCAGCCTCTAATTGAAGAGTTAAAACAATTATTGGATGGTGTTGATGCGTTTGATGCGTCCACAAATCAAAGCTTTAAGCTTTGTGCTTCTCTTCTTTGGACCATTAATGATTTTTTAGCCTATGCAAACTTATCTGGTTGGAGCACCAAGGGGCGAGTTGCTTGTCCATGTTGTGGGGAATCTATGCATTCTGTATGGTTAAAGCATGGGGGAAAGTTTTGCTATATGGGTCATCGTCGATGGTTAGCAGAAAACCATGAGTTTCGTTTTCAAAAGGATCAGTTTGATGGCACCATAGAGTTGGGATCTGCTCCTGTTCCACCGTATGGGCACGATGTTTTAAGACAACTAGAGGGTGAAAACTATAGCTATGGTAAAACCTCGAAGCCTTCTAAGAAGAGGGCAAGAGAGGATATTGGTGCCTCTATAGGGCAAGTGCTAGTGGATGAAGTTGATAACCTTTTTGAGGGTGTAGACGATTTTCTTGAAAATGTTGATAATGAGGATATTCCCATGGATAAGGGAGTTGTAGATACGATATGGAAAAAAATAAGCATTTTTTTGAGTTACCATATTGGAAAGACAATCTATTACGTCATAATTTAGATGTGATGCATATAGAGAAAAATGTATGTGATAATTTGATTGGAACAATATTGAATATAGATGGTAAGACTAAAGATAATAAGAAGGCTCGCCGCGATCTCAAGGAAATTGGTATTAGGAAAGACCTCCATTTAGTTGTTCTTCCTAATGGAAAAGATCACTCGCCTCCAGCATGCTACACTATGTCCATGAAGGAGAAGCATAATTTCTTGACAGTTTTGGCAAATCTTAAAGTTCCTGATGGGTATGCATCAAACATCTCGAGATGTGTCAACCTAAAGGATCGTAAGCTGTTAAACTTAAAGAGTCATGACGGTCACATATTGATGCAAGAAATCTTTCCGATTTCCTTAAGAGCATCTTTGCCTAGACATGTTCTAGCAGTTGTGTCTGAGTTATCATCATTTTTCAAAGCTTTATGCTCTAAAGCCCTTGATCCCCATGAGCTTGACTTATTGGAGTCGCGTGTTGCTTTGACACTCTGCCATTTGGAGAAAATATTCCCCCCTGGTTTCTTTACCATTATGGTTCATCTTATCATTCACTTAGCCTCCAAGGCTAGACTGGGGGTTCCCGTACACTATAGGTAGATGTATCCTGTTGAAAGGTTAAATGTTCAAAGCTATTTTGTGCACTTTGTTTTTTTTGTTATATATTGGATACTTAATTAATCTTTAATTTTTTGGCTTCGCAAGGTATTTAGTGCGCTTGAAATCTTACGTACGTAATAAAAGTCGACCCAAGGGGTCAATTACTGAAGGGTACAATAGGGAAGAATGTCTAACATATTGCTCCCAATACTTCAAAGGTGTAGAGACAAGATTCAACCGTCCCCAAAGGAACAATGATACTGTAAATTTTTCAGATGAATACATGTTTTCCTCTGGTGGACGGATAATGGGAAATATTGTGAGCATTGAGCTCGATGATATGTCATTGGCTCAAGCACATCGTTATGTGTTGCTCCATAATGATAAGTTTTTTGACCTTTGTAGGTTAGTATCAATAAAGGAACTTAATATGGTATCATGTGTTTAAATTGAGTTTTTATTACTTGTTGTTAGCACTGTGATGGCTAACAGTTACATAAAAACATCAATTATTGCAGCTCATTTTTGGTTGCTCAAAGGCTAACCAACTGTTCCAATCGACCAATACAAAGTCTCGAACAAAAGTGGTTGGTTGATAAATTTCCCTCATGGCTTATGAGGCAGGTTAGACATAATAACAAGAGTCTTCGATTTCTATAAGTGTTATAAATAAAACATTGAATGTTGTTGTCTCATATTAATTGTTGGAAAATGTTTAGGTGCCATGGATGCTGGATAACAATTATTCAGATGAACTAATTGCCTTCGCTCGAGGTCCGAATAATGTTATTAGGAGATTCAATGGATTCAACATCAACGGCTTTAAATTCCACACAAAAGAACGTGAGAGGTGTAGGCGATATCAAAATTTGGGAGTGATGGTTGAAGCGGATGATAAAATGTATTATGGTGTGCTCAACGATATCATCGAGCTGGATTACTATGGGACGTTTAAGATTGTGTTGTTCCGTTGTGATTGGGTGGATATTAATTCACCCAGGGGTTTAAAGAAAGATGCAAGTGGTTGCATTCTTTTGAACTTGAATAGGTTAATACACACTGGTCAGTTATTGAAGGATGACCCGTTCGTACTTTCATCTCAAGCAAAGCAAGTGTTTTATGTGCAAGACCCAACAATGAAGGAATGGTATCATGTTGTGATCACGAAGCCAAGGGACCTATATGAAATGGGGGAAAAAAGGCAGGAAGAGGATGATGACACTTACAATCAGTGCATGCCTTCTAATGTAGTGGTAGACGATCAATTAGATTGTATCTCAACTTGGGCTAGGATGGGCATTGACAAAGATACCAACTAATCTTATGTGCATTTCCGTGTAATTATATTTGGATGTGTATTTATGTGATGGACATGTGTGTCAACGAGTTTTGTAAGGTTTTATTGTAATCTATCGGGTTACTGTTGCTTTGTATCACACTTAACAAGAGTCCTAAACTTTTTTGCGTATAGTTTGTGGAATGCTACTTTAGACTGTCGTAAATTTCTGTTTTGGTTGTATCATTGATTATTGTTTGTTCTTTAAATCCATTTTGAATCACTTATTTGTTCATAACTTCTCAGTTACTCAGAAGTTATTGATTGCTGCATTTGCGGTGACCCCTTGACCATTCCTATCTTTCAGGTGTGGTTCTTCTAATTGTTGTTAACTTTTAATGTATTTTTGATAGTGTGAGATATAATCATTTTAATGTTTTTATCTCTACAGATTGCAAGATATATAGGTCAAAAAATATCCCTCCATCGGTTAGAGATAACATGTCAAACCAGTATGCAGCTGAGTCTTCATACCATCAAGAAGATATTCACCATGAGCATGACTATCACCTTGATGATGATCATGATACGCAAACTGATTTTGAGACCGATCCAATAACATCGGGAAGTGAGCACAATGATAGTGAACAATACAAGATAATTGGTAATTTCTGTATTATAATACATTTTATCTATAACTAGTTTGATACCACATTGTTATACTAATTATATAATTTATGTTTTCAATGTATAGATTCTGAAGGGAAGGTGAGGAAGCAGACACGTGTCTTGAGAACCTCACAAGTGTGGTCCCTTGAACGTGGGGAAAAAATTGTGGTCCACTTCAATGCACGTCATCAACCTATTAAGAAAGGTGGTCAAATGTTAAGTAGCTGGTTGGGAAAGGTAACAAAGAGAGGGAACCTTTGTCCGCTTAATTACACGGATTGAAAGAAAGTCCCTTCTAGCTACAAGAAAGACCTCGTTATATTGATTCGGGTAAGTAACAACTTAATAACCACTGATTGCCTCCAATCTCTCTTTTTGTTTTTGTTTATTCGTTGTGTTGTACATGCATAATTCTTAACACCAATAATGCTTATTTGACATCGATTTCCTTTCTGTGTGGTAGAGGAAGTTCCATTACCCTACGATTGAGGCGATAGACAACATTTTGTTGAGGATGATAGGGAAAAAATGGAGGGACTACCGATATGTGCTGAAAATGGACTACGTTAGGAACAAAACGAAACAACAAGTTTTGAGCAATGATGTTCCAAAAAGCGTAGATCAAGACCAATGGAAGCAACTGGTGAACTACTGGTTCTCTGACCAGAATGAGGTTGTTTTAAGACAATAATGTTCATTTGGATTCTCATTGTTTCTAATTTTCTATTAAAGACTGATTATTCAATTGGTTTATTATTGGTGTAGAAATATTCGACTATAGGGACAGCGGCACGTGGAAGACAACAATGTCCTCACACATCTGGTTCAAAGAGTTTTGCTAGACGACGAGATGAATATGTGAGTTAATTTGCTTTATTAATCCAATCTTTCATTTAAGATGTCACTGTCACAATTTGATCTCTTTCCATATATGGTAGGAGATGACACATGGGAATGAGCCCGGGTGCGTAGAGTTTTTTGCTGAAACTCATAAACGCAAGGATGAGACTTTTATTGATGATGCATCACGACAATTTATGGTAAGTTGAACACCTTTAAAAATAGGTGAAAAGCTTAAAAAAAATTTATTCCTTCCTATTTTCACTTGATGTGGAATGAAAGAAAGAAGAGAGCCTTCAATTAAGTCAAGAAATATATAGCTTTCATCAAAGAAGGGTGATAAAATATTTTTGACCCAAAAGTTTGATGTTATTATTATTTTTTAAATGAGGATGACTTCATTGACATACTCTCTTGTTTTTGTAAATGGTTCTTTTGTTGTGTGCACATGTAGTACTCCCTTGGTGCCAGAGGAATACATCTGTCTGGTTCTTGTGCCTTTAGGATTAATCTGTTGGGCAATGTGATCCTGACATATATATTAGAGCTGTGTTTGAAATATGATCCGTTTTCTGCATAACCTTAATGATCAATAGTTCTTTCTTTAATTACTAATTAGATACAGATCTGAATCTTAGATCAGTAAATGTGTTTGATTGGCAGTAGGTAAGGTTGGGAACTTGATCATGCTTTTCATTTTTTTTCGAACTAGGTTAGTACTAAACAAATTTTATGTATGGTGAAGATTTTATGTACTAAACAAAGGAAGCTGAATGTATGGTGAAGATTTTATGCTTTGAAGGTAAAAATGATATCCTAATTACACTTTTGGAGTTGTGCTGATAAAAGTGGGATGATTTTGTATGGTGGTGACCACCTACGAGCATAGATGATACTTTGTTGCTTTGCACATTTTGTCTAAATTAGATACATTGCTTGGATTGTATATTTGTTTTTCTTTCGCAGGAGGTTTTATGAAAAAATAGGGAAATTTTGCCCCTTTTTCTATAAAATATGATAAACACATTTTGTTTTATGTATATTGCGCTGTTATTAGCTACTAAATATTCGGCTTGGATTGTATATTTGTTTTTATTTCGCAGGAGGTTTTATGAAAAAATAGGGGAAATTCTGCCCGTTTTTCTATAAAATATGATAAACACATTTTGTTTTATGTATATTGCGCTGTTATTAGCTACTAAATATTCGGCTTGGATTGTATATTTGTTTTTCTTTTGCAGGAGGTTTTATGAAAAAATAGGGGAAATTCTGCCCGTTTTTCTATAAAATATGATAAACACATTTTGTTTTATGTATATTGCGCTGTTATTAGCTACTAAATATTCAGCTTGGATTGTATATTTGTTTTTCTTTCGTAGGAGGTTTTATGCAAAAATAATGGAAATTCTGCCTGTTTTTCTATAAAATATGATAAACACATTTTGTTTTATGTATATTGCGCTGTTATTAACTACTAAATATTCGGCGGAGTTTAATCTTTATTGTTTCTTAATTGTAGGTGACAGCTGAAGCTCGTGTTGCTGAACTTGTTGCAGCTTCAGGATCCTCTGATATTAGCAATAATTTAGCAATACAAAATGAAGTCTTCACCGAACTTATAGGTGAAGAGAGTTCCGGTCGTGTCCGAGGTCAGGGTTTTGGAGTTACACCATCTGTTGTGTTTGGACTTTTAGCTCAAATAAGGAATGATATAGGATACCATGGAGGCTATGCTGAAGAGATAAATAGTTTGAGAGCACAAATAGAAGAAAACAATCAACAACATGCGCAACAAATTCAACAAATAATGGCGAGATACGATGATCAAATAAATAATATGCAATCCCAAATGGATGAGCTGAAGTCTTTACTACAACATTTGGCTAATAGAGGACCTCATGATTGATTTCGTGATGCTAAAATAATTTTTCATACTACATTTCCATTACTTTATTTTTGTATGAATTTTATATATGAACTATGACTGTTTTTTGTGTGTAAATAAGACGTTTATGTTGACTGAAAGAATTTTTATGGATGATGTATTTTATATTTCGAAGAACATTTGCATATAGAATGTATGTTGATATTTAAGTCAAAGTTAAAAAACATAATTAAAACCAAAATTCATTTTGTGGTGGGAAGAAACTGTATTTTTCGCGGCGCTTTGAAGTGCCGCTACATACCGACGCTTGGAAGTGCCGCTACATACCGGCGCTTGGAAGTGCCGCTATATACTAGCGCTTCAAAGCGCAGGAAAAATATGCATATTGCGGTGCTTCTTCAAAGCGCCGGTATTTGCGTTTCGACACCGCATATTCCTGCGCTTGATCCGGCGCTTGTAAAAAGCGCCAGAAATTCATATTGCGTCGCTTTTAAGTGCTGGAATATGCAAAAAAAAAGCACCGGCGCTGACAATTTATCTTGTAGTGGAGCTTCACAAACTAAGTGAATTAAATTTACTAGAAATACTCGATTATATATTTCCAGTCACATCTTATAATTCAATCATTTCTAATTCACCAATATAAATCATATATTTTTCACAGATAATCATTCAATTTTTCAAATAATCTTCCTATATTCATTCATCTATTGTCTCATATAAATCAATAATAGAATCCTGTTATAATTCCAACAATTTATCAATCTCATCTTGAATTAATAATCAAACATATCAATTTTTCTTCTCATATATTTAATCATCTTGAGATTATCAATTTAACACCATTATTTACCTTGTTATGAGGTTCATAGCATATAATAAATCAATCAAATAAATTTTTATCATATCATACTAGCATATTTCTTTCTCATCATATCTGTCTCTCCGTGAGGCTCATTTGCCTATCAATAATTTCACAATCAAGATTGACATTTTAACATCTCAATCAATAATAATCAATATTTAAAACAAATGTGATGCATGAATTTAAATTATCATTCTTTCTTTCTTTCTCATCAGATCATTTCATATTATCATTTGGGAACGTCTTCCAACATGTCGACATGTTTCAGCCAGACTAGCTGCCTTCTTGGTCTTTTATGCTAAACAGATTGCCTTCCCAGTCTTTTATTTTTAGTTAGATCGGGTGTCTTCCCGATCTTTTATTTTCAGCTAGATCAGCTGCCTTCCCGATTTTTTATTTTCAGCTAGACAGGCTGCCTTCCCGGTCTTTTATTTTCAGCTAGACCGGCTATCTTTCTGGTGTTTTATTTTATGCATATGAGCAATAATATGAAAACAAGCATACATTCAAGCATTCAATTTAGCTATCCAACTATTTCTTAAAATTATTATTTTTATAATATTCATTAAATTATCTCCTTATATATCAACCCACTTTCCAATTCCTAATCAATAAATCAATCAATTTTCATATATAACAAAAAATACATCATTATATCATTGTAATTCGCCTATTTATCCAAATATCATAATTTCATATTTTTATTGGTTTCGATTACTAAAAGTAAATCTAACTCACCACGTAGCACTTAAAGCTTCCCGTGGATCACCTCCTTGCCTTTTCCTACTCCTTTCAACAATATCTTAAGATTGCTGATCACCAACACCTCAAATATGATGAAGTCTTGCTATTGAAATTGAATGATTGTACTATATCTAATATTGGAGAAATTTTCTTTATAACTTTATGCTACGAAATTTGAATTGAAAAAAGAAGAAAACCAAACCAAATTTGGTAAGAAATAATAAAATAAAATAAAAATACTATACTTTTATACCAAAAAACCATCCACACTTTCTCTGTCTTTTTTTGTTGTCCAACAGCAACCTTTGCTTGTTGGGCAGCCAACACCTGGACGTCCAGGTGTTGGTTCTTTCTTCTCTTTTTTTTTATCCCAAACGTCCAGGCCTTTTTTTTTCAAAAAGAATTATTTTGTTCAATAATAAATCTTTCATATATATATATATATATATATATATATATATATATATATATATATATACATAATTTTAATTCCATGTAATATCTATCAAATTACTTCTTTACCCTTACTTTAAGAAGACGGGTATTACAATTCTACCCACCTTATAAAAATTTCGTCCTCGAAATTTTTTTACCTAACTCATGAAAAAGTTAGGGGTACTCTTTCCTCATTCTCGCCTCATGCTCCCATATAATTTCTTCAACATTTTTGTTCTGCCATAATACTTAAATCAATGGAATAACTTTATTACGCAAGACTTGTTCCTTTCTGTCTAGAATTCTGACTAGTACTTTCATAAAGGTCAAATCTTCCTGAAGTTCTACAGCTTGATTCAGAATACTATGAGATTCATCATGTAAACACTTTCTCAAAAGTGAAACATGAAACACATTGTGTAATGACTTTAATTCTGGAGACAAATCCAATCTGTATGCTACTGGTCTAACTCTTTCAATTACCTCATATAGCCCCACAAATCTCAGACTCAACTTTTCTTTCTTTTTAAATCTCAATACACCCTTCCATAGAGATATCTTCAAAATCATCCAGTCACCAACGTAAAACTCAAGAGGTCGTCTTCTATTATCAACATATCCCTTCTGTCTGTTCTGTGCTGCTTTAAGGTTCTCTCTAACTAGTTTGATCATCTCAGTAGTCAAATCTATCATTTCTGGACCAAATATATTTCTTTCTCCAACTTCTTCCCAACATACTATAGTTTTGCACCTTCTACCATATAAAGCCTCAAATGGTACCATTCCAATACTAGCTTGATACTGATTATTATAAGCAAACTCAATTAAGGGTAAATAAGCATCCTAACTTACTTAGAAACTCATGCACTAGCCCTCAACACATCTTCTAGTATTCAAATAATCTTCCATGTCTATCCATCTGTTTGAGGATGAAAAGTTATACTAAATTGTAACTGCGCACCCCTGGCTTTCAGAAAGCCTCTCCAAAACCAAGATGCAAATCTAGCATCTCTATTTGACACTATACTCAATGGTACTCCATGCAACCTCACAATCTTAGCTACATACAGTTTAGCCAACTTTTTAGGACTCAAATTAGTTTTAATTGGAAGAAATTGAGATGACTTAGAAAGTCTATCTACTATCACTCACACTGCATCGTGACCTCTCTAGGTATGAGAAAATCCAGAAACAAAATCCACACTCACACTCATTCAAGCATAGGAAGAGGTTGTAGTAAGCCTTCCGGATGCTTATTCTCTGACTTCACTTGCTGACAAACCAAACATCTAGAAATATATTCAGCTACGTCCCTCTTTAATCCTGACCACTTGTAATTCTGTCTCAATTCTCTATACATCTTATTGTTACTCGGGTGCATCGAATATACATCATTATGCGTCTCTCTCAATATTTCCTTTCTCAACTCAGCATCATTGGGAACACAAATCCTATGTTCTAATACCAAAATACCATCATTTCTAATTTTGAACTCATATTGCTTTCTACTAAGCACTTCTTGCTTAATCTTCTCTATCTTCTCATCTTTACCTTGTATTTCTAATAAGCGTTCTACAATGGATGACTTTACAACCATGTTTTCCAATAATACTCATCTATCACTAATATTCAAGTTCATTATCATCTCTCTCAACTCTACTATTACATTCACATCATGGCTCTCTATAGCAGCTAATTTTCTTGTTAATTTTCTACTTAATGCATTAGCTACCACATTCACTTTCCCTAGATGGCAATGTATCGTACAATAATAATCACTAATCAACTCCATTCAACGCATCTGTCTTAAATTCAGCCCTCTCTGGGTATTTAAGTATATCAAACTCTTATGGCCAGTAAATATCTCACAAGTGGCTTCATACAAATGATGTCTCCAAATCTTCAAACTAAACACTATGGTAGCCAATTCTAAGTCATGGGTCAAGTAATTTCTTTCATGATTATTCTGTTTCCTAGAAGCATATGCCACTACCTTCCCATGTTGCATTAACACACATTCCAACCCTTGATGCGAAGCATCACTATACACAACAAATCCTTCATCACTAGAAGAAAGCACCAATACCAGAGCAGTAGTTAATTTCCTTTAGCAACCAAAAACTATTCTCATACTCCTTAGACCATACAAACTTTACCTCTTTCCTGGTCAATCTAGTCAAAGGTGTAACAATCATAGCAAAGTTTTGAATGAATCTTTTGTAATAACCGACCAATCCCAAGAAGCTTCTAATCTCAGTCACATTAGTTTGTCTCTCCCAACTCAACACTACTACTACCTTCTATGGATCAATTGCTATACCATCTCCAGATACTACATTCCCCAAGAAAGCTATTTCATTTAGCCAATATTCACATATAGAAAATTTAGCATACAATCTCTCAGTCCTCAGAATTTTCAACACCATTTCTAAATTTCTCACATATTGTTCTTCATTCTTAGAATATAACAGAATATCATCAATAAATACAACCATAAAATTGTTAAGATATAGTTTAAACACTTTATTCATCAATGAATGCCGCTGGAGCATAAGTCAAGCCAAATAGTATCAAAAGAAAGTCATGGTGACCATAACATGGCCTAAAAGCAGTCTTAGGCACGTCTTCTTCCTTTATTCTTAATTGATGATAACCTGAACTCAGGTCTATCTTAGAAAATACCCTTGCTCCCTACAACTTCTCAAATAAATCATCTATCCTGAGTAAAGGATATTTGTTCTTAATGATTATCTTATTCAACTATCTGTAGTCTATACACAATCTCATCGTTCCATCTTTCTTCTTCACAAACAACACAAGCCCCCCCCCCAAGGCGACATACTAGATCGAATAAATTGTTTATCTAAAACTCCTAAAGCTGAACTTTCAGTTCTCTTAACTAAGTTGGAGTCATTCTATAATGTGCTATAGATATGGGTATTGATCACAGAATCACCTTAAAAGAAAACTCAATCTCCCTGTTGGGAAGCAAACTAGTTAACTCCTCAGGGAACACATCAGAAAAATCTTTAACTACTAAGATTTATTCTAACTTCCTAATATCCTTTCTAGAATCGACCACATATGCTAAATACCCTTCACAACTTTTCTTCAACCATTTACTAGCAGTCATGGCAAAAATAAGATAGTTGGCAAGTATCTTACGTTATCCCTAAAAGTTAAACTCTTCTTGTCCTAGTATCTTGAACACCACATTTCATATGATACGTCGATAACCAATTCATCTCCAAAATCTAATCAAAATCAACCATATTCAAAGAAAACAAATCAAATTCAAACTCTCTATCATCCATACGGATTACACAACCCCGATAAATAGTTTTAATCATAATTCTATCTTCAGTGGTAATTTCAACAAAAAGATTATGCATCAAAAGACTAATATATTGAGAAAAGAAATGGAATCTATTTTGGGTAGCTAGTGGCTGACCCATGATTCTATTTTAGACAACTGTATTAAAGGGATTTTGTATATTGTATTGTTGACTGTAATTTAACTTGTATTTTTTAAATAATATTTTATTAATTTATGGAATATTTTGTATTTTCAAATCCATCTTATTTTGTACTTTTAAAATGCATTTTAAACAAGTAGAACTGGTTTCAATAGGGAAATAATAAAAAAAATTATTCATTATTATCGGGAGATTAATCTCTCGGTAATAATATTTTTTTTAAAAATTAAAAATTTTAATATTTTTCCACACTGTCAGTAATACCCTTCGGTGATGATATATCACTGACGAAAATTCAATCCCTTAATTAAAAAATGCTATTATGAGGAGAATATTACTTATGAACGTATCATCGATGAATTACCATCAGCGATGACAAACAACTACGGATTTGGGCTCATCACTGACAATCTTTGGCCGTCAGTTATAAGGCTTTTTCATGTAGTACAAGTAAGGTACTTGAATCTATCCAGTCTGTCCAGTTTATGCAAAGTAAACTACTATAGTGATAATAAAATAAAAATAAAGAAAAAAACTAATTTAAGCTTGTTTTTTCTTAATAATACTATATTTAATTTAAGTTAAGGTTAGTTTAGGCACTCTAAAAATTATATTTATAACTTATTTATCACGTCAAAGATTCAAAAGAGTGGAGCTTGTTGACTAAGTAATTAATGCAACTTAAAAGGCATAGGTTAGAAAAATCTTTTTTTTTTATTTATTTATGCACTATATATTAGTTTAAAACTTTGATTTTAAATAGTATTTTACTAAATAATATATTTTAATATAATTTGTTAAAGTGATTTCTCACTTTTGGACAATTGAAATAGATTTGTTCGACTCCGATTAACATCTTCACTGTACCCTATGTTTACTCTCTGATTGCCTGAGAGGATCTTGACTAAGTTCAAGAGAATGAAATTCTATTTTTGTTACCGAGAAGCAACTGATCATTTTGCTAAGGAAGCAACCTAAAATTATGGATACCGTGAATTTGCATGACCTATATTTATGATCATTTGGGAAATTAGTGCTTTGATTTGAAAGAAGTTTATGTGGAAGTATTGTTATATACATCATGACATTTTAAACGAAAACCACTATTTTTTTAATGGAAAAGGAAAACCACTCTAATTTTTTATAGAAATGATTGGAATTTTGTGTCAAATTTTAGAAAGCTTAACAAGCCGAGTCAAGCTTAAAAAGGCACACTAGAGTTTCTTGGAAATACGTACCTGCTCCTAGCTAAGAAGCTGCTTGTTTCCATGGTTAATAATAACTGCGCAAGAGGCAAGGAGATAAGGGTTTCAAAAAACTTCTGTCGCAACGAGTCCTTATTGGTGGCTGAATATAAACCCTTTCATGACAAGGTTAACTCTTCTTTTCATTCACATATTTTGTTTTATTACATTTCAGTAGTTGACTCATGACTACCTTTTGAGTTTGATAGTAAATACGAATTAGTCTCACAAATGATATTGGATGAAAGGATAAAGATACATGTACAGTCTTTCGTGACAACATAATAGACATTCATCTCATCAGTATATGATAACATGTCACGCAAACATAAAATAAGATTTTTTTTCCTTCAATTTTATCGTGTTATCAATAAAGTTTTTATATTATCTATGGATTCAGAGGTAATTACTAATAAAGTTTACATATGCAAAACATATACACGTGCTGACAAAGGGTGTTGTTTCTGTATCAACACTCTGGATGAAATTAAATATAAATTTTAAATTTTTTTTATAATTTTACTTGAAAAAAACAACATTTATTCCGAAACATAATTTGTACGGGCTTTTTTTTGGGATCATTTTTTTTTAAAATGAGTATAAATAAAATGATGATATACCATATAAGATATAAAGAATTAATCAATTTAAATGTATATATGTCATGAAAATATGATTTCAAAATATAATAATTCAACGTAAGTCACAAAAGCACAATGTTTATAAATAAACACAATATAAGTGTGATATTCACTTCAATCATGATAAATGTTTAAAAAAATAAAAAGCACACAAGGCAAAAGAATTTACTTCTAATATCATATACTTAAAATTGAAAAGTATTTTTCATAGATGTCAAATGATATAAACGAGTAGTTTTTGGCTCAATAATTAAATATCTGGATGCATTGAATTTTTAAGTGGGATTCCCCAATCAATAATTATCTTATGAATAAAAAGAGTTGTTGTGTGTTAAATGAAGATTAGGGATAAGTAAAAACAATTTTAGCAATCATTTATCTAAACACAAAACCTAAAACGATTGAATCAACAAAGCTAAGTAAGCAAAGGCATTGCATATAAAGTAAACTGAGAGGAGCATGCATTATCAAAATGAAATAATGATTTTTGGATCAATATTTATTGTTTCACGATAAATATAAATATATTTGGATATATTAAAATTTTAAATTTGATTTTTTAAATAAATAATTTTTTATAAGTAAAAATATTGTGGTGTAAATATAAAATAATAATAATAAATTAAATTATGGATGTAAATAAAAATAAAATGACATGACGTGACGTGTAATGAATGTTTAAAAAAATTAAAACAGTGGAACAAAGTGACATGCTAACACACGTGAGCATGTTTTTGAAAGTCAACAGCCATTGCATCTGATGCCCAACCCATTCATAATACTTAGCCGCGGGGACTTCGCCTTAATATTATACTAACAAATACTCCTTACGGAAACGACACAGAAGCTTAACGAAAGAGACGCGGCCTATATTTTATAATAATAAAATATGTTTATATGCGCATGCAACATTAAATTGTTTGATGCTTATTACTTTGTGTTCCCTGTTAAAGAAAGGGCCATTTCCTATATAAAGCTTTGCCCTTCTACATCGACAGCCATCCATCCATTTGTTCGTCTGGTGCAACTAAGCTTTGCAATATTGATACCCAATTCTGAACTGTATTATCTTGATCGATTTACACAAAAAAAATTAAACAATCCCTTTTCTTTTCTTAGAAATTGGACCTCTTTAATTTCATCTAAGTTCTCTGCAATTCGATCATTGATTAATATGGTTTGCTTGGTTTCTCGCACGGGAAGGCAGTTTCAGAGATATGACCACATGGGTCGCCGTCAAGTTGTAGGGTCAGTACTTCCTTTTTGTCCTAATTTTCTTGATTGGATTGGTTTATTTTCCTTTCCTGTGAGGATCGATGATTATATTCTTCCTATAGCTAGCTTGTTTACGAATTATATATAATTATGTTTCTTTAATTTTCAATTTTAATGTTTATTTCTCTTAAATTCGTTAATGGGTATTGATATAATTTCTTAAATGTTGAAAATCTGCATGCAGTTGCATTCCATACAGATATAAAAGTGCCACTGATGGTAGTATTGGTGATGAATTGGAAGTCCTTGTTATCACTTCACAAAAAAACCAAGGAATGATGTTCCCTAAGGTACTTCTTCTTCTTCTTCTTTTTAATTTAATTTGATTTTTTCTCCCCTTAATTAGTTAAATTTCTAATTAAGAGTCTATTAATTGCATGTCTTAATCTATTGATTTGGCATTGACAAAATATATTGTATTAATAATCTGCAGGGTGGTTGGGAACTTGATGAATCCGTAGAAGAAGCAGCTTCCAGGGAATCACTTGAAGAAGCTGGGGTTCTTGGAAACATAGAGGTTGGTATATTAATCTTATCACACCATTTATCCATAATTAATTATCAGAAATTTGTTAGTTAATCAATTATACAATAAATTAATGGCAGTGTGAATTGGGAAAATGGAAGTTTCTAAGTAAAAGCAATGGCACATTTTATGAAGGGCATATGTTCCCAATGCTTGTGAAGGAACAACTTGAACTCTGGCCCGAGAAACATGTCAGGCAAAGAATATGGGTATGTTAATTTAAATTTAATTTTACGTGAATGTCAATTGTAATTAATTTTTTATTTAATTTACTTAATATGATCAAAAATTTATGTGTACAGATGACTGTGGATGAAGCTAGAGAAGTTTGTCGGCATTGGTGGATGAAGGAAGCGTTAGACCTCCTAGTTGAAAGGCTTACAATTGCATCTCATGATCCACAAAACCAAACAGAAGAAAATCTATCAGTTTCTCTTCTAAGCTAGCAATTAAGTAATTTGTAGATGAATTATTGATTTCATCTTCTCTGAGTCTCTGTAAACTAAAAGCAGGAGACCGAGATCTGATCATCAGGACTAAATTTAAGTAATATGAATATTCTAGTTCCAGACAGATGAGGGAACAATTTAATTGGTGGAATTTTGTTTTTGCATCTGCTTAGGAAGGAACAGAGAAAGATGGCAACTGTAAAAGGTGTTTGTTGCTTCAATCCTTGTAGGCTGTACCAACAAATTGAATCCATTCAAACTTTTTTTTATTTAGAAAATTACTACTCGTGTTCTATTTTTGTTTTTGTCCTTATTAATTATTCCTCTTATTTGCAGCATATTTATTGTATGGAGGAAAGGAATATGTTCTCTCTAAAGAATGGAAGTTGCTTTAGGAACCATATTCTTAAATTTATCTTCTCTAAGCAGTTTTTATTTGACTTCGGCATAAGCAATTTATGCACACCTGCAAGGCAAACCTAAATGCTGAAATGCAACTTCGATAACAATCATTCAATTGGAGAATAATGTTGTGTTTTATTGACATGAATAGTATAGCCCCTTTCTAATTAGGTGGGCAAAAGGGCAAAGGTCTTTCTAGATTTATAGATGAGTTAGAGATTGCCTGTCACCATCCAAATATGCCTTTGGACTATAGAAATAATAAAGAATTGGGAACCGCAGGCTCATTCACCCTCAATGTACATCTGATTTTTCGAAGCTCGGCTGATAAATTTGAGTAGAAATGAAAAACGTAAAAATTCCATCGATGTTATGCATCTTAATTGACAGAGACCATAGATAGACGTATGTGATGCTGTAAAAACCATATGAATTTTTTTCTTCTCTTCGTTCAAAGTTGTGAGTTACTCGAATAGAATGGATCGGTCATGGTGATCGGCCAGAATACATGAAAGTGTCTAACATGAAGGATTCCCATATATAAGTAATTTTTTTCTAAGTAACAAGATCATCAAGCATTCAAACAATTTAATTGGTAAATAGCCGTAACTTACAATCTAGCATTAGCAACAATTTAATCAAACACCCATTATTAATACTGTGTACTAAGACATGGAACTAAAAAGAAATTACTGAGTATATTGAATCACCGATCGGTTTGAAAAGATAACAGCATTTATCTTTCTTTTACACACTAACACAATCACACAAATTTTGTATCAACAGAATGCGGTCTCTTGGCACCACTCACATGGAAATGTAGGTCTCCATTCCGTATTCATATTGGCTGCTTTGTCATACTCCACTTACAGATCAATTATACATGTACAGAGTAGAGACAGAATTTTCCTCACAGAAATAGGAAAATTGTCAGATAAGAATTTTGTTTTATTAGAGTTTTGAATTGTCGGGAAGATTATGCATTGTATGGATATTCGGTTCGAATAAAATTTTTATGATCCAATCCAAAATTCTTGGTTCAAGAAAACTAAAGATGTTAAATCATAGAGACAAAGAATGCCTACTATAGACTGCTCAGGATTGCAAACACATCAAGCTTGAGCGATTCAGTCTTTTTTTTAATCAGGTTCACCACTAGAAGATGGTGCTTCTTCCGCTTTCTCTGCAGGGTTTGCTTCTTCCATGTTCTCATCTTCTGTGTTGGTATCATCATTCTCATCATTTCCTTCAGCACCACCCATGTTCAGGTTAGAGATGTCAAAGTCACCAATGTCCATATCATCTCCAAATTTATTTTCGAGCTCTTCATCTTTATTAACCCTTTTATCCCAATCAACTTTCAAGAACATAGGAGGTTTCCCCTCTTGTTTTAGCAATCTGCTCCACCATTTATCCTCGACTTTCTTCACAAGGTAACAAATATTTTTGTGAGACAAGCTTAAGAGTACCAACAAATAAACGTCTCTAATCAATCGTATAAACTTGAAGGATGAAGATATTGATGAATTAAAGATAGAAAAATTTTGGATGGATGAGGAGTTTGCCGAGGCATCTCCAAAGAGAGATAAGTTTGAAGAAACTAAGTGTGTTCAATGTTGAAGAATTGTTTGTGATTATATCAAGAGATGAGCCAAACAATAAACAATGAAATGATGATTGCTTTGAAAAGTAAGCATATGAGATGGGAAGACCAAAAGAAAGAAAGTCATATTGGATGAGATGGAGAATTTGAGCCAAGGTGGAGATTGTTATGATTTTGGCTCAAATCCCCACAAAGGAGATTTCAATTGATTTAGGAAATGTTTAATTTACTATTGTGTAGTTACTTATTTTAGTAGTCGTTTATTATTGGATGGTTGCTTGTTCTAATAAAAGTATTAATGGTCTCCTATGTTGTTGTTCTTTTTCTAATAGTATTAGAAAAATCTCATCTATACAAAGGGGTCCTAGAGAAGATTTAAAACACGCAAATAATTTCAATACATATTGTAAATCAGATAAATTTACTAATAGATTTAGGCTGAGAGCGTGGGATGTATTGGAGTTTTGGGTTGTCAAGTAGAGAGAGCACTTACAACTAAAGCTAGGTTAAAAGCTTTAAGTGTAATGGGGCTTTAGGGTTGTGAGAATTTTGCAACTTTGCTTTTCCCAAAGTTGTAACTGGAGAGTAATAAACGATGGAGTTTGTTGGTAGCCACAGGCAAAGAGGTTGTCGAACCACGTTAAATTATTATTATCTTGATATTTGTTTGTTTTGCCTATTTAATTGTTGTAATTGTGTTTTTTACCTAAAATTTGAGTAAGTGGATTTTAGAGATAAAATCCCAACATATAGAATCCATAAAATTTCCAAAAAAAAGAATAAAAACACTTTAATTTGGATGGCGAATAATATTATAGTTCCATGATAGATTTTTATTTAATAGCAATGGCAATAGAGCGGGTTTGAATGGGGTACTCCCTCAAATTGGATACTCCCTTACCACCTTCACTCATGGTAAAAAGTTTCCTCCGTACCCACCCCTATACCCATCGAGTATACATACCTTTCTTTTATCCATACCCTCATCACGGGTATGGGTATCCGGTGGGTAATCCGTACACGTTTTATTTAATACAAAAACAAAAAATTATTTAGGCAAGATAAGAAAATGTATCATACAAAGTGTTTTCAGAAATGAAGGCATTAGGCGAGGCGTTTTGCCTCGAGGTGTTGGGGTGAAAGCCTTGAAGCGTTTGGGCATTTCAAAATTTTAATAAAATAATATTAATTAATTAATAAGAATAATAAAAATAATTTTAATTATAATTAATTTTTATCAAAGTTTAATACTTTTACTAACTCTCTATAGCGTGATAATTCTAATTTTATAAATATTAATATATATTTTTATAGAAATTATATGGAGTATAACTTATATTTTTATATTGTTGTAACTTGTAACTGATTAATTAAATAGTTTGTAATTATTACTAAACTAGATAACATGTAATATATATTTATGAAGTGTAATAATATTAGAATAAGAACACTAGCTTACTAGTTAAGACCTAGGATACTCATTGGATCATGGGTTGAAGCCTTTAACTTTTATTTTTTTTCTAAATTTTAAGCTTTTTAAAAAAACTTCACGGGGTGTACGTCAAGCAAAAAAATGAATGCCCTTGGCGCTTGGGCGTACGCTCCAAACAAAAAAAAACAAACACCTTGGGCACTTGGGCGTACGCCTCAAGCAAAAAACCAAACGCCCCAGGAAAAAAAAAAAGGCCTAACTTTAGGCTCCCCGAGGCGTTTTGGCTTCGCTCTGCCCTTAGACACACCCCGGGTGAGTCCTAGGAATGCCCATAAAACACTGATCATACATTCCACCTATCCAACAATTAGCATCCTAAAAAATATAAAATAACTAAGGTAAGACAAATAAAACAATGCTCTCACTTAATTAGATAAAATAATATATATTGAAAAAAAATTAATTAAAACTCAATTACAAATATATACAAGTGTGTTTCAAATGATAATGGTATGTTTTAATAGCTATCTGTTGACCCTCACCCGTATTTTAATGATTACAAAATACAACTGTTATTATACTAAGTGTAGTAAGCAATAAAAGCATTCAACCAAGGATCAAGGTGCAAGAACTCAAACCGAATCAAAGTATCAAGTGAAGATTGAAGAACTAGTATAGGTATAAGGTTTTTAGAACCAATGTAAGTCTCACTTATACATTGTAATAGCTTGTTCAATGGCTCGAACACAAAAGGTTTTTCTAAACCGATCGTTTTTAAACAAATGTTTTCAATTAAAACAGAAAAACTGGGTTGGAAGACAATCCAGTCGACTGGGTACATATACCAGTCGACTGGTATATGAGACAGTATGTCTCCAGTCAACTGGGTCATTCATAGCAGTCGACTGGTAAAACGGACAGTAAGTCCCCAGTCGACTGGATGAAAAATACCAGTCGACTGGATACCTAGAAGGTTTAAAAATGATATTTTTTTCAAGTGAACCCAGTCGACTAGTATCACGACCCAGTTGACTGGTAGTTCAAAAATATGACCATTGGACTCCAAATCTGGATGTTTTAAAGCAAATCTTTTTCAAATTAAAGTCCTAACGGTCATATTATTTGATTGCTATATAAACCCACTCAATTGAGCATTCAATAAAGAAGCTGCACACATTCAAAAAGAGTTGATCTCACACAATCAAGTTATTATACTCTTGAAACACAAAAAGCTTTGAAATATTGTTATTGAGCCATTCTTCAAGCTTTACTTTGAAAGAGAGACATTATTCAGTTGTATAAGCTTCCATTAGCTGTTTCTCTACTATTTACTTTACATCATCTTTTGTAAAGGGATTACTTCCGAGAGGAAGGGGATTACTTCCGAGAGGAAGGGGATAGCTTCCGAGAGGAAGGGATTGTAAGGTTTGTACAACACCGGGAAAGTTATATGACTAAGTTACTTAGTGGATTACTTCAAGGAGTTCCTTGAAGAGAGTGGACGTAGGGTCGGAACGAATCCGATATTGTCGAACCATTATAATCTGAGTTTGCATCCTCTTCTCTTTAAACTCTTTATTTATAGCACATTACTTGTATTAATTGTTTGCTGCTTATCCGTTTTTATAAACTTGTATTAATTCCAAAAAAAGTTTTAAAAACCCAATTCACCCCCCTCTTGGGTTGAAACCTCAATCTACAATTGGTATCAGAGCTTCGTTCTCATATTTAGGCTTAAAATCCTTGAGTTGATCCAATGGCAGCAAATAGCTACTCTGAGGGACATTCTTATACTAGACCACCTTTGTTCAATGGCTCCAATTATAACTATTGGAAAAACAGAATGAAAATCTTTGTCGAATGACAAAATTACAATCTATGGAGAGTCATTGAAGAAGGACCTAGAATTCCTACAAAAGAAATAGCTATTAGAGAGACTCATCATACAATGCCAAAACTCAAAACTGAGTACACTGACGAGGATTGTAGAATGATGTCTCTCAATAGCAGAGCAACAAGTATGTTACATTGTGCATTAGATATTTCTGAATATAATAAAATATCTACTTGTGTTTCGGTTAAAGAGATATGGGAAAAATTACAAGTCACATATGAAGGAACTAGTGAGGTAAAAAAGTCAAAAATTTACATGCTAATTTCTGAGTATGAATCTTTTAAAATGTCTCATGACGAAACTATTTCTGAAATGCACTCACGGTTCACCACTATTATAAATGGTTTAAAACTGCTTGGTAAGAATATTGAAGAGGTTGAACTAACCAGAAAAATCTTGAGATCTCTGCCACCAGAATGGAAACCAAATAAGACAGCCATACAGGAGGCCAAAGATCTTGACAAACTGGATGTTGAGACACTACTTGGGTCATTATTGACGTATGAGATGGAAAAAATAACTCCCATCGTCAATAATGATGAGAAAAAGAAAAATCATATTGCTCTCAAAGCTTCTACGAGCAGCAAAGAAATGGAATCAGAAAAAGAAGCTGAGAGCAGCGAGGAAGATGGTGAAATGGCATTGATCACCAAATGATTTCACAGGTTCTTGAAGAAAAGCAAGTGTAGCTCGAGGTTTCAACCCAAGAGGGGGGGTGAATTGGGTTTTTAAAAACTTTTGCGGAATTTATACAAGTTTATAAAAACTGATAAGCAACAAATAATTGATACAAGTAGAAAGCTGTAAATAAAGAGTTTAAGGAAAGAGGATGCAAACACAGTTATAGTGGTTCGGTAATATCGGATTCGTTCCGACCCTACGTCCACTCTCTTCAAGGAACTCCTTGAAGTAATCCACTAAGAAAACTTAGTCGCACAACTTAGCCGGGTGTTGCACAAACCGTACACAAGCAATTTACAGGAATTGCTTAAACCGAAAAATCCCCTTCCTTTCGGAAGTTTCCCCTTCCTCTCGGAAGTAATCCCTTTACAATAAAAGCTGTAAAGTAAAAGGTAGAGAGACAACAAATGAAAGCTTATTACAACAGAAATGTCTCTCTTTCAAAGTAAAGCTTGAAGAAATGGCTCAATAAGATTATTTCAAAGCTTTTTGTGTTTCAAGAGTATAAAAACTTGATTATATGAGATCAACTCTTTTTGAATATGTGCTGCTAGTTATTGAATGCTTTGCTGAGAGGGTTTATATAGCAATCAATTAATATGGCCGTTTTGGACTTTAATTTGAAAAAGATTTACTTTAAAACGTTCAGATTTGGAGTCCAACGGTCATATTTTTGAACTACCAGTCGACTGGGTCGAGATACCAGTCGACTGGGTTCACTTGAAAAATATACGTTTTCAGACCTTCTGGGTATCCAGTCGACTGGTATATATCATCCAGTCGACTGGGGACTTTCTGTCCATTTTGCCGGTCGACTGGGTTGATTCATCCAGTCGACTGGGAAATTACTGGTCAAAGTACCAGTCGACTGGGTTAATTCATCCAGTCGACTGGGTACCTTCTGACCCATATACCAGTCGACTGGTATATGTACCCAGTCGACTGGGTTGTCTTCCAACCCAGTTTTTCTTCTGTTTTTCATTAAAAACATTTTAAAATTAATGGTTTTAGAAAAACCATTTGTGTTTGAGCCATTTAAACAAGCTAATACAATGTATGAGTGAGACTTACATTGGTTCTAAACCTTAAGACCTATACTAGATCTTCAGTCTTCACTTGATACTTGATTTGGTTCGAGTTTTTGCACTTTGTTCCTTGGTTGAATGTGTTTGATCCTTAATACAACTTAGTTTAAACATGTTAGTTAAATAACAGTTGTGTTTTGCCATCATTAAAATACGGGCGAGGGTCAACAATCTCCCCCTTTTTGATGATGACAAAACTAATAATGTAAAAACAGTTTTAAAAACTAAGTGTTAAGATTTTACAAAAATTTGGACAGAGTCTCCTCTGTTTTTCGAGAAAAACCACCCTGTAAACAAGCAAACACAGTTTATATTTCTTTCAACCAATCCAGAATTAAACTCAACCAATCAATAAACATTTTTACATAGATATGGAGCAATGCTCCCCCTAAATCTATGCATTGGTTGCGTTTTTACTTAGATTTTCTCGTTACTTAGATTTTCTCGTTTTTCTCATTTTTCTCCCCCGTTTTGACAACAGCAACCAAAGGGGGCAGAACAATTAACAAATAAGCTATGAGACAAACAGATATTTAAAAACAGTTCTAACATATCACAAATAGCTTAAATAAATGCAAGAAATATGGCTTATAGTATTACATCATCATAGAAAAAGTCAATACAAGTAGAGTCTTATAGAGCCATAACTAAGAAAAACAAACATGAGATGTCCGTGCTAAGTGACAAATACTGGAAAAGTGCTAAGAACTGATTAAATGAATGAGACTCATGGTGCGGGAGAGTCCGAGCTGTCACGAAGAAGTTCCCTAATCTCAGCTAGGGAACCCTCGGTGTGCTCTCGATGTAACTCGAAGTCATCCCGTAGATGGTCTATGGAGGAGCTCAGCCTCTGATAATCGGACTGCATGGACTGAAAACCGGATTCCATCGTCATCTGAAGACTCGTGATAGCTCGTAGGATGTCACCATATCCAGTCTGACCAGTACTCGAGCCACCAATGGGAGGTGCTCGGGTATCTGTCTCCATCTCAGCAGCCGTATCAGCATCCTCACCACTGTCACTCGCATCCTCTCGAATCCTTAGGCGCTTTCCAGCCTTAGGATAGAGAAACCCTTCACGAACAGTACATCCCATCTTCTTTAGAGATGAGATGTTGATGATATCCGTCAATCCGATATCCTGAGCCTCGGAGGCAGGCAAAGGTACCCGGAAGTGCTGGAGGATGAGTGTAATGAGCATCCCATAAGGAAGACACCCGGAGTCGTTTGCTTCACCGTTTATCATGTTGGCGAGCAGCAGAGGATATATATTGAAGTGGTGCCCAGATTTTAGGCACCAAATCAATACCGTATCTATTTTAGATAGATACCCTCGACTCCCGAGTCTCGGGTGGATGGTCCAACTGACAATCAATTGAAACATTTTTGAGTCGAGGGGCAAGTCACTACATGTGTGAAATGTAGTGGGTCTGTACACATAGTTAGGGTCGCCCCTGACTATCCGACAGGCCTCCTCAACTTCAAAGTTGTCTGGCCATCCATCCAGACTCCATTGAACCCCCCTTATAGAGATTCTCAGAATGCTCATCAAGAGGTCAGTGTTGACCTCAAACTCCACACCGCTAACTCTGGTTCTGAATCTCAGAGCCAGAGGACTGGGTTTCACCAAGTTCGCATAGAACTGGTGAATCAGTCGCGGGTAATATTTTTCATGAATACTGACCAGTGGGGTCAGATTTATTGCCTCAAAGGCTGGTAGAATATCGAAATTACCATGACGAATGGAGTCGAAATCAACGACTCTACCCGTCATGATTTTCTTGTGACGGATTATAGAGTTATACCTCTTATGAGCAGCTGGGCTGAAAAACAGAGCCTGCTCCAACTCTGTTCTGGGCTCCTTGCTGGATGACCCTGCTACTCCCTTCCCTTTTGATTCCGAAGCCGAAGGTTTTGAAGACCTAGGCTTTTTGGGCGCATTAGGTCCACTTGTTGTGAGTTTTATACGGATTTTGTCACTCATTTTCGAGAAATTTGAAGTTTTTGGAAAAAGGAAATTTGGTAAAAATGAGAGATTTTAACCGTAGAAAGTTAAAAATCTCTTTAGGAATGAGTAGATCGGTGTGTTTAGAAGGGATTTGGATGGTTTTTAGATCAAAAAGATGAATTTTTCTAGAGAGAGAAAGCTTGGGCTCTTTGAAAATGGCGTAAGAAGGGCGAAAATGAACAGTCCCTTTTATAGAATCGCGATACCAGTCGACTGGGTAAACTTACCAGTCGACTGGGCCCCTTTGAAAAGATGAACAGTTTCTCTTACCAGTTGACTGGGTAAACGTACCAGTCGACTGGATCAACTGACAGTGAGATACCAGTCTACTGGGCTATCGTTACCAGTCGACTGGGGGTTCAAAAAAAATGAAAAAATTTGGCTCCAAGCATGATTTGATTTTATAGACGACTGGAGAAGACTTACCAGTCGTCTGGAGTTTTTGGCAGAGAGTTACCAGTCGACTGGGTTATAATTACCAGTCGACTGGACAATCATGCAGTGACTTACCAGTCGACTAGAGCACATTTACCAGTCGACTGGACCATTAGTAAAATTTCCAGTCTTGAATTTTTAGCACGAATTTGTTTATCTATGACATTTTTTGAGTGAAGGGAATAAATAAACATGGATTAATACTCTATCACTCAATGTCAAACATGCAAATGATGAAATGAGATGCAATCAAACATTCAGTTTATCAAAATCAAGCAAACCCATCAACTTTCTTATTTTGCAAAAACTAGCTTCACTTAAGGGTTTTGTAAGAATATCAGCTATTTGATCTTCTGAAGGTATAAATTCTAATCTTATATCACCTTTTTGAGCATGGTCTCTTAAGAAATGATGTCTAATCTCTATATGCTTGGTTCTAGAGTGCTGAATAGGATTTTTGGTTAGGTTGATGGCACTAGTATTATCACAAAATATAGGAATATTTTTGAGACTCATGCCATAGTCTTCTAGTTGTTGTTTCATCCATAGTACTTGGGCACAACAACTGCCAGCTGCTACATATTCCGCCTCAGCGGTTGATAGTGCAACTGAATTCTGTTTCTTGGAGAACCAAGAAGTTAACATAGCACCTAAGAATTGGCATGTTCCACTTGTGCTTTTTCTATCTAACCTACATCCAGCAAAATCAGCATCCGAATATCCTACTAGCTCAAAAGATGATTCTCTAGAATACCATAATCCTATGGTTTGGGTCCCTTGTAGATATCTAAGGATTCTCTTTACTGCAACTACATGTGATTCCTTAGGATTAGACTGAAATCTAGCACACATGCATACACTGAACATAATATCAAGTCTACTTACAGTTAAATAAAGCAAAACACCTATCATGCTTCTATAATATTTAGTATCTACAGGTTACCTTCTTCATCGAGATCAAGTTTTGTAGATGTGCTCATTGGTGTTCCAAGTGGCTTTGAGTTTTTCATCCCAAACCTCTTTAGTAGGTCCTTAGTATACTTTGATTGATTGATGAAGATACCTCCTTTAAGTTGTTTGATTTGAAGACCAAGGAAGTAGGTAAGTTCTCCCATCATACTCATTTCAAATTCACCTTGCATGCACTTTGCAAACTCTTGACACATAGATTCATTAGTAGCACCAAATATAATATCATCAACATATATTTGAACTATCAAAGTGTCATTTTTGTGAGTTTTTGTGAAGAGAGTTGTATCTATTCTTCCTCTTACAAATTCATTATCAATCAAAAATTTACTTAGTCTTTCATACCATGCCCTTGGAGCTTGCTTCAACCCATATAGAGCTTTAGAAAGTTTATAGACATGATATGGAAGACTAGGATTTTCAAATCCAAGAGGTTGTTCAACATAAACTTCTTCTTCTATAAAGCCATTTAAAAAGGCACTTTTCACATCCATTTGAAATAGTTTGAATTTATTAAAGCATGCAAAGGCTAACAACATTCGAATAGCTTCTAATCTAGCTACGGGAGTATAAGTCTCATCAAAGTCTATTCCTTCTTCTTGATTATATCCCTTAGCAACTAGTCTAGCCTTATTTCTAGTTACTATACCATTTTCATCCATTTTATTTCTATATACCCATTTAGTTCCAATAATTGAATGATCTTTAGGTCTTGGAACTAGTTTCCAAACATTGTTTCTCTCAAATTGATTTATCTCTTCCTGCATTGCAATTATCCAATCATTATCTTTTTCAGCTTCTATAAATGTCTTAGGTTCTACTTGAGACAAATAAGCTACAAAATTACAAATATTTCTAATGGAAGAGCGAGTTCTTACCCCTTGTGAAGGATCACCAATTACTTGATCAATTGGATGATGATTTACATACCTCCAATCCTTGGGTAGATTTTCCTCTTGTTGACTTGAGGATGGTTGGTCCAAATTTGGAGTTGCCATCCCTTCATTTGTTTGAGAAGAACTCACTTTTGGGTCAACAATGGGAGTAGAAGTTTCCATTCTTGGAATAAAATCTGCATCATCTTTAAAGGAAACTTCTCCACTACTCATTGGGTTAGATTCATCAATAGTTACATGCACAGATTCTTCTACTACTAGAGTTCTCTTATTGAAAACTCTATAAGCCTTACTAGTAGTAGAATATCCTAAAAATATCCCTTCATCGGTCTTAGAATCAAATTTACCCAAGTTAGTTTTATTGTTATTTAAGATGAAGCACTTACTACCAAAGGCACGAAAATAGGAAATATTGGGCTTTCTCCCTTTCCATAGTTCATAAGGAGTTTTATCAAGCAGGGACCTTATCAAAATTCTATTTAAAATATAGCAAGAAGTATTCACGGCTTCAGCCCAAAAATATTTTGGTAAATTATTTTCACAAAGCATTGTTCTTGAAAATTCTTCTAGAACTCTATTTTTCCTCTCAACAACTCCATTTTGTTGAGGAGTTCTAGGAGCTGAAAAGTTGTGATTAATTCCATTTTCATCACAAAATTTTGAAAAGCTTTGATTTTCAAATTCTTTGCCATGATCACTTCTTATGCTTGAAATACAAATTCCTTTTTCATTTTGTACCTTTTTGCAAAACTTTTCAAATCCTTTGAAAGCTTCATCCTTATAAGCAATAAAAATAACAAAGGTATATCTTGAATAGTCATCAACAATAACAAGAGCATATTGATGGCCACCTAGACTAATGGTACTAATTGGACCAAATAAGTCCATATGCAAAAGTTCCAAAGGTCTAGTAGTTGAGACAACATTTTTTGCTTTGAAAGATATCCTTGATTGTTTTCCCATTTGACAAGCATTGCAAATTTTGTTTTTCTCAAAGTTGATTTTAGGAAGACCAATAACTAAATCTTTTCTTGAAACAATTTTTAGCAAGTTCATGTTTACATGACCAAGCCTTCTATGCCACAGCCATTGATTTTCACTAAAAGCAGGAAAGCATTTTTCATTATTGGAATGTAAGGATTTCAAATCAACTATATAGACATTTTCATGTCTATGGCCAATGAATTTGATCTTGTTGCTCTTGATGTCTATAACTAGACAATGAGAGGTTTCAAATGTGACTTTATATCCTTTGTCACATAATTGACTAATGCTAAGTAAATTTGGCTTTAAGCCTTGTACTAGCAATACATTATCTAAAGTTGAGAAATCATTACCGACTTTTCCATGCCCGATGATCTTTATTTTAGTATTGTCTCCAATGGTCACAAGTCCACCATCTCTTAGAGTTAGCTCCTTGAATACGCTTTTATCACCGGTCATATGCTTCGAGCAACCGCTATCAAGGTACCAACAGTTACCTTTCTCCTTGGTGTGAAGGCAAATCTACATCACACAAGGATATACGATAGCATTTTTAGGTACCCAAAATTTCTTGGGTCCTTTGGGGTTAGTCCTTGAAAATACGGTTCCTTTTGGGACCCATACTTTCTTAACAATATATGGTACTCTATGAACATGTTGATGATGCACAGACCTATCATTATAGTCATAAAAATTTCTAGGAAATTTTAAATGTGCATTCCTATAATCCTTAGGATGATAGTTCCTAGGATACATGATTCTACGGTAAGGGGTATGAAAATGCATGTCATTTCCAGAAAATGAACGATGATGCATTCTAGGATACATGCTAGCATATGTATGCAAGTTATTTCTAGAATAGCCATGATGGTGATTCCTAGGATGAGCAGAATGCATTCTTTGATTATACACATTGTTCCTAGAATGAGCATGATGATTATTTCTAGGATGTGTATGAGCATTTCTAGAATGAGCATACAAATAAGCATGAGTATTTTTAGGATGCTTCAATTTAGTATGATCATTTAAGTTTCTAGAGTTCCTCGGATTTATTAAGGGAGTGCTCTTAACAAGGTTAGGAGCTTTCGAAGTAGAAGCTCCATCTGCACAAGAGGCTTTCATGAATAAGCTCTCTTTTGTTTTTTGTTTTCCCAATGGAGAATATCCTACACCAGATTTTCCTCCACTTAATCTTTGGGAAGAAAGCACTTCATCAAGTTTTTCTTTACCAAGCATAAGTCTAGATACAGTGCTGTTTAATTCAGAAATTTTATTTTTCAAATTCTCATTTTCATCTTTAAGAAAATCTTGAGACGAATTATACAGTAAAGATGATAATTTTTCTTTTTCTTCTCTAAGAACTATCATTTCCTTAGAAAGAGATGATACTTCTTTCTTAAGAACAGAATTTCTAGAATCAAATTTCTTTAATTCTTCATGCATTTCATTTATGACTTCTAGTAATTCTTCACTACTAGTAACAATATTATTTTTTGAAGAGGGAGAAGATGTTACCTCACTTTCATCATCGATTGCCATTAAACAGAGGTTGGCAATCTCTTCGTATCCAATTTCTTTGTCTGATGACTCATCTTCTTCGTCATCGCTCCAGGTAGTTGCTACCATAGCTTTCTTCTTGAAGCCCTTGTATGGTTTGCTTGAAACCGGACAGTCAGCTTTTATATGTCCTGGCTTCTTGCAGCCATAGCACATAAGTGGTTCCCTTTTTGAGGTGGGATCCTTTGAGTAAGGTTTCTTGCTTTTCTTCAAGAACCTGTGGAATCGTCTGGTGATTAAAGCCATTTCACCATCTTCTTCACTGCTCTCTGCTTCTTGTTCTAATTCCTTTTCTTTGTTGCTCGTAGAAGCTTTGAGAGCAATTTGCTTCTTCTTCTTCTCATCATCATTGACGATGGGAGTCATTTCTTCCATCTCGTATGTCAATAATGACCCAAGCAGCGTCTCAACATCAAGCTTGTCAAGATTTTTGGCCTCTTGAATGGCTGTCCTCTTTGGTTTCCATTCTGGAGGTAGAGATCTTAAGATTTTTCTGGTTAGTTCTACTTCCTCAATATTCTTGCCAAGCAATTTTAAACTATTTATAATAGTAGTAAATCGTGAGTGCATTTCAGAAATGGTTTCATTAGGAGACATCTTAAAAGATTCATATTCAGAAATTAGCATGTAAATTTTAGACTTTTTTACTTCACTTGTTCCTTCATATGTGACTTGCAATTTGTCCCATATTTCTTTAGCAGAAACGCATGCAGATATTTTGTTATATTCAGAAATATCTAAAGCACAATGTAGCATGCTTGTTGCTCTGCTATTGAGAGACATCGTTCTACAATCCTCGTCAGTAAACTCAGTTTTGAGTTTAGGCATTGTATGAAGAGTCTCTCCAATAACTATTTCTTTTGAGGGAATTTTAGGTCCCTCTTCTATAATTCTCCATAGATTGTAATCTTGTCCTTCGACGAAGATTTTCATTCTATTTTTCCAGTAGTTATAATTTGATCCATTGAACAATGGAGGTCTAGTATAAGAGTGTCCCTCAGAGTAGCTATTTGCTGCCATTGGATCAACTCTAGGAATTTAAGCCTTATAAAGAGAACGAGGCTCTGATACCAATTGTAGCTCGAGGTTTCAACCCAAGAGGGGGGGTGAATTGGGTTTTTAAAAACTTTTGCGGAATTTATACAAGTTTATAAAAACTGATAAGCAACAAATAATTGATACAAGTAGAAAGCTGTAAATAAAGAGTTTAAGGAAAGAGGATGCAAACACAGTTATAGTGGTTCGGCAATATCGGATTCGTTCCGACCCTACGTCCACTCTCTTCAAGGAACTCCTTGAAGTAATCCACTAAGAAAACTTAGTCGCACAACTTAGCCGGGTGTTGCACAAACCGTACACAAGCAATTTACAGGAATTGCTTAAACCGAAAAATCCCCTTCCTTTCGGAAGTTTCCCCTTCCTCTCGGAAGTAATCCCTTTACAATAAAAGCTGTAAAGTAAAAGGTAGAGAGACAACAAATGAAAGTTTATTACAACAGAAATGTCTCTCTTTCAAAGTAAAGCTTGAAGAAATGGCTCAATAAGATTATTTCAAAGCTTTTTGTGTTTCAAGAGTATAAAAACTTGATTATATGAGATCAACTCTTTTTGAATATGTGCTGCTAGTTATTGAATGCTTTGCTGAGAGGGTTTATATAGTAATCAATTAATATGGCCGTTTTGGACTTTAATTTGAAAAAGATTTACTTTAAAACGTTCAGATTTGGAGTCCAACGGTCATATTTTTGAACTACCAGTCGACTGGGTCGAGATACCAGTCGACTGGGTTCACTTGAAAAATATACGTTTTCAGACCTTCTGGGTATCCAGTCGACTGGTATATATCATCCAGTCGACTGGGGACTTTCTGTCCATTTTGCCGGTCGACTGGGTTGATTCATCCAGTCGACTGGGAAATTACTGGTCAAAGTACCAGTCGACTGGGTTAATTCATCCAGTCGACTGGGTACCTTCTGACCCATATACCAGTCGACTGGTATATGTACCCAGTCGACTGGGTTGTCTTCCAACCCAGTTTTTCTTCTGTTTTTCATTAAAAACATTTTAAAATTAATGGTTTTAGAAAAACCATTTGTGTTTGAGCCATTTAAACAAGCTAATACAATGTATGAGTGAGACTTACATTGGTTCTAAACCTTAAGACCTATACTAGATCTTCAGTCTTCACTTGATACTTGATTTGGTTCGAGTTTTTGCACTTTGTTCCTTGGTTGAATGTGTTTGATCCTTAATACAACTTAGTTTAAACATGTTAGTTAAATAACAGTTGTGTTTTGCCATCATTAAAATACGGGCGAGGGTCAACAGCAAGAAACCTTACACAAAGGATCCCACTCCGAAAAAAGGAACCGCTTATGTGCTATGGCTGCAAGAAGCCTGGTCACATTAGAGTTGATTGTCCAGTTTCAAACAAACCATACAAGAGCTTCAAAAAGAAAGCCATGATAGCAACTACCTGGAGCGATGACGAAGAAGATGAGTCATCGGACAAAGAAATCGGATATGAGGAAATTGTCAACCTTTGTTTAATGGCAATCGATGATGAAAGTGAGGTAACATCTTCTCCTTCTTCTAAGAATAATATTGTGAGTAGTAGTGAAGAACTACTAGAAGTAATAAATGAAATGCATGAGGAATTGAAGAAATTTGATTCTAGAAATTCTGTTCTCAAGAAAGAGGTATCATTTCTCTCTAAAAAGATGATAAGTCTTAGAGAAGAAAAAGAAAAATTATCGTCTTTACTGTATGATTCTTCTCAAGATTTTCTCAAAGATGAAAATGAGAATTTAAAAAATAAAATTTCTGAATTTAATAGCACTATATCAAGACTTTTGCTTGGAAAAGAAAAGCTTGATGAAGTGCTTTCTTCCCAAAGATTAAGTAGAGGAAAATCTGGTGTAGGATACTCTCCTTTGGGAAAGCAAAAATCAAAAGAGAGCTTATTCATGAAAGCCTCATGTGTGAATGAAGCCTCTACTTCAAGAAACCCTAGCAAGATTAAAAGCACTCCCTCATTAAATGCTAGCAATTCAAATGTTCATACAAAAATGAAGCAACCTAGAAATACACATGCTTATATGTATACACACTCTAGAAATGCTTATGCACATCCTAGAAATAACCAACATGTAAATTCTAAGAACAATATGTATAATCAACATATGAACTCTGCTCATACTCATCCTAGGAATTACCATCATGGTTATCCTAGAAATAATTTACATACACATGCTAGCATGTATCCTAGAATGCATCATCATTCATTTTCTGGAAATGACATGCATTTTCATACTCCTCACCGTAGAAACATGAATCCTATGAACTATTATCCTAAGGATTATAGGAATGCACATGTAAGATATCCTAGAAATTTTAATTACTACCATCCTAGGATTTTGCATCATCAATATGTTCATAAATCACCATATACTGTTAAGAAAGTATGGGTTCCAAAAGGAACCGTGTTTTCTAGAACTAACCCGAAAGGACCCAAGAAATTTTGGGTACCTAAAAGTGCTATCGTATATCCTTGTGTGATGTAAATATATCTCCACACCAAGGAAAAAGGTAACTGTTGGTACCTTGATAATGGATGCTCGAAGCACATGACTGGTGATAAAAGTGTATTCAAGGAGCTAACTCTAAGAGATGGTGGACTTGTGACCATTGGAGACAATACTAAAATAAAGATCATCAGGCATGGAAAAGTAGGTAATGATTTCTCAACCTGAGATAATGTATTGCTAGTACAAGGCCTTAAGCCAAATTTACTTAGCATTAGTCAACTATGTGACAAAGACTACAAAGTCACATTTAAAACCTTTCATTGTCTAGTTATAGACATCAAGAGCAATAAGATCAAATTTATTGGCCATAGACATGAAAACATCTACATAGTTGATTTGAAATCCTTGCATTCTGAAAATGAAAAATGTTTTCCTGCTTTTAGTGAAAATCCGTGGCTGTGGCATAGAAAGCTTGGTCATGTAAACATGAACTTGCTCAAAATCGTTTCAAGAAAATATTTGGCCATTGGACTTCCTAAAATCAAATTTGAAAAATACAAAGTATGCGATGCTTGTCAAATGGGAAAACAAACTAGGATTTCTTTTAAAGCAAAAAATGTAGTCTTAACTACTAGACCTTTGAAACTTTTGCGTATGGACTTATTTGGTCCAATTAGTACCATTAGTCTAGGTGGCCATCAATATGCTCTTGTTATTGTTGATGACTATTCAAGATATACCTTTGTTATTTTTATTGCTTATAAAGATGAAGCTTTCAAAGGATTTGAAAAGTTTTGCAAAAAGGTACAAAATGAAAAAGGAATTTGTATTTCAAGAATAAGAAGTGATCATGGCAAAGAATTTGAAAATCAAAGCTTTTCAAAATTTTGTGATGAAAATGGAATTAAGCACAACTTTTCAACTCCTAGAACTCCTCAACAAAATGGAGTTGTTGAGATGAAAAATAGAGTTCTAGAAAAATTTTCAAGAACTATGCTTTGTGAAAATAGTTTACCAAAATACTTTTGGGCTGAAGCCGTGAACACTTCTTGCTATATCTTAAATAGAATTTTGATAAGGCCTCTGCTTGATAAAACTCCATATGAACTATGGAAAGGGAGAAAGCCCAATATCTCCTATTTTCGTGCATTTGGTTCTAAATGCTTCATCTTAAATAACAATAAAACTAACTTGGGTAAATTTGATTCTAAGACTGATGAAGGAATATTTTTAGGATATTCAACATCTAGTAAGGCCTATAGAGTTTTTAATAAGAGAACTCTAGTAGTAGAAGAATCTGTACAAGTAACTATTGATGAATCTAACCCAATTAGTAGTAGAGAAGTTTCCTTTAAAGATGATGCAGATTTTATTCCAAGAATGGAAACTCCTACTCCCATTGTTGACCCAAAAAAGAGTCCACCTCAAGCAAATGAAGAGATGGAAACTCCCAATTTGGACCAACCATCCTCAAGCCAACAAGAGGAAAGTCTACCCAAAGATTAGAGGTATGTAAATAATCACTCAATTGATCAAGTGATTGGTAATCCTTCACAAGGGGTAAGAACTCGCTCTTCTATTAGAAATATTTGCAATTATATAGCTTATTTGTCTCAAGTAGAACCTAAGACATTTATAGAAGCTGAAAAAGATAATGATTGGATAATTGCAATGTAGGAAGAAATAAATTAATTTGAGAGAAACAATGTTTGGAAACTAGTTCCAAGACCTAAAGATCATTCAATAATTGGAACTAAATGGGTATATCGAAATAAAATGGATGAAAATGGTATAGTAACTAGAAATAAGGCTAGACTAGTTGCTAAGGGATATAATCAAGAAGAAGGAATAGACTTTGATGAAACCTATGCTCCCGTAGCTAGATTAGAAGCTATTCGAATGTTATTAGCCTTTACATGCTTTAATAAAGTCAAACTATTTCAAATGGATGTGAAAAGTGCCTTTTTAAATGGCTTTATAGAAGAAGAGGTTTATGTTGAGCAACTTCTTGGATTTGAAAATCCTAGTCTTCCAAATCATGTCTACAAGCTTTCTAAAGCTCTATATGGGTTGAAGCAAGCTCCAAGGGCATGGTATGAAAGACTAATCAAATTTTTGATTGGTAATAATTTTGTTAGAGGTAAAATAGACACAATATTCTTCACAAAAACTCACAAAAATGACACTTTGATAGTTCAAATATATGTTGATGATATTATATTTGGTGCTATTAATGAATTTATGTGTCAAGATTTTGCAAAGTGCATGCAAGGTGAATTTGAAATGAGCATGATGGGAGAACTTACCTACTTCCTTGGACTTCAAATCAAGCAACTAAAAGGAGACATCTTCATCAATCAACAGAAATACATTAAGGACCTACTAAAGAGGTTTGGGATAGAAAGCTCAAAGCCACTTGGAACGCCTATGAGCACAACTACTAAACTTGATCTTGATGAAGGAGGTAAAACTATAGATTCTAAATATTATAGAAGCATGATAGGTGCTTTACTTTATTTGACTGCAAGTAGACCTGATATAATGTTCAGTGTATGCATGTGTGCTAGATTTCAGTCTAATCCTAAGAAATCACATGTAGTTGCAGTAAAAAAAATCCTAAGATATCTACAAGGAACCCAAACCATAGGATTATGGTACTCTAGATAATCATCTTTTGAGCTTGTAGGATATTCAGATGCTGATTTTGCTGGATGTAGGCTAGATAGAAAAAGCAAAAGTGGTACATGCCAATTCTTAGGAACTATGTTAACCTCTTGGTTTTCCAAGAAACAAAATTCCGTTGCACTATCAACCGCCGAGGCGGAATACGTTGCAGCTGGAAGTTGATGTGCCCAAGTAATTTGGATGAAACAACAACTAGAAGACTATGGCAGGAACCTAAAAAACATCCCAATATTTTGTGATAATACTAGTGCTATCAACCTAACCAAGAACCCTATTCAGCACTCTAGAACAAAGCACATAGAAATAAGACATCATTTCTTAAGGTGATATAAGATTAGAATTCATACCTTCGGAAAATCAAATAGCTGACATTCTTACAAAACCTCTAGGTGAAGCCAGTTTTTGTAAAATTAGAATGTTGATGGGATTGCTGGATTATGATAGACTGAATATCTGATTGCTCCTTCATTCATCATATGCATGTTTGACATCTAGTGAAAGAGTATTAATTCTTGTTTAAATATCTCTCTCACTCAAGATGCCATAAATAAACAAATTTCATGCTATAATTCAAGACTGAAAATTTTTCTTAAGGGTCCAGTCAACTGGTAAATCTATCCAAGTCGACTGGTAAGTCACTACCTTTTTATCTAGTCGACTAGTAAATTTAATCCAGTCGACTGGTAAGTCTCTGTCTCTTTTCCAGATGACTGGTAAATCCTGTCCAGTAGTTTGGTATATCTAGACCCTGTTTGGAGCCAATTTTTTGAAAATCAGTTGTCATCCAGTCAACTGCTAAATTCAACCCAGTCGACTTGTATCTTACTGTCAGTTCACCTAATCGACTGGTTCATGAACCCAGTCGACTGGTTTGAAAACTGTTCATCTTTTCAAAGATACCCAGTCGACTGGTAACTCGATCCAATCGATTGGTATCGCGATTCTATAAAAGGAACTATTCATCTTTCTGATTTTTTTACGCCATTTTCGAACACCCTTGCTTTCTCTCTCTAGAAAAATTCATCATTTTGATCTAAAAACCATCCAAACGTTATCTAAACACACCGATCTACTCATCCATAACGAGATTTTTAACTTTCTACGGTTAAAATCTCTTATTTTCACTAAAATCTTTTTTACTCAAAAACTTCAAATTTCTCCAAAATGGCCGATAAAATCCGTGTTAAATTCACTACTAGTGGACCAAATGCGCCTAAGAAGTCAAGGTCTACAAAACCCTCGGCATCGGAGTCACGGGGGAAGGGTGTAGCAGGCTCATCAAGCAAAGCACCTAGAACAGAGCTTGATGAGTCCCTGTTTTTTAGTCCTGCGACAAAGGCGAGGTATGATTCAATAATCCGTCATCAAAAAATCATGATGGGTAGAGTTATAGACTTCAACTATATTCGTCATGGCAATTTTGATATCTTGCCAGCCTTTGAGGCGATTCACTTGACCCCACTGGTCAAAGTGCATGAAAAATTTTACCCAAGACTAATTCACCAGTTCTACGTGAACTTGGTGAAACCCAGTCCTCTGGCTCTGAGATTCAGAACCAGAGTCAGTGGTGTGGAGTTTGAGGTCAATACTGACCTCCTCATGAGCTTACTGAGGATCCCTACAAGGGGGATCCAATGGAGTCTAGATGGATGGCAAGACAACTTCGACGTTGAGGCGGCCTGTTAGATAGTCAAGGGAGACCCTAACTATGTGTACAGACCCACTACATTTCATACATGTAGTAATATGTCCCTCGACTCGAAGTTGTTTCAGCTGATAGTGAGTTAGACCATCCACCCTAGACTCCGGAGTCGAGGGTATCTATTTAAGATAGATACGGTATTGATTTGGTGCCTTAAATCTAGGTACTACTTCAATATTTATCCTCTGTTACTCGCCAACATGATAAATGGCGAACTGAGCGACTCCAGGTGTCTTCCTTATGGGATGCTCATTACACTCATACTCCAGCACTTCTGGGTGCCTCTGCCAGCCTCCGAAGCTCAGGATATTGGATCGACGGATATCATCAATGTCTCATCACTGAAGAAGATGAGATGCGCGGTTCATGATGGCTTCCTCTATCCAAAAGCCGGGAAATGCTTACGGATACGAGGAGATGAGAGCGATGATGATAAGGATGAGGAGGCTACTGCCGATGCTGCTGCTGATATGGACACAGATACCTGAGCACCTTCGATTAGAGACTTGAGTACTGGTCAGACTGGATACGGCGATATACTTCAGGCGATCGCGAGCCTTCAGATGACTATGGAGTCCGGATTCCAGTCCATACAGATGGAGTACCAGAGATTGAGCTCCTCTATCGACCATCTACGGGACGACTTCGAGTTACATTGTGAGCATACTGAGGGTTCCCTAGCAGAGATTAGGGATCTTCCTCGTGATGGCTCGAACTCTCCTGCTCATTGAGTCTTTGTTATTCATTATTATATACTTAGGGTTTTCCAGCTCTTACCACATAGCACAGACATATTTTGTATTATTTTGTCTTATTTATGGCTCTATGAAGCCTGGATATGTATTGACTTTATGTATATGATATTCTGTTATCATTAGTCATATTTCATATCTCGATTTACATTATTTGTGATATGTTTGCATAGTTTCAAACTACTGTTAGTCACAAAAATGCTCTAAAATGGTTATGCTTGTATGAAAACTTTCAGTTTTTCCCGGGAAGGATTTCAGACTCCAAATGAAGCTAAATTTTCGTTTACAGGTTTGTTTAATCAATCTCTAAGTGACTGTAGTGGTTAAGTAGCTTATTTTTTGATTTATCACCTCTTTAGTTGCTATTGTCAAAATGGGGGAGAAAAATGAGAAAAACGAGAAAAACTATGTAAAAAGAAACCAATGCATAGATTTAGGGGGAGCACTACTCCAAAACTTATTCTTTGATTGGTTGAGTTAATTGTGGTTGGTTGAAATATATATATGAACTACGTTTGCCTATTTACAGGGTGGTTTTATTCGAAAAACAGAGGAGACTATGTCCGATTTTTCGTAAAATCCAAACATTTAGCTTTTTATTTATTTATTTTCACATTATTAGTTTTGTTATCATCAAAAAGGGGAAGATTGTTGACCCTCACCCATATTTTAATGATGACAAAACACAACTGTTATTATACTAACTAAGTGTAGTAAGCAATAAAAGCATTCAACCAAGGATCAAGGTGCAAGAACTCAAACCGAATCAAGGTATCAAGTGAAGACTGAAGAACTAGTATAGGTCTAAGGTTTTTAGAACCAATGTAAGTCTCACTTACATATTGTAATAGCTTATTCAATGGCTCGAACACAAAAGGTTTTTCTAAACCGATCGTTTTTAAACAAACGTTTTCAATTAAAACAAAAAAACCGGGTTGGAAGACAACCTAGTCGACTGGGTACATGTACCAGTCGACTGGTATATGAGACAGTATGTCTCCAGTCGACTGGGTTATTCATAGCAATCGACTGGTAAAATGGACAGTAAGTCCCCAGTCGACTGGATGAAAAATACCAGTCGACTGGATACCCAGAAGGTCTAAAAATGAGATTTTTTTCAAGTAAACCCAGTCGACTGGTATCACGACCCAGTCGACTGGTAGTTCAAAAATATGACCGTTGGACTCCAAATCTTGTTTTAAAGCAAATCTTTTTCAAATTAAAGTCCTAACGGCCATATTATTTGATTGCTATATAAACCCACTCAATTGAGCATTCAATAAAGAAGCTGCACACATTCAAAAAGAGTTGATCTCACACAATCAAGTTATTATACTCTTGAAACACAAAAAGCTTTGAAATATTGTTATTGAGCCATTCTTCAAGCTTCACTTTGAAAGAGATACATTATTTAGTTGTATAAGCTTCCATTAGCTGTTTCTCTACTATTTACTTTACATCATCTTTTGTAAAGGGATTACTTCCAAAAGGAAAGGGATTACTTCCGAGAGGAAGGGGATAGCTTCCGAGAGGAAGGGATTGTAAGGTTTGTACAACACCGGGAAAGTTGTACGACTAAGTTACTTAGTGGATTACTTCAAGGAGTTCCTTGAAGAGAGTGGACGTAGGGTCGGAACGAATCCGATATTGCCGAACCACTATAATCTGAGTTTGCATCCTCTTCTCTTTAAACTCTTTATTTATAGCACATTATTTGTATTAATTGTTTGCTGCTTATCCGTTTTTATAAACTTGTATTAATTCCACAAAAAGTTTTAAAAACCCAATTCACCCCCCTCTTGGGTTGAAACCTCGATCTACACTATCGATGGTGCTTTAAAAAACCTTTAAATAGGTGCATTAAATTAAACTCAACTTAGAGATTTAATGGGTATTTATTTTGATTCAAAATGAATCTTAATGTATGAACTTAAAATGAGAATAAAAGGACTGTTTGAAAACCCAAATTGGCTTTGTCTCACATTGATAAGAAAAAGAGAAATAAAATGCTTTATAAGCATTTATTTGGGATTCTTATGTACTTCGGTTAAAAGAATGGATAAAGGTGAAGGTACACGGTGACCGCAACGCACCACGCACACACTATGGTCATGTCGCAAAGTCGCATTGGCACCGCGCACACACTATGGTCGCTTCGCAAAGTCGCATTGGCGCACTTTGCACATCATCACTAAGGAGCCCTCGCCTTGAGCCCAGCCCGTGTTTGTTGTTTGGGTATCCAGATTTAATCAAAAAAAGATGTCAGATTAAATCAAAAGGCATCTGTTTAAATCTAAAGGTTGTGATTTAATCATAGATGTATGATTTAAATTCAAATGTCATGACCTAATCAAAAGGGTGCCAGATTAGTCAATTATCTCTTCAACAAACACAATCTGGACCGTTTAAAATTAAGAGACATGATCTAGAGACTCATATTAAATTTGGAAAAATCATTTCTTTCCAAATTGAAAAGACATGTTTGTCCAGACACTGCCTCATTCCACATTCATAACACAATTTTCATTTCTTTCTTCTTCTTTATTTTCCTCTCAAAACCCTCTGCCATAATATTTCAATTATTTCAAATCAGAAAAAATTCGAAGTTCTTCAAATGTTGCTATCTGCAGACTTCAACCTAGAGACTTAATTGTATCATGGAGGACAATTCGTCTGTACCCATAGCAAACTTGTTTATTTAAGTGGGGATGAATAATGCCTTAAAGATAGTGATTAACTTACGTCTCTAAGTCTTGATTCTCATATTTTGTTCCATTTAGAAAAAAAATTTACAATAATTTTAAGGTTTTAATTTTGTCCAACAAAATGGGGGCAGAATCATTCAAGGTGATGAATCAAGACTTTGTCAAGCTAGATCGATTTGATGAAAATAATTTCAGCCGATGGCACGACAAGATTATGTTCTTGCTTACTACGTTAAAAATTCTCTATATACTGGATTCGAATCTACAGCCCTTTCCTGCTGATCCAGTACCTAAGGAATTAGAGTAGCCTCAAACAACAGTGATCGAACAATTACAGAAAGAAAAGAAGAAAAGAGTCAAGGATGAGTTGCTATGTCGTGGACGTATTCTAAACACATTATCAGACCGCTTGTACGATTTGTTCACAGATATCAAATCGGCTCATGATATTTGGAATGCTCTTGAATAGAAATACAAAGCAGAGGAAGAAGGTACAAATACATATTTAGTTTCCAAATACTTTGATTTCAAAATGTTTGATAATAAATCTGTCTTAAAACAAATGCATGAATTACAAGTTATCATCAATAAACTCTAAGCTTTAAAAATAGTTTTACCTTAATCATTCCAAGTGGGGGCTATTATAGCTAAACTTCCCCCTTCTTGGAAGGATTATGGAAAAAGACTGTTGCACAAATCTGAGAACTACACTTTAGAACAAATTCAAAAACATCTTCGTATTGGAGAAGAGTAATGTTTACGTGACAAAAGTAGTAATGTTCAAAGTGGTCTTAAAGTGCATCATGTGGAGGCAAGCAAAACTAAAAGGCAGGCTTTACAAGTGAAAGCTGAAGGAAAATTTAAGAAAGGGAAATGCCATGTGTGTGGTAAATCTGGACACTATGCTCGTGAATGCGAATTTCACAAGACTATAGATATCAACAAGGCTAACGTGGTTGAAGAGAACCTTGTAGCAATGATCATCGATTTGAGCCTTGTGACTATGATCTCTGAGGTTAATATGGAAAATGAGGTATCTGGATGGTGGTTAGATTCTTGTGCTACTGTCCATGTGTGCAATGACAAATGAATGTTCAAGACATTCGAAGAAGTAACTAATGGACAAGAAGTAAAAATGGGAAACGCTACTAGAATCAAAGTTTGTGGCAAAAGGAATAGTCGAGATTGACTTCACATCCGAAAACTGTTTGAGTCTTCTTAATGTTCTCTATATACCAGAAATTTGAAAGAATTTAATTTCTGTAGATCTTTTAGATAAAAAATGATTTCGAGTTTCTGTTGAATCCAGCAAGGTCATACTTTCAAAGAATGGTATGTTTTTTGGAAAATGATATTCTTGTAATGGCATGTATAAGCTGGGTATTAATAATAATAATAATAAGACCACAGTTTTTACTTATATTGTTGAGTCTTCTTTTTTATGGCATTGCTGTTTAGCTCATATAAATTCTGGTTATTTAAAGAGCATACATAAGTTAGAATTAATAAATATTGGAAATGATGACTTAGGAAAATGTGAAATATGTGTTCAATCTAAAATGGTAAAGAAACCTTTTTCCTAATGTACAAAGAGATTCACAAATTTTAAGTTTAATACATTATGTCTTATGTGAATAAATGGTATGTTAATAAGAGGTAAAAATGATATTTTATTACTTTTGTGGATGATGCAAGTAGATTTTTGTGTGTTTACTTATTAAGATCCAAAGATGAAGCTTTTGACATTTTTAAGAAATATAAATCGGAAGTAGAAAATCAACTTGATAGAAAGATTAAAATTCTACATTCTGATAAAGGTGGTGAATATTTCTTAAATGATTTTGACCAATTCTATGAAAATCATGGCATAATACATCAACGCACTGCACCTTACACACCACAACATAATGGTTTGGCTGGAAGAAAAAATCGTTATTTAGTTGAAATGGTAAATTGCATGTTAGTTATTGCTGAATTAACTTTAAACTTTTGGGTGAAGCACATTTTACTACTTGCCATATTCATAATAGGATTCCAGGAAAAAAAAAACTAAATTGAGTCCTTATGAAATCTGGAAAGGTAGAAAGCCTAATTTAAATTATTTAGTGTGTGGGTGTTTAGCATATTGTAGAATTTCATATCCTAAAAGAACAAAATTAGGACCTTGAGCTACTAAATGTGTATTTGTAGGATATGCTAAACATAGCAAGGCCTTTAGATTACTTGATTTAGAGTCTAATGTTATTATTGAGTCACGGGACATAGAATTCTTTAAAAATAAGTTTTTTACTGATTTTGAGATTATAGAAGAAGAGACTCAAAAAGATGAGCCTAATGAAGGATTAAGACCAGAAATTAATAATAGAAAAATTAATGTTCCTAAAATGATTGTTGAACCTAGACGAAGTAGTAGGGCAAGAAAAGAGAAGACTTTATATCCTAATTTCATTTCTTCTCAATCGTCGCTATTTCTGGTTGAAGGTGATCAAAATAATAATGTATTGAATAAAATACCTATTGTGTTTAACCTTGAAGAGGATCCTACAACCTTTAAGGAAGTTATGACTTCAAGAGATGCTTTGTTTTGGAAAGAACTATTAATGATGAGATGGATTCTATAATGGGTAACGATACTTGGGTATTGGTAGATTTACCCAAAGGATCAAAACCTATTAGGTGTAAGTAGGTGTTTAGGGAAAAATATAGTACTGATGGAACTATTCAAACTTTCAAAGCGAGACTAGTAGCCAAAGGTTTAAACAAAAATAAGAGATTGATTATTTTGACACTTATGCATCAGTTGCACGTATTATTTCTATTAGAGTCCTTATAGCTTTAGCATCCGTTTATAATTTGTATATTCATCAAATGGATGTAAAAACTGATTTCCAAAATTTGGATTTAAATGAGGAATTATATATGGAACAACCCGAAGGGTTTGTTCCTTCCAGGCAATAAAAATAAAGTGTGTAAATTAGTCAAATCTCTTTTATGGTCTAAAACAAGATCCAAAACCATGGTATGAAAAATTTGACTCTGTTATGTTTTCTTCAATTTTAAACAAAATAGTGCTAATAGATGGCATTTACTCTAAATTTACTAAAAACTATGATGTGATAGTTTGTTTATATGTTGATAATATGTTGATGATATATTGATCATTGGTACTAACATAGAAGGAGTAAACAAAACTAAGAAGTATTTGTCTTCTGTCTTTAAGATGAAAGACTTGGGTGAAACATATACAATCTTAGGAATTAAAATTAAAAAAAACATAGTGGGGGTTATGCTTTAAATCAATCTCACTATATTGAGAAAGTGATAACTAAGTTTAAACCTCTTGGTTTCAAAGAGTACAATATTTCTTTTGATCCAAGTATTAAATTACAGAATAATTCTGGTAGAGTAGTGGCACAACTTGAATACACTAGTGCTATTGGTAGTCTAATGTATGCAATGCAATGCACTAGACCAAATATTTCCTATTATGTGTGTAAACTTTGTAAATATACTAGTAATCTTAGTATAGAACATTGGAAAGCTATTGGTAGGATAATGGGATATCTCAAGAAGACCAGTGGTTTGAGACTGTTTTACAACAGTTACCTAAGTGTATTAAAAGGATACACTGATGCGAGTTGGATTACAAGTGTGGGTGATAATAAATCCACAAGTGGGTGGATATTCACTCTTGGTGTGGGTGTAATTTTTTGGGCAAGCAAGAAATAAACTTGTATGTCCTACTCAACTATAAAATCCGAATGGATTAGGAATATATTGTTAGACATCAAATTGTGGCCTAATCCAATGCGTCATGCTTCACTTTATTGTGATAGTAAAGCGACTTTATCAAGAGCTTATAGTAGTACCTATAATGGTAAATCTAGACATATTAGTGTTAGACATGAATATGTGAGACAATTGATACAAGATGATATCATCACAATTGTCTATGTAAAGTCAAGTAAGAACTTGGCTGATCCACTTACTAAAGTACTCGCAAGAAACCTAGTAAGTAATACATCTAAAGAGATAGGGCTCAAACCATTTAAAAGTCAACAGTGATGGTAACTCAATCTAATGCTAGCAGACCACTAGTCCTAAGTTTTAATGGGTAATAATAAGTTATTGTTATTGACTATTGATATTGTCATAAAATTGACACATAATTGAGAAAGACAATATTACCCGTTACATTTTAGTGAATAAGTTAAAACTCTTAATAAAGTTATAAAATGTGTTTTAGTAACGGAAACGAAAGAGGAACTTCATATATATGAATAAATGAGTGGTGCCGCTTCTTATAGAGAATTATAGTTTGCTCTCTTGAGGTTCATGAACGAATGATATAGCACATGACCGTAATAGTGCTAAGTGAAAATAAATTATCATCGAAATAAGAGAATTGTATGTGTGTGGTGGCTCCGGTCATATCACATAGGAATGTTGGTTTAATCTAAAGGATATCATTCATTTCGATGCGACTTTAAGTTGTTTACACTAATAAAATGTTTTAAATCGAAAGATACATTTTTTATGCATACAAGACTCAGAGATATTGTGGCAATATTAAAAAAAAAAAAAAGTTGTTAGCTCAAATTAAGACCTTAAAATGATCTAAAATCAGTTTTTAAAGCTGATTTTTCCAACACTCAACGATTCACATGCTCTGGTATCGATTGTTTGCTGCCTTGCCATGCTCTGATGATCTGCCTTATTACCATGCCATACTACACTACTCTGTTTAATGCCATAACATTCACGCTTGAGAATGTGCCTGTCAGTATCTGCTCTATTATGAACCTGATTGTTTGCTCTTATGTTGGCATGGTCTATTGATAGCCTAAAATAAGCTGTATCAGCTGGGTGTTCTCTTAAGTCTTAACCTATATACACTGCTGTCCTAATTTCAGTGGGCTGACAGTGTCCTTTTTTTCTCTTCGCTCACTTAAAATACTGTTTTCCCCACCGCATGTTCTTCGTACAGGCCTAGGTTACACCACTGTAAATTCATTGCAGTAGGTGAGAGCCTTTTGGCAGTTTGGTTACCCTTTGATATTGACAAAGCCCATAAAATACTCTGCCTCATGAACAATCAACGGGTACCCTTTGACACACAGTCCTGCTCTCATTTCCACTTGACAGCCTCCATCACGACATGTACTCACCTATCTGTTGTCAAATGGGCCCAAAGAAGGGCCATAAAATTCATTCCTTTAAAAACGACAATATTCTGTTGACTGTTTAGAAGATGGCTCTAGATTTCTATGGATTTCATCTTAGTACTATGATGTTTGCTCATAATTTTATCATAGTCTGAGAATAATCTCTTTGATGCTATGCTTTGTTGTGATACAATGCTTTGAGATTAACTGTTGATTATTGGTTGTTTACTGTTTGATGCTTCAAGTTATATCGGAATAATTGATGTACTAGTTTCCTGTGTTCAAAATTCTAATTAATTTGGGGCAGAAACGGGTTCCTTTAGAACTTTTAGGATTAATGGGTTGGGGTGAATGAGACTGATTCAAGGCTATGATGCCCATTTGCTATCTATTCTGTTTATTTGCTGTTACATGGTATGGATAACATTAATAATGGGCAACAGTAAATATAAGTTTGTTTAGTTTTGGGCTAAAGGCCTATTTTGTGTACCCTCTTTGGTCTGATTTGATGTGTAGTTTGCCCAATACAGGCACGATCGTGGGCCCGTCAAGGTATAGTCTCCTGTCTCAATTTTTTTGGACTTGTATGAATAAAATAGTAAGCATGCTAGATTTAGTTCACTAAATAAGTAAAAAGAACTTTGTATAAATATGTTCCATGATTAAAAAAAATGATCACATGCTTAGAAAATAAAATGGATGACCCTATCCCATGAATGTTTTCTTTTATTTTTGTCAAATATGTAAATAATACTTGAACTTTATTTTGAAAAGGATAAAATATAACGATTATTGTCATTGGCAGGTGTTGTGGGAGTGCTTCCCTTCTCTACACACAATGGGCCACCCGAATTCGAATTCTAGTTTGTAAACACCTATTGGTTGTATAATACTAATATGTCAATACACTCAAAAGTGTCCAATCTACTAAGTTAAACGGATTAGTGGCGACTCTAATTTTTCACTTAAAGATGATAAACACTCTCAATTGTTCGCAAAATCTAAAAATGAGTTTTGAAAATGAATTTCAAAATAAAAAAAATATGATTTTTCATTTTCAAGCTTATTGTTTTTTTGGCCGAGGATTAGGTATCGACAATAAGGAAAGTTATGTGTGAGTGGGTTTGGCTTAGGAATATGTTAGATCATTCATGTAAATAAAAATAAAAGATTGAGCTTTTTTACTCATATAATTAGGATTTATAAACAAATCTTTCAAAAAAAAAATTATGTAATCAAAGTCATTAAATTGAAAATTTCTTTTCCTCGTAGATTTAGGTTTTAGTTTTTTACTCTGTATAAGCAAGCAATTTATCAACACTTCATTATTCTATGTAACAAGTTTTTTTTACAAACAATTCATTACTCTATAATTAAATCCATTGAACTAACAAAAAAAAGATATTGATAGTTTATTTTGAACTATATATAAAAGTACGAATGTAGTGTAAAACATCCACCGAACAAAAATATCATTGCTTAAGAATTATTTATCAGATTGGAAAAAAAAAATTTCCTTTTTTTCTCATAGAATTAAGAGTTAATTATAACATATATAAACAAGTATTTTACAAACAATTCATACCCCATATAAAGAAGTCTTCCTGAATCAGATAATTACGAAAAAAAATTTAGTAGCTTATGAGTTGATTATGCTCTTTGGAATAAGAGATAGGGCTGCAACTACAAGAAAATTGTGTATTTACCATGGATTTTTCCATCGCAAATGCCTAAGAAACCGTCACAATTGCTTATTTGCGACGGATTCTGTCGCAAATACTATTTTTGCGACTGAAAAGAAATTTCATCACAATTAATAGCATTTGCGATGGAAAATTTCGTCGCAAATAAGTCTTGTTTTCTTTTTTAAAAAAAACAATATTTTATTAAAAGTATTTGCAATGGATTTTTCCGTTGCAATTAAAAAAATTTATTTGTGACAGATTTAAATCCGTCACAAATACTATAAGTTAGTATATGTGACAGACTCAAATCCATCACAAATACTAATTGATAGTATTTGTGACGGATATCATTTATAGTATTTGTGATGGATTCCAATTTGATGCATATACCCAAAATCAGTAGCAAATAATTTTTTGTTTTTAATTTTTTTTTAAAAAAATGTTCAAACTATTCAACTAAAACACAAATGTTACAAACCGATAATATAATTTGCTAAAATATATACACTCAATAACAATACATAATATCATTCAATCTACTAATTTATATAAATTCATTAACAATAATAAAAATGCAATATGTCATCAAAATCTCATAAATAATACAAATAAAATCACAAATGTGACAAATCCAAGTAGTAATCATCAGTCCCATCTTCATTCTTTGCTTCCTCGGTAGGGTCCTGTGAAAAACGTTAAAAGAGAAATTATAAGACATTTCGCAATCAGAGGAGAAAGTATTCATTAAGTATAAAAAAGAATGAATAATCAATTTTAATGTTTATGCCGAAAACATGACAGAACTCGAATAGGTGGTCCGAACTCGACTAGACTTGTTCATACAACTCACATTCTATGGTACGGACGTGTCGGTATTCTCGGCTCGTCAACGAGACAAGCATTTTATGTTTTCGACCTTAAAACCACTAAATGTTAACGGTTTGAACTTAAAACTCTCACATTTTCTCAAGAAACCCGAACCGGTTGTTCGAGCTCCACTAGAATTGTTCCTATAACTCACATTCTATGGTACAGATGTGCTAGTACTCTCGGCTCTTCAACGAGACGATTATTTTAAGTTTTCGACACTAAAACCACTAAGTGTGTTAATGGTTTGAACCTAAAACTCACTTTTTCTCACGAAACCCGAACCAATGGTCTGAACTTGACTAGACTTGTTCCCATAAATCAAATTCTATGGTATGAACGTACCAGCACTCTCGGCTCGTCCATGGGATGAGTATTTTACGTTTTCGACCCTAAAAGCACTTAATGTTAACAGTTTGAACCTAAAACTCACTTTTTCTCATTGAACACAAACTAGTGGTCCGAACTTGACTAGATTTGTTTCCATAACTCATATTCTATAGTACGAACATGCCGATAATCTCAGCTCATCCACAGGACAAGTATTTTATATTTTCAATCTTAAAACCAATAAGTATTAATAGTTTGAATCTAAAACTCCCACTTCTTCTCATGGAACCCAAACCAGTGGTCCAAACTCAACTAGACTTGTTCCCACAACTCACATTCTATGGTACGGATGTGTTGGTACTCTCGACTGGTCAATGGGACGAGCATTTTACGTTTTCAATCCTAAAACCACTAAGAGTTAGCGGTTTGAACCTAAAACTCACTTTTTTAACAGAACCCAAACCGGTGGTCTGAACTCAACTAGACTTATTCTCAAACTCACATTATATGGTACGGACGTGTTGGTACTCTCGGCTCATCCACGGGACAAGTATTTTACGTTTTCGGTTTTAAAACCACTAAGTGTTCACGGTTTGAACCTAAAACTCTCACTTTTTGTCATGAAACTCGAACCTGTTATCCGAACTCGACTAGACTTGTTCTCACAACTCACATTCTATGGTACGGATGTATCGATACTCTCGACTCATCCATGGGATGAGTATTTTATGTTTTTTACCCTAAAACCACTAAGTTTTATCTCTATTGATTTATACTCCAATTTTTATTATAGTGGAATATCTCACCATCACCCATGAACGAAGGAGTTTTAGCTTTTAACCGTGTAAATTTTTTGTGTTTGTTTATTTTTTTGTTGCTTTATTCCTAACAAACTGTCATCAAAGCTGTTGTTAAAATCGATCTGGGAATGATGTCTTCTACCACTTCGTACAAGATACAAAAGTTTGATGGAACCGGTAGTTTTAATCTTGGGCAAGTAAAAATGCAAGCTGTATTAACCGAAAAGGGTTTGAAAAAAGGCACTGTTGGGGAAGGAGAAGATGCCTACTATGATGACAAATGAACAAAAACTAGAGATGGATGAGAAAGATTTGATTACAATTCAATGAAGTTTTGCGTGAAGTTCTTGCATAGAAAATTGTTGTTGGCTTATAGAGTAAGTTAGAGTCTCTATACATGACAAAATACCTTACTAATAAATTGTTCTTGAAGAAACAATTGTATTTGTTGCGTATAACTGAAGATACGTCAATGAAATCCCATGTTGATGAATTTAATTCCATTATTACTGTTTTGAATTCAATGGAAGAAAAATTAGATGGTGAGGATCAGGCCTAGCTATTGTTGTGTTCCCTATCACCATCGTTTACACACTTTAAGGAAACTTTTCTGTTTGGTAGAGATACATTTTATTTGGAATATGTTAGAGCTTCTCTATTTTCTAAAGAATTACTTGAACAACATATGTCTAGGAATAATTATGAGAAGTAAAGTCAAGGTGATGCTCTAGTAACTAAAGGTTCTAGAGACAGATCTAAAGAAAAAGGTTTAGGTAACAATAGCTCGAAATTCTTATCTAAGTCTAGAAATAAGAATGTGACCTGTCACTATTGTAAGAAAAAAAGGGACATTACAAGTATGAGTGTTGGAATTTGAAAAAGAAAATTCAAGAAGAAAATAATCAGAATCAATGTCAGAACCAGAATCGAGATAGAGATTGAAAAGAGTAATAACTTAAAGCTAATGTTATTGAAGAAAACTTTGATGATTATGACTGTGTTCTTGCTGCTAGTGGTAATGGGTTCTTTATGTTTGATTGGATTATGATTTCTACTTGTTCCTATCATATTTGCCAAAATAAAAATTTATTTTCATAATATGAACCTTATGACGGAGTTGTATTGTTAGGCGATGACGCAGCTAGAAAAATTACTAGTATAGGAATTGTTCAAATCAGAATGCACGACGGTGTAATAAGGACCTTTTTACAAAAGTTAGATATATTCATGCCTTCAAGAAGAATTTTATTTATCTGAGTACTCTTGATGCCAAACGATACAAGTATTTATCTGAAGGTAGAGTTATGAAAGTTAGTAGAGGTGCTTTAGTAGTCATGAAAACAAAGATTATTTTGCCAAATTTGTATGTTCTGCAAGGCACTACAGTTATTGGTTCAACTGTTGCTTCTACTATATTAGATTTTGAGGTTACAAAATTGTGGCATATGAGATTGGGGTCACATGGGTGAAAAATAACTAACTTTGTTAAGCAAAAGAGGTTTGCTATATGGACAGAATATAGATAAAATGGAATTCTATGAGCATTGTGTTTTTGGCAAACAGAAGAGGGTTAGCTTCAGTACAACGATTCACAGAAACAAGGGTATTGTGGATTATATTCACTCTAATCTTTGGGGACCCTCACGTGTTCCATCTATGGGTGATTCTAGGTATATGCTTGCTTTCATTGATGACTACTCAAGAAAAACTTAAGTGTAAATGTTGAGGACCAAGGATGAAGTATGTAAACCGAGGTTCAAACCCAAGAGAGGGGTAAATTGGGTTTTAAAAATTTTTGTTAATTAAACTTACAGCTTTTTAAACAGTTAAATACATAATGCACACAATCAAATAATATACTTGAATGTAAAGAAGTTCAAAGGAAGAGAAAGTGCAAACTCCATTTATAGTGGTTCGGCAATATCAGAATCCTTCCGACCCTACATCCACTCTCTTCAAGGAACCTCTTTGAAGCAATCCACTAAAACTTTAGTCTGCAACTTCACGGGTGTTGCACAAATCTTACAACCAATCCTTCCTTACGGAAGCTAATCCCTTCATCTCGGAAGCAAATCTCTTCCTCACAGAAGCTAATCCCTTCCTCATGGAAGTTACAAAGAAGTTTTTAATCCTAAACATTCTAAGAGATATTACAACTCTTTCCCCTTTACAATAAATGAGATTTGCTGTAAAATAAATGGTAAAGAGATAGCAATAAGTGCTTTTACAAATGAATAATATCTCTCTTTAAAGAACAAGCTTGAACAATGGTTCAACAATAAGTTTTTCAATGCTTTTGAAAATTAATGAGCTATCTTGTCTATTGAATGTATTCTCTTCTTCTTTTAAATGCTCATTGAAGTGGGTTTATATAGCCTTCAACGAGTATTGCCGTTAGAGACTGACTTGATAGGTTTAGAGCATTAAATGCTAATGTCCCGCGTCTCAAACGGTCATATTTTTTAATTACCAATGGATTAGGTCCTTGTACCAGTCGACTGGGTCAAGCGAAAAATGTTCAGTTTTAGGCTTAGAGAGAGTCTAAGTCAACTTGGTCATAGGACCAGTCGACTGGGAACTTATTGTCCCATATCCCAGTCAACTAGTATGTGAATCCAGTCGACTGGGTTGTCCTTCAACCTAGTTTTCATGTTTCAAAACTGTTCTTGACTTAAAAACTTTTGTATAGTTGGTTTTGTTAAAGTCTTTTTGCAAAATGAGCCATAGATCAAGCTATGTAATTTAACATAAGAGATTTACAATTATTTCAATTACCTTAATGCATATTCTAGATCTTCTGTCTTGTTGCGATGTCTGAATCGAGTTGAGTTCTTGCATCTTGTTTTTGTACCGAATGCTTTTAATACTGAAATACTTAGATAAAACTGTTAGTGCAGTTAGAGTACTGTTTTGTCATTTATTAAAATCAAACATGGGTCAACAAAGCATTCAAGCATTTTAAATAGTGGGGAACTATGATTGAGAAACAAACACAAAAGCAAATTAAAAGGCTTAGGACAAATAATGGTTTGAAATTTTGTTCTAATGAGTTTGATGATTATTACAGAGATGAGGGTATTGTTAGACCCAAGACAGTCAGAGGTACACCACAACAAAATGAGGTTGCTGAGCGAATGAACATAAATCTTTTGGAGAGAGCTTGTTGAATGCTCTCAAATGCTGATTTAACTAAGGAGTTTAGGCAACGTTTACTACATGTTATTTGGTGAATTAATCTCCTACTACAGCTATGGAGTTTATAACTCTACAAGAGGTATGGTCTGGTAACCATCCTGATTATTCTATGGTAAAAATATTTGGATGTCTTGCATATGAACATGTTAATGATGAAAAATTAGAGCCTAGAGCTAAAAAGTACATTTTTCTTGCTTATGTTGATTATGTGAAAGGATATAGATTATAATGTCATAATCCTAAGTCAACTAAATTTCTCATTAGTCATGATGTTACTTTTAATGAATCGACTATGCTTAACCCGAAGAAAATTGAGTCTGTTGCTTGTGATTTTGATCAGGGTAAGAGTAGTACACAGCAGGTGGAGCTGGGAAGTTCTGATTCAGATCCTATGCAGAACATTTCCACACAGCTTGTTTCTGAGTGAGAATTTGGGTGAAGAATAGACTCAACAGACTCAAGATGAACCTTACAACATTGCCAAACATAAACCGAGAAGAGAAACTAGACTACCACTGAGGTACAATGATATTGTTTTGTCTAGTAATACTGATACTATTGCCTATACTTTCTCAGTTGCGCAAGAAACTAGTGATGCAGGTGAACGTTCTACATATACAAAAGACATTGCTTATGCATATTCTTCAAAGTGGCTAGTAGCCATGCATGAAGAGATTGAGTCTCTTGAGAAGAATCTGACTTGCAAATTGGTAAAACCATCAATGGGTAATAGAATAGTTGGTTGCAACTGGATATTTAAGAAGAAGGAAGACATCCCAAAAGTGAAAAATAGGATGATAGTGAAAAAGATTGAGACAACATATAATCCATCAGATATGTTGATTAAACCACTTCCAGTGTTCAAGTTCGAGTATTGCTTGGACTTGATTAGTTTTACTTACAACATTTGAATTATGCCCCATTGAGGCACTTATGGAGATGGTGGAGAGTAATTTACTATTTGTGAAAAATTCAAGCCAAGGTGGAGATTTGTTAATTGTGGCCTGAATTTTTTGGATTAAAAATAAAATAAAAAGAAAACCCAATAGAATATGAAAGAAAAGTAGGCACATTCTTCTCTTAATTGTCACACCATCATGGAAGAGTACAAACTGCAGTAGAAAAAGCAAGAATTAAAGAATGGTGACTATTTTGGTACTACTAGGACAAAGAATACAAAATTAAATAGAAAAAAAGGATTCTCCTTGACCTTACCTATATATATGTATCTATTTCTCCTCTTTCAACAACAGAGAGAAAGCTACAATAAAGCATCATAGAGAAAAAGCTACAGACAGATCCCTTTAGATGGTTAATACTTCCTTTATTCTAAACTATTGTATTTTCTCAATTAAATTTATGGTTGCTTAGATTTTAATGTATTTGAGGATTTGGGTTTAGAGAGTTTTATCTCTTTGATTTGTACTCCAATTTTTATTATAGTGAAATATCTCACCATCACCCATGAACGTAAGAGTTTTAGTTTCGAACTATGTAGATTTTTTGTGTTTGTTAATTTTTTCGTTGCTTTATTCCTAACAATTCTGATCTCTCAAATGCCTCACTCTCGAAAGTGTGTGCATCAAGTTCACAGGAAAAAGCGAAATAAAACCTCCAGAAGCAAGGCGATTGGCATTGCCCCAAGTAATTGTATAGTTGATCTTAATATCTTATAGCAATTGAAATATTGAATCTGCTATTTTTCTGAACTACCGACACTAGCATACCCTTGACATCTTACTATTGATTTGGTAGGTGCAACTTCCTAAATTTTGCCAGAAATATTAAGTGCTTGCGGTGTGATGGTTTATTTCACGAAAGACTCTGACAATTAACAGAGGATCAGGATCATCTTCCATTGAAGAAGGGGGACTGGATACGTGACAAGTAATTATCATTATGATTTTGGACTTAACCCTACAGACGGACAGCACGTCGGTCCCCTGACGAGCACATTCAATTTTTTTAATACTCTTAACTAGTAGTAAATAAATTTATTACACTTCAAAGATCCTGTTATAGACAACAAGAATATGTTATTATATAGGTGCAGTTATGTCGATTTTAGAAGAAACATGGTATGCTTGAAATGTGATCATACACGACCTAAGGCATCAAATGCTTCAAATGCATCTGCACAACCTCAACATGATAGTGGAGGCTATAGTAACCGTAACAGAATGAGGTTTGTCAGCAGTGAAAACGAAGCAGGACCTAGAAAATCAGCGGGGAGAGAGCCAGTACACAGTAAAAGTCAGAACAGAGGTTCAGATAAGTTAAGATTTGTAGAGGAAGAGGGTGAAGACCAAGATGGCTCTATTTCTTGGAAGGAGGATACTGGATTTGTAGATTTTCCCATTGAGGGAGGCAAGAGTGCTGTTCTCACAACATCCAAAAGAGAGAAACATGGAAGTTCGACATGTTAGAGAGGAGGAAAAGGGCTGCAAGGACAAGAGAAAATGAGGATGAAACTAGGTCTGCCTACAGCCAGAGAAGGTCGGAGCTCCACGAATCTTCCGATAATGAAGAGATGACTGACTGGCTTGGGCATAGATAGAAGGTGGAAGGTAAGAGATTTACATCTGTATCCGACAAGATTGAATGTTTTATCATAAAAAATACACAAGGTAACTGATCTAGAGGTCAATGATAAATAATATTGTGCTTGTCCTTCTTAACTTCCTAAGAATAAATACATTTGAAAATTTAACTGGGCTTAATCTTGTCTTTGCCTTTTTACCCTTCATGCTCTGGTTGTTTCTGAAGATCCGTTCTGTTTCGTCATGCCTCCTCAGAAACCAGAATAGATAAAAGAGAATTATACCATGAGTTCATTTCAGACTTTACCGAGCAAACAGATGTTTTTATTATATTGATACCAAAAATAACTGAGTAATATGTAAAGTCACAAATTTTAATGTCAATGGAAAGTTACACAGGTGTACTTTGGCAGAACATTCAAACAGAAAGTATTTGTTGCTCTCTTAGAGCTTATAGTAATCTGTCAAAGTTTTGCCATCCAACTCCTTTGTGAAGAACCTGCCCATATAATCACTGTATGTGAACTGTCTGTAAATAGCAGGTTTCTCTGGCGATACCAACTCTGGAAATGGTCCAAACAGGGTTTCCCTGACGCTTGCATTGAAGAACACTGCAATTGACACTCGCGGTTCGTGGAAAGGATTAGCCAACACTCTATGCTCCACGCTTTTGTACTCACCATTGGACATAATCTGAGAAAACAAAATCAGGCAGAACATTAGAAAATTTCTTGTACTAGGTTTGGCCTGGGTTTAACATAATCCTCTAAACTTTAAAATATAAATAATTAAAATTGAAAATAAGGTTTAAGTATGGCACCTAAAAAAACAAATTTTATGGTTGTTTCCAATTCCACCACAGCCCATATAACTGTAACGGATACCTTGCAATTAATTATAATCCATTTCTTTCAGCGCAGAGGGAAGCAACTGCAGTTAAGCAAAGTGGATGGTTTTTGAATAGAAAGAATTGGTTTCGGTAGGCTGTTTTATGTGTAGGTGGTTTTAAGATTGGCAAAGATTTAAAGCCCCATTTTGGTCATTCATTTTAGCCACCCGGACAAATGGCCAAAAAAAAATATCAATTTTTTAACTCGCTATAATGTCAAATAGTGATTTTTAGGGGTAAAATGGTAACTTACTAATCTAGCTTCCACACATGTGACTCAGTTACTAATGATTGTTACTAGTTGATTGGCCTTTACATTGCTATTTTAAAATAGAGAGAGATGACCTAGTGGGCAGTTTTATGTGTAAAATATCGTATTCACCCTTTAATGTTATTTTTAATTGGCTCATATGACATTTGACAACCGAGTTCAAGAACAACTAAGTTGTAAGTTGTTTGGTTAATAATATTCTCTCCGTCTCAGTCTCATTTTATGTGTTAACTTTCCTCCTAAAATATGAGGAAGGAAGTAGTATCTTAGAATTAGGGGTGAGCATGGAACCCAATTGACCCGCGAATCCGATCCAAACCGATATAATGGGTTGGGTTGGATTGGATCTTTTTAGAAATTGAGTTGAGTTGGGTTAAAAATATTTTGAACCCGATAGGTTGGGTTGGATCGGGTCATGGGTTCAAAATTTTCAACCCGACTCAAATCGGTATCAAATATATAATTATATATTTTATATTTATTGAATATAAAATTATGTATAAATAATTATAGTATAATTGTAAAATATATAATCATAAAATGTTCATTCTAATTACTACTAGTATGTAAAATTATATATCGCAGATACTCCCATATCCAAACAAGTCTCATACTTTCCAATCACCTAGATTTTAGTTCCAAATATTTACACTAGAAACAAATATTGATTTCGTGTTATGAAATAGTTTTCATAATTATTGTTAAGCATAACTTCAATCAAAATAAATTGATGCACAGTTAACTTCTGCTAACAAAATTTTGATTTCTTGTACCATTGTAACTATAAAATAAACATAGAAATTAACACTCTAACCTGTAATATTCCAATCAGGATCAATGTATGCAGATAAGCTTATATTCCAAAAAGATGTATCATAATGTTGATGGAAGAAATGCTGAATGCATGATAAAGCTAAGTAATACCAACTTGTTGGAAGCTTTTCATGCAAACATTATTGAACCATTCAATTTGCATCTCCGTGACCTTTTAAGAGCCTCTACATCGCTTACAAGTTCATTAAAGCATAGTCCAAAAATTAAACTAATTAGTTAAAAAGCATTAGCACGGCCAACAAATGCTGAGTTACTAAAATATATTATTCGCAACTATCTAGAAATCCATATTTCCTTCGTAAATTGAGCAATCTTCTAAAGTAAGTTAAAGTAATGTCAACTAAAACAGTTCCTAGTGCAACATTCAGATGAAGATTGTGTTTTTAAATATAACAATAAATCCATATTCCAACATCAATAGCTCCAAATTGTAAGCATGCAGATAAGCAATTGATCATGATCATTTCATCAAACTTTATATTACTCGCTTGCATTTCATGAAACAATGCCAAAGCATCCTTACCAAGTTTTGCTTGAACATAACCTCCAATTATGGCATTCCATGGCACAACATCCTTCTCTTGCATATCATCAAAAAGCTTCTTAGTAGTATCTAAAAAAACAAATTTAGCATAGCCTACAACCATTGTAGTCCATGAAACAATTGTTCTTTTTTTCCATGTTATCAAATATTATTTGTGCTGTTAGGCACATAGATTTTACTTGTAAAATGAATAATTTGGTTTTGGATTTAATAGAATATTTTTTTGTTATGTAATATGTATGATTTAATTATTTAGTAAAAAAAATATATCAACTCGGTGACCCAAACCAACCCAAACCGATTAGAATAGGTTGGATTAAATTGAGGTCGGATGGGTTCATGGGTTGGGTTGAGATTTTTTCAACCCGGAATGAATGGGTTGGGTTGAATTTTTATGCTAAGTCAACCCAAACCGACCCATGCTCACTCCTACTTAGAATATATAAAGTAGAAGATAAATGACAAACATAAGTTATACCTGAAATATATCACCAACGTTAATGACAAGAGCTCCAGGGACAGGCTTAACATCAACCCACTCCTCACCATGCTTAACCTGCAACCCACCCATCTGATTTTGGAGCAACACTGTCAAAACTCCCGGATCAGTATGAGATGTAATACCCACCGTCAGATCAGGCTGTGGACAGTGAGGGTAGTAGTGGCCCACCATCACTCTCCCTTCCAGAAACGTCATTTCCTTCAACCTCCCTGCATTCAATCCCAGCCCTTCACACAACAATCCCATCAGGAGCTCTGCCAACCGTTTGACCTCTATGTTCCACTCAACCACCTCCTTTCTACAAATCTCCGGGATTTCATCAGGTTTTGGTGAGTTTGGTCCCAAAACTATCTGAAGAGTGTCCCTGCAAAGTATAAATTATGTCTCTTTAATTTGCAAACTCTTTCAGTTTTGATAGAGTTTACTCAATGCATTTACAGCAAAAATATAACCATCACCAAAATGGACCACCAATTTGAACACCGGCTTATAAACCTTCCTCCCCACCGGCCACTCGCTATAAGTGATTTCATTGAGAGAAAATTTGATAAAACACATGTTAGTTCCTAAAAAAATAAAAAATGGCACTATTCCTAAAAAAATAAAAAAATGGCACTACTCCTGCGTTTAAAATAAATTTCATAATTTTTCCCCTAACATATATGAAATTACAATTAACTCCATCAAACTTATATAATTAATTTGTTCCGAACTTTCTTACTTTGCTCTCCAGAATACATGAAAACACAATAATTTCATAATATTCATATGATTTAAGAATTTCTACTTAAAAAAGCACTACGAAATGAATAAGTATTAATGATCCAATCAATTATATTTAGGGTAAACAATATTTTTAATCTTTCGACTATTCGCGATTTCTTAATTTAGTATCCCAACAAAAAAAAATCCTAAATCATATCATCCATTCTTATTTTGACTTATTTTGATCATATCGTCCCATTTGTCCATGAAATACCTAACATCTTGATATAGCATAGAATTGCTAAAGTGACAAGATTTATAAAATGCAGAGGATAACGCACATCAACCGTGACAAGATTTACAAAATGCAAAGCATAACGCACATCAACCAACCCCTCACCGTGGGAGAGATATAAAATTTGCCTCAATCATCTCCATTTTCTTGTTGTTTCTTAGCTCTCAAATACTCATTTTTTTCTCATCTTCTACCAAAAAGTCCCAAACTCTTTCACGCATTTTCTAAACTTTCAAACAATCATTTTTTTTCTCTTCTTCAACTAAAATGGGAAAGAAAAAAAAAAAAAAAAAAAAAACGAACTTCCTCTTTTTCTCACTTTCCCTCATTTCCTGCTTGCCATACAACCAAAATTGTACATTTTTCTGCTTGCTAAACGTCACCCAGCACACTATCTTTTCTTAGTATCTTCAACAAAACTTCCCACGAACTCTTGTTCATTTTTTCTAAAGTTGTTTAGTGTTTGGGTGAAGAGAAAATTTTCATTTAGATCTGCATTTTTTGCATTTGAATAGAAAGTTGAACTCATGTCTATTTTTTCTCTTGAAACAATTTTTTGCTTAAGAGAAAATTGATTGGTGTTTAAGGGGCAATACAAGGAAGAAGACTCATATCTAGAGGGAGAAGAGACGTTCTAAAGAGAGGACGAAAAAACATGAAAATTTTGACGAATCTTCACTATAATTTGATCGAAAATTGTAAAAAAAAATTGCTTGAGTAAGATCAATTTTTTGTTTAGACGAAGGAGTTCGAGAAAAAAAGAAGATTTTGTGACAGTATAGAGAGAAGACGAAGAATAAGTATTTAGGGTTATTAAGGAAGAGAAAATATGACATGACATATCACCAAATGACATTATATTTTACAGATAAATTAGACGAAAAACCATGGTAAGATTCTAAAATAAAGAAACGAGGATATGATTTGGGAAAAAAATTTTGAAGTACTAAAATAAAAAAAATTGCAAATAGTTTGTTTACGTACCTCCAGCTTGCGGCTTTAGAGTGAAACAGGTCGATGTTAGTAAAGAAGCGTGCGGCACGGCCAAATTCCCTACTGTAGAGCGGCGCCTTCATCTCCGTCGGTTGCTCGTGGACTGCCTTGACCGCCCCAATCATGCGGTCCAGGACATCGACGGAAATCGTGTGATTAACAATCTGAAAGAAACCGAACTCGCGAGAGGCGTGGGCGAGCTGATCGACGATCGTTGACCGGATGTCTGGGGATTCAAGGACGGAGAGGTCGATGGACGGAATGGATTTGGAGCCGGGTCGGGTGGCGGGTTTGGGTTTGAGGGTAGATAATACATCGGGCGGGTGGATGAAGTAGCGAGGGATAGTAGTTAGACCCGAATCCAGAAGGCCCTTGACTCCCATTTTGGAAGCGTCGAATTGCTTTACTTCTTGTAGATGATCGTGTTGATCAACTTTGATGTTCGTGATTTTCGATGCCATGATCACTCTCTCACAAACGAATTTGTTTAGTAAAATATCTCCAAATGTAGTATCCCAACTTTCAAGAGTTATCCGAAACAATCTACCAACTAAATTTGTGAGAATCTTAAAAAATAATTTTAATAGAGTACATATATCCTATATTTTTTTTTTTATTTATAGTAAAAAAGGATATATCAAATTCCGTTTCTCTTTTCTCTCTTTTTACTTCACCATGTTTTTTTTTTTTTTTTAAAACTACTCTCACATACTCTCCCTCTTCCCATTGACAAATTACTCCTACTTAATTATCCATGTAGTTTTCAAAGTTAAAGCAAGTTTTATTTTATTTACTTTGTCTCTCTTTCGCTTCAATTTTTTCATATGTATGTTCATCCTCTTCCACTCACTACCACCTAGCTTTTTTAATTTTTTAAAATATTGTTTTATCCATACATAAACTTGTAGGGATGTACCGATGCATATTATTATAATAAAAAAATGTGTTATATTTTAGCAACACAAACTTACTCCTCAATCTCTGAATGTTTTAAATAAAACATGTGAAGGAAAAAACTTTTATAATGGATGAATATTTTGATAAAATCGTATTTCATAAAGACATGTCGAAATTCAAGTTAGATGAGAAACTGCATCCATTACTATCCAACTATCGATCTAAGAATAGAATTTTACTTTCACACACGTTTTTCGTGTCGTGCCAAGCCACCCCATGGGCCTTATAGGTATATAATATATGTTGAATTTTTTTTATTGAAAATAGTAAAAAAAAAACTTGTAAATATTTAATTGAATGCTTAACAATTTGTTTATTGATGAAGTTAAATATTAAAAACAATTTAGAAATTGAATAAAAAACAATATAAACAAATAATTTAAAAATTACAAGTTCCAAATCTCTTCCAAATAAATAACTTACAAAAACAACAACATATAAAAAAAATAATAATATAAAATGATTTACAAATGAGTGAAATATAAAAAACAATTTAGAAAAATTAAAAATTAGAAAGATAAAAAAAATTATTACTTTTTTTAAACTTTTCACCATGTATACTCTTGCATGGAAGGAGTTACAAACTTTTCTTCATTCTTGATCTTTTTAATCGTCACTCGATCCTCCATATTGATCTCTCTTTAATATATTTCTTGTATGACCTTTTGCATCTAGCTAATCTTTTGTATATACTAGTATTTGCAACGTTTTCAATAATAGTCTTGATCGTAATTCATCCAAAATTCTAGAACCTGCACTAAAAGCTTGTTCCGATACTATGGTAGACATTGGAATAGTTAGTAGATCACGTGCCATTATGCTAAGAATAAGGTAATAATGTTCATTTTTCTTCCACCATCTAAAGTATCAAAATTATCATCATCTAATTCTTCTTGACTCATTATTCTAATGGCATCAAATTGTAGGTAATTTTGAATTTCATTAGATGTTATGGGTCGTGCCTCGTTTCGGGCCATGCCGTGCTGGGCCTCGTGTCGTGTCGTGCCGTGGACATCAAAAGTTAGGCCCAACACGCTTCATCCACTGGGATCGTGCTAAGCATGATAACTCACATGGCAGTGTGGGCCATGTCGTGTCGTGCCTTGTTTGTTTCTAGCCAGGGCGGCATAACCCATTGCCGCCCTTATGTTGGAGTAATAAAGAAAAAGAAAGACCTAAAATAAAAGGAATGAACAAGGACAACCACCATTATAATGGCCACGTCTCTACAAGTAGGAGGTGTCTTGATTGAATTAAAATAGGAAAAGAAATAAACAATTATGGCAGTTGACACTACTTAAGTAGGATATGGAATACGAGATTCAAAAAGAAGAAATATTTTTCTGGTTGTAACCTTATATAAATGGAATTTACTTATCTCTTTGTAAAGAGAGAACAATACAAAAGAGAGCGAGAGATATAGTACTACAATAAATAGAGCCTTGTGATGAGTGCCAAATATTGCATATTTTGGCCCCTTAATTTAAATTTATTAATTCTTTAGTTGTGTTCTAATCTGAAATTTTGTGCTAGTTCTATGATTTTTAATGTTTTATAGGATTGCAAAGGAAATTAGGGATTTAATGTGAAAAAAATGCAAAAGCTGGAATATACTGTTGCAATCGAGCACGGGAGATTTGTGATCGCGCGCAACAGCACTCAAGTATTTATTTATATGTTTAGTTTAAGAATTTGTTACTTTGAGTTGTTTTTTCATTGTTTTACAGGTTTACAAGCACTTTGAAAAGAGTTTAACTAAATTGCCGGAATTGCCCATACATATCAGTCATTTTTACGGATTAAACTATATTGATTCAGAAAGAACCAGGAGATGAGCCATATATGCTTGCAAAGTTCCAGATGTCTATTTTTTGGAGAATTTTATGGCTCATAAATATGATTTTTCTAAAGAAAGTTATGGCAGTTTTAGTAGACAAAGGTCAGGCTGTGTGTGATTTCAGCGTGGCAGAAGTGATTTTTGCGGATTAAACTGTAATGATTCATGAAGAAACACGAGATGAGTAATATATGCTTGGAAAAATCCGAATATCTATTTTCTGGAAAATTTTACGGCTCATAAATATGATTTTTCTAGAGAAAGTTATGACAATTTTAGTAGACAAAAGTCAGGTTGTGTATGATTTCAGCGTAGACAGAAGTTTTGGAGGGCATATTAAGGCTTAAATCTCACATCACATATCGGTTGGAAACATATTCTACATCCTACATCCCACATCGGTTGGAAATACATTGCACTCATGAAGTTTCCTTATAAAAGCCCCATTTCACTTCATCTTCAGCGTTAATCGGTGTGCAATCTGGAAGGCTTTGCTACCAAGGGGGAAAGCACTGCACAGCAGCTGCGAGTGAAATTTCTCTATCCATGTATTGTCAGTTTTAATTTATTTATTTTTTAGTTTTAAAGTTTAATGTTTAGCACTTTAGTTGTGAAATTTATTTTCATAATCATAAGAGGCTAAAACCTTCATCTAAGGTTGAAGATGAAGCCTCGCCATTGATTAGCATTATATTTTCATATATGTTATTCCGACATTTTTGTATTGATGTTCTATTTTAATTCAATTATTTGAGTAAATTCTTATGATTGATTGTTTTGTTTATAAATTTTTTAAGTTGGATATTCCATGTGTTTTATTTGATGGATACAACGAATCATCCAAAGTTAATTGGATATCCATTGTGATTCTAAAGTAAACGGATACATTGGATGATTTGGTTTAATTAGGGTATTCGTTGTGATTTGTATATTGATGGATTCATGGAATTATTTGATAATTTACTTTTATATAGAACATGCATAGGATGAAATTGCTTGTCAGGTGTAGGAACAAAGTCAAGAAAATATATACTTTAATTTGGTGGGGTCGATTCAGAAACCTTAGTATTTTTATCATTTGTTTTAAAATCAATTTAGTTTAGTTTATATTCTTTGCACAATACAATTCAAAATTCGGAACTAGGTTAAAATAGGTTTAGTTTAGATAAAAAAATATATTTTCACGACGTAATTCCCTGTGGATTCGACCTCGCACTTACACACACTATATTGCAAACAACTCGTGCGCTTGCGAGTAATGTAAAACTCACAACAATTTTTTGGCGCTGTTGCCGGGGAGTTATTTTGTTTGTGAAAATTAAATTTTTGTCTGAATTGATTTTATTTTTCTACTAATTTAGTTAGTATTTTTGTTTCATTTTTATTTTTGCAATTTTATTTTATTTTATTTGTTTATATTTGCAATTGCCTATAAAAAAACAAAACAAAACAAAACAAAATGGTGGATAAATCAAGCATTGAGGACCCCCTGGAGGCATGCTTTGCTCAGTTTGGAGAGGATTTGGAATTGGATAAGTTACTTGAGCAAGTGAATGCTATTTTGGAGTTTGTTCCTTGGGAGAACAGTAAGACGGAGGGGACTATGGATGAATCAAGCATTGAGGACCCCCTGGAGGCATGTTTTGCTCAGTTTGGAGAGGATTTAGATTTGGATAAGTTATTTGAGCAAGAGAATGCCATTTTGGAGTCTGCTCCTCTGGAGAGAAGTGAGACGAAGGTGACCGCAGCACCTGAGCCCACAAAGAAGGAACTTAAGCCTTTACCGAACAATCTTAAGTATAAATTCCTAGGTCCAACAGATTTTTTGCCTGTGATAATAGCTTCAGATTTGGTTGATGCTCAAGAGGAGTAATTATTGGACGTTTTAAGAGAGCGCAAGGAAGCTATCGGCTGGACTATTGAGGATATCAAGGGGATCAGCCCCTCGGTGGTGATGTACAAGACATATATGGAGGAGAATGCCAAGCCATCGAGGGAGCCACAAAGAAGACTCAACCCAGCTATGCAAGAGGTTGTGAGGACTGAAGTAATAAAGTTGTTGGATGCAGGATTCTGGGCTGTCTGGCTGAAGACGTAAAACTTAGCGCTCATGGGAGACACCCCATAACTTATCCTTTTGTTTTTTATTGTTTTTTTTTCATATTTCTTGTTACTGTTTATTTTTAATATTTTTTGTTTGTTTTCTAGTATTACTTTGGTATTTCTTTTTCAAGGATAATGTGTGCATCAGTTCAAGTTTGGGGGTGTGCTATGAGCCATGCCAGTCCAGCTAGTTTTCCATCTCCCAGGTCAGCTCTTTCCATGTTATTCACACATTGGGGACACTGTGTACTTTAAGTTTGGGGGTATGGGAGACACATTCATACACACTTTGTCCTAGTTTTTTTTATATATTATTGAAAAAATAAATGCATGTTTATGATTGTTTTGAAATTTTGGTTGATCTAAACAATGCTGTGATGTGATTTCATTGGTGAGCTTAAAATTTTGAACACGTAATCTGATAATAAAGTTTTAAAATTTAGTTACTTACTTTAGGCATTTAAGAATTCACATGTTTGATCTAATCTGACACGAGCACATTAGCATATAATTATGTGAGGTATGACATATGATTTTCATGTGTATGTTTTCATGGTTTAACTGAAACTGGATAACTTGTTGGATGAATAATTTGGCATAGAAAAATAAAAAAACTTGTTAAAAAAAAGAGAAAATGTTCATGATGATCATTGACAAACTTTCCACTGAGCAACTGGACCTCTTGCCTTAGTAAGCAATGAGTGTTCACGTCAAAAGGTGGGAATTTTGCTCATAATGATCATTGATAAACTTTCTGCTAAGTAACTGGACCTCTTGCCTCAGTAAGCAATGAGTGTTCACGTCAAAAGGTGAGAATTTTGCTTGGTAGTATTAAGGCCAATTTAGTTTCGTAGCATTTTTTACTCGAGTTAATAAGTCCTTAGGGGTGTCTTTACACCTAATGCACTAAAACAATCTGGTTTGGGAGTCATTGACTCAACACTCGCTACATTGGTCAATTAAAAAGCTCAAAGGAACTAAACATGACAAAGTCTCATAATAAAATAAAGAAATAAAAACCATGTCATTATTGTTCATTCTGATGGGAAATTCGGTGAATCTTGAGACCTAGAGACATTACACATTGGAGTTATTTGGAAGCTTTATTTTTATGTGCTAGTTCACTTTACACTGAGTCGGACTTATGATGCCTTAGCCTGCCTCTTGTAAGTAATTAGGTTTTACAATTCCTATTCATTGCAAAGATGGGTTTATACTTTTTAAGCTTGCTTATGAATGAATATCGTGGTTTTGTGTGATACTTAAATTTTTGGGATACCATGAATGATGGATTTTTCTTTGTGCTCTTTGTTTTTCATTTATTTTTTTATTTATTTTGTTTTGCTAAGGAATTAGCAAAATGTAAGTTTAGAGGTATTTGATGAGTGTCAAATATTGTATATTTTGGCCCCTTAATTTACATTTGTTAATTATTTAGTTGTGTCCTAATCAGATATTTTGTGTTAGTTCTATGATTTTTAATGTTTTATAGGATTGCGAAAGAAATTGGGGATTTAATGTGAAAAAAAATGCAAAAGCTAGAATCTGCTGTTGTAATCAAGCACAAGAGATCTGCGATCAAGCGCAACAACGCTCTAAGTATTTGTTTATATGTTTAGCTTAGGAATTTGTTACTTTGAGTTGTTTTTTCGTTGTTTTACTGGTTTACAAGCTCTTGGAAAGGAGTTTCACTAAATTTCCAGAATTGCCCATACATATAAGTTATTTTTGCGGATTAAACTGTATTGATTTAGGAAGAACCAGGAGTTGAACCATATATACTTGGAAAGATCCAGATGTCTATTTTCTAGAGAATTTTACGGCTCGTAAATATGATTTTTCTAAAGAAAGTTATGGCAGTTTTAGTAGACAAATGTCAGATTGTGCGTGATTTCAGCGTAGCAGAAGTGATTTTTACAGATTAAACTGTAACGATTCAGGAAGAAACATGAGATGAGCCATATATGCTTGGAAAGATCCGGATGTCTATTTTCTGGAGAATTTTACGGCTCATAAATATGATTTTTCTTGAGAAATTTATGGCAGTATTAGTAGACAAATGTCAGGCTGTGCATGATTTCAGCGTGGGTAGAAGTTTTGAAGGGCATGTGAAGGTTTAAATCCCACGTCTCACATCAGTTGGAAACACATTCTACATCCCACATTCCACATCAGTTGGAAATACATTGCACTTATGGAGTTTCCCTATAAAAGCCCCATCTCACTTCATCTTCAGTGGCAATCGATGTGCAATCTGGAAGGCTTTGCTACCAAGGGGGAAAGCGTCGCACAACAACTGTGAGTGGAATTTCTCTATCCATGTATTGTTAGTTTTAATTTATTTCTTTTTAGTTTTAAAGTTTAATGTTTAGTAGTTTAATTGTGAAATTTATTTTCATAATCATGAGAGGCTAAAACCTTCATCTAAGGTTGAAGATGAAGCCTCGTCATTGATTAGCATTATATTTTCATATATGTTATTTCGACATTTTTGTATGGATGTTCTATTTCAATTCAATTGTTTGAGTAAATTCTTATAATTGATTGTTTTGTTTATAAATTGTTCAAGTTGGATATTCCATGTGTTTCATTTGACAGATACAATGAATCATCCAAAGTTAATTGGATATCTATTGTGATTCTAAAGTAAACAAATACATTGGATGATTTGGTTTAATTAGGGTATTCGTTGTGATTTGTATATTGATGGATTCATGGAATTATTTGATAATTTACTTTTATATAGAACATGCATATGATGGAATTGCTTGTCGGGTGTACGAACAAAGTCAAGAAAATATATGCTTTAATTTGGTGGGGTGGATGCAGAAACCTTAGTATTTTTATTATTTGTTTTAAATCAATTTAGTTTAGTTTATATTCTTTCCATAATACAATTCAAAATTCAGAACTAGGTTAAAATAGGTTTAATTTAGATAAAAAAAATATATTTTCACGATGCAATTTTCTGTGGATTCGACCTTGCACTTACACACACTATATTGCAAACAACTCGTGCGCTTTCGAGTAATGTAAAACTCACAACACCTTGTAGCAAAATTTTGAGTGGTTGAAATTTTTTTATTCTAGGCTATTATATTTTCCCAATTAAATTTGTGCTAGCCTATATTTTGGTGTTAGAATTTTTCTATGTGGGCTACCACTAATTATAGTGGTTTTGGTTTTATAAAATCGGGTCAGCAGATTTGGTCCAATGAGAAAATTACGAGAGCTTATCTGTTTTTAATTGGTGATCATATTGTTTTGGGATTGTATACATCTTAATATCATTAATGTGGATCAACAGCTAGTGTATGCCTTAGTCTAATATGACCCGTAGATGGAAGATCTCATTTGGACTCATAGTAACTAAGGTTACTAATGTGTATATAAATAGGTTATGTCCCCTATTTAGCTCCCAATATGTTTGAGTATTTAGTTTTCTATCCATCTGAGAAAGCTGTTGGTGTGGCAGTACAAAGAGGAAGACCTAACCCTGATCAAACTTCTGTTGTGAGATAATTCAAGTTTCCGCTGTGACGATGGTTCAATCAGGTATGTGATTTGCTTATGAAATTGTTTGTTTTCTAAGTTTAATGTATGATATTATTTTTTATGTTTATTTAACCTACATTTTGGATTTGGTCTTATGGAGTTTTATCTCTCTTGATTTGAACTCTAACTTAATTATAGTGGAATCTCTCACCATCGCCCGTGGACATAGGATTTTTGGCTCTGAACCACATAAATTTTCTATGTCTGTTTATTTTCTGTATGCTTTATTCCTAATAAACTGACATCAGAGCTATTGTTAATATTGATATGAGTGCGATGTTTTCTACCACTTTGTACGATATACAGAAGTTTGATGGAACCGCCAGTTTTAATCTTTGACCAGTACAGATGCAAGCCGTATTAACCCAAAAGGGTTTGAAAAAGGTGTTGCTAGGGAATGAGAAAATGACAGATGAACAAAAGCTAGATATGGATAAAATGCCTAGAATGAAGCATTCAAGTGTTTTAAATAGTGGAGAACTATGATTGAGAAACAAACGTAGAAGTAGATTAAAAGGCTGAGGACAAATAATGGTTTGGAATTTTGTTCAAATGAGTTTGATGATTACTATAGAGATGAGGGTACTATTAGACCCAAGACAGTCAAAGGTACACTACAACAGAATGATATTGCTGAGTGAATGAACATAAATCCTTTGGAGAGAGCTCGTTGAATGCTCTCAAATGCTGGTTTGACTAAGGAGTTTTGGATAGAGGCAACGTTTACTATCTGTTATTTGGTGAATCGATTTCCTGCTACAGCTATGGAGTTTATAACACTATATGAGGTATGGTCTGGTAACTCTCCTGATTATTCTATGGTAAAAATATTCGGATGTCCTGCATATGCATATGTTAATGATGGAAAATTAAAGCCTAGAACTAAAAAGTACATTATTCTTGGTTATGTTGATGGTGTGAAAGGATATGGATTATGGTGTCTTAATCCTCATGATGTTACTTTTAATGAATCTACTATGCTTAACCAAAAGAAAAATGAGTCTGTTGCTTATGATTTTGATCAGGGTAAGAGTAGCACACAGCAGGTGAAGCTGGGAAGTTCTGATTTAGATCATATGCAGAACATTTCCACGCAGCTTGTTTCTGAACAGAGTGAGAATTTGGGTGAAGAACAGACTCAAGATGAACCTTACAACATTACCAAACATAAACCGAGAAGAGATACTAGACTACCACTGAAATACAATAATGTAATTCCCGTATTTGTAAAGTAAGGGTAAAGAAGTACTTTAATAATTATGACAGAGTTAAAATAATATATATTTATAAATGCGAAAGATTTAATTTTTATTAAATAATTCTTAAAAAAACGGACGCGTGGTGGTGAAAAGAAAAAAAATGAAAAAAATGAAAATGAAAATGAAAAAAAAATCGTCCAGATAAAGAAAAAGGAAAATAAATTTCTTTCTTTTCTTTTTCAAAAAAAAAAACGTGGCAACATCTGTTCCCAAAAGAAATGCTTACCTACATGTAAGACACCTTCCAATTCATGGCAAACACTTTGGAGGGGGAGAGGTGCTGAAGTGAAATTTTATATATATATATAACTTTAATTTATTTTATTAATTACTTACCAAATCCTGTTTGGTTTTCTCCTTTCCTCAATTCAAACTACTGTATTTCTTTAAACACTTGTGGAACAAAAGAAATGTTGAAAGAGTAAAATTTTGAAGGGGTTTACGAGAGAATTTTATAGAGAGACACGGGAAGCTCTAAGAAAAACAAAAGATAATAACATGAATTTTATTTTTGAAATTTTAGCACTGAAATTTCCCAGAATTTAAAGTGAGAATTTTCAAAGGGTGTGAATTATGGAAGAATTGAAGAAAAAATTAAAAAATTATATAAATATTATGTCAAGTGTTGACGATCAACAACCAGAGTAAATTGCTAAGATGAGCAGGAAAGACAATGAGGTGATCCATGGGTAGCTTTAAGTGCTACGTGGTGAGTTAGATTTACCTTAAGTAATCAAGATAAATATGAAATATATAGTGATAATATTAGAATAAATCATTAACTTATGATTTGGTGATAGATGAAAGTTGGTTGATAAATATGATAGGAATAGTGGATGTATAGAGAATTATTTTATGAAAAATAATATTATTGGAATAATGAGTCGATTTAATAATAAAAGCGATAAGTGAAATTCTTGATGAGCTATGGTTGATGATTTGATATGATTTATGAGGAGATGAATTTAGTGGAATTTTTCTAATAATAATTTGAGAATAATCAGGATAGCTAAATTAAATGTTTGAATACATACTTGTTTTTATATTATTGTTCATATCCATATTTCATATCATTGTTCATATGCATATGCATATGCATGAAATAAAAGAACCGGGAAGGCAGCCGGTCTAAGATAAAAATATGTCGAAATGTGGGAAGATGTTCCCTAATAATAACTCATGCATTACATTTGTTTTAAATATTGATTGTATTACTGAAATGCTGAAGTGTTGTTTGTTATTGTAAATTTATTTATAGATGAATGAGTCTCACAGAGAGACAGTTATGGTGAGAAAGAAACATGGAAGTATAATATGATAAGAACTATCTAAATGGTAGACTATATACTGTGAACCACATAACAAAGTAATTATGAGATAATTGATGGTTTTAAGATGAACAAATATATAAGAAAAAGAGATTGATAGAGAATGAGACTTATGATATGTGTAGTGATAGTAAATGGTATTATCAAGTTATATGAGATATAAATGATTAAATATTAAAAGACTATTTATACAAATTGAATACTTCTAGTAAATTTAATTCACTGAGCTTGTGAAGCTCATCCATCATTGTACAATGATTTTAGGTGGTAGGCATGACATATAGTTTGGTGAGTTGAGATTCAGATGAAATCATTATCTGTAAGCCACGTACGGGTCCACATTCTCAGATTAATGAAAAAATAAAATAAAAATTTATTTGTAAATATTCATGCATATTACGTTGTATAAAATGTTTAAGTCAATATCACAATAATGTATCTCTCATGTTGAGGGTTGAGGATTGATATAAAAATTTATGTTGGTGTTATTTTCTTGTTGCATATTTATGTTGTGTTAGGATTCCGGGATGGGTCGTTACAAATAATATTATTTTGTCTAGTAATACTGATACCATTGCCTATACTTTGTCAGTTGTGCAAGAAACTAGTGATGCAAGTGAATGTTCTACATATACAGAAGACATTGCTTATGCATATTTTTCAAAGGGCTAGTACTCATCCATGAAGAGATGGAGTCTCTTGAGAAGAATCTAACTTGCAAATTTGTAAAACCACTAATGGGTAAAAGAATAGTTGGTTGCAATTGGATATTCAAGAAGAAGGAAGACATACCAAAAGTTAAAAATAGGATGATTGTGAAAAAGATTGGGACAACATATAATCCGTCAGATATGTTGATTAACCACTTCCAGTGTCCAAGTTCGAGTATTTCTTGGACTTGATTTGTTAATTGTGACCTGAATTTTTTGGATTAAAAATAAAATAAAAAGAAAGCCCAATAGAATATAAAAGAAAAGTAGACCCATTCTTCTCTTAATTGTCACGCTATTATGAAAGAGTACAAATTGCAATAGAAAAAGCAAGAATTAAAAAATGGTGACTGTTTTGGTATTAGTAGGACAAAGAATACAAAATTAAATAGAAAAAGGATTCTCCTTGACCTTATCTATATATATGTATCTATTTCTCCTCTTTCAACAACAGAGAGAAAGCTACACTAGAGCATCAGAGAGAAAAAACTACAGACAGATCCCTTTAGATGGTTAACACTTATTTTATTCTAAACTGTTGTATTTTTTCAATTAAATTTGTGTTTGCTTAGATTTTGTGTATTTGAGGAATTGAGTTTATGGAATTTTATCTGTCTTGATTTGTAGTCTAATTTTTATTATAGTGAAATATCTCACTGTCACCCATAAACGTAAGAGTTTTAGGTTTCGAACCACGTAAATTTTTTTTGTTTATTTATTTTTTTGCTGCTTTCTTCCTAATAATTCTGATCTCTCAAATGCCTTACTCCCGAAAGTGTGTGCATCAAATTCACAGGAAAAAGCGAAATAAAAGCTCCAAAAAGCAAGGCGATTGGCATTGCCCCAAGTAATTGTATAGTTGATCTTGATATCGTATAGCAATTGAAATATTGAATCTGCATTTTTTCTGAACTATTGACACTAGCTAGCATGCCCTTGACATCTTACTATTGATTTGGTAGGTGAAACTTCCAAAATTTTGCCAGAAATATGAAGTGCTTGCGGTGTGATGGTTTATTCCACGAAAGACTCAGACAATTAACAGAGGATCAGGATCATCTTCCATTGAAAAAGGGAGACTGGATATGTGACAAGTAATTATCAATATGATTTTATTGACTTCCTACTGTGGTGGCTCTGTCGCTCATTGAGATTTCCGATTCTTACAGATGCAATTTCTTGAATTTTGCAAAGAATACAAGATGCCTGAAATGCGAAGAGAAGCCTCCAAAGCGGCAACTAAATGCAGGGGAGTGAGAATGCGAATCTGTGTTACCTTCCACATTCAATCTTTTTTTTTTAATAACCCAAAAACCTCTAATACCAAGCCCATTTTGGACTTAACCCTACAGACGGATAGCATGTCGGTCCCCTGACGGGCACATTCAATCATTTTAATACTCTTAACTAGTAGTAAATAAATTTATTACACTTCAAAGATCCTGTTATAGACAACAAGAATATGTTATTATACAGGTGCAATTATGTCAATTTTAGAAGAAACATGGTATACTTGAAATGTGATCATAGACGACCTAAGGCATCAAATGCATCTGCACAACCTCAACATGATAGTGGAGGCTATAGTAACAGTAACAGAATTAGGTTTGTCAGCGGTGAAAATGAAGCATGTCCTAGAAAATCAGTGGGGAGAGAGCCAGTACACAGTAAAAGCCAGAACAGAGGTTCAGATAAGTGGAGATTTATAGAGGAAGAGGGTGAAGACCAAGATGGCTCTATTTCTTGGAAGGAGGATACTGGATTTGTAGATTTTCCCATTGAGGGAGGTAAGAGTGCTTTTCTCACAACATCCAAAAGAGAGAAACATGGAAGTTGGACATGTTAGAGAGGAGAAAAAGGGTTGCAAGGACAAGAGAAAATGAGGATGGAACTAGGTCTGCCTACAGCCAGAGAAGGTCGGAGCTCCACGAATCTTCCGATGATGAAGAGATGACTGACTGGCTTGGGCATAGATAGAAGGTGGAAGGTAAGAGATTTACATCTGTATCCGACAAGGTTGAATGTTTCATCATAAAAAATACACAATGTAACTGATCTAGAGGTCAATGATAAATAATATTGTGCTTGTCCTTCTTCTTAACTTTTTAAGAATAATTACATTTGAAAATTTAACTGGGCTTAATCTTGTCTTTGCCTTTTTACCCTTCATGCTCTGGTTGTTTCTGAAGATCTGTTCTGTTTCACCATGTCTCCTCAGAAACCAGAACAAGATAAAAGAGACAATTATACCATGAGTTCATTTCAGACTTTACCAAGCAAACAGTTGTTTTTATTATATTGATACCCAAAAATAACTAAGTAATATGTAAAGTCACAAACTTTGGCAGAACATTCAAACAGAAAGTATTTGTTGCTCTCTTAGAGCTTATAGTAATCTGTCAAAGTCTTGCCATCCAAGTCCTTTGTTAAGAACCTCCTCATATAATCATTGTATGTGAACTGTCTGTAAATAGCAGGTTTCTCTGGCGATACCAACTCCGGAAATGGTCCAAACAGGTTTTCCCTGACGCTTGCGTGGAAGAACACTGCAATTGACAGTCGCGGTTCGTGGAAAGGATTAGCCAACACTCTATGCTCCACGCTTTTGTACTCACCATTGGACATAATCTGAGAAAACAAAATCAGGCAGAACCTTAGAAAATTTCTTCTACTAGGTTTGGCCTGGGTTTAACATAATCCTGTAAACTTTAAAATATAAATAAAACATCGATCCCCAGAGATCACATGGAGCTCACGTTAAGACGTTATAAAGACGTGTCAAGTCCATAAAAAATAAATTTTAATTCTTTTCTTAAAATACAAAAACAAAAAAATTAAAGTTAACAGACATTTTTTTAATAAAAAGGACTAAAATTAAAACTACAAATTTATTATAAAAAAAAGCCTTAGTTCTTCTAATCTAAATCTTCTCTCCATCTCCATTCTCTTTCCCTCCAATTTCCTTCATTTTTTTTCTCAAAATAAACATGCCCAAGCAATCTCTACCATCCGATCAATTACTGAAATAGTAATATTTAAGCAATTACGAATTATATATGCAACGATCTTGTGGAAACCAACTGCTTTCAGATTCTCTGAGAAGCGAAGCAAAAGTTTTGGATTTTGTCTTTCACCCACTTTCAAACAAGATTTGAATGATTTTATCATAAAATTTATCAAAATAACATTATATCCCATATCAGAAAAGTGAGTTTATATTAGTCGAGATTTCTTAGTAAGACGGGCCTTACGCGTTATTTTTTTACCTGTCTAATCACAAGAAAATGTGTCAGCTAAATGGGTAATTATATTTAAAAAATAAAATATAAATAATTAAGATTGAAAATAAGGTGCAAGCATGGCACCTAAAAAAACAAATTATATTTAATGGTTATATCCCATAAAATATAACTGTAAAGTTTACCTTGCAATTAATTATAATCCATTTCTTTCAGCAAAGAGGGAAGTAATTGCAGTTAAGTGGGTGGTTTTCGAATAGAAAGAATTGGTTTAGGTAGGCAGTTTTACGTGTCGGTGGTTTTAAAATTGGCAAAGATTTAAAGTCTTCGTTTTGGTCATTCATTTTAGTCATTCGGATAAACGGTAAAAAAAAAATCATTGTTTTGACTTGTTATAATGTCAAATAGTAATTTTTAAGTGTAAAATGATAATTTACTAATCTAGTTTCCGCATATGCCACTCGGTTACTAATTTATTGTTACTTGTTGATTGGCAGGATATTACAAATGAGTAGCATATGGGGTGTTCCTCTGCATTGCTATTTTAAAATAGGGAGAGATGGCATAGTGGGCAGTTTTATGTGTAAAATAACGTATTCACCCTTCCTTTAATGTTATTTTTAATTGGTTAATATGACATTTGACAACCGAGTTCAAGAACAACCAAGTTGGAAGTTTTTGGGTTAATAAATTTATATTTGGAAACAGTTTTTAAAAACTGTTTTAGTTTTCAAAAATTGAAAATAATTTTCAAAAACTCTTTTTTATGTTTGACAAATAGTTTTTAAAAGTAATTTTTTAAAACAGTTTTAAAAAAAACCAGTTTTCAAAAACTGTTTTCTGAAAACTCTAAATTGATGTTTTCTAACATAATTTTCAAAAAATAACCCTAAAATCAGTGTTTACCTCTCTATTTCATTCTTTCTCCATGATATATAAAAATAATAAAATTTTAAAAATAAAATAATATTAATTATTTTTAAATATTTAATAAATATAAAAAATAAAATTAATATAGATTTTAAATTTAAACTGAAAACTAAAAATAATTACAATGTATATCAAACAGTTTTCAAAATAAGATTATCCAAACATTTCATTGTTTTCTGTTTTGGAAACAGTTTTCGAATTACAATTATCCAAACATGTTTTCGAAAACTGTTTTCAGTTTTTATTTTCAAAAATCGAAAATAAAAAACTGTTACCCAAATAAGAACTTGTATTCTCTACCTCTCAGTCTCATTTTATGTGTTAACTTTTCTCCTAAAGTAATAGGAAGTAGTATCTTAGAATATATAAAGTAGAAGATAAATGACAAACATAAGTTATACCTGAAATATATCACCAACGTTAATGACAAGAGCTCCAGGGACAGGCTTAACATCAACCCACTCCTCACCATGCTTAACCTGCAACCCACCCATCTGATTTTGGAGCAACACTGTCAAAACTCCCGGATCAGTATGAGATGTAACACCCACCGTCAGATCAGGCTGTGGACAGTGAGGGTAGTAGTGGCCCACCATCACTCTCCCCTCCAGAAACGTCATTTCCTTCAACCTCCATGCATTCAATCCCAGCCCTTCACACAACAATCCCATCAGGAGCTCTGCCAACCGTTTGACCTCTATGTCCCACTCAATCACCTCCTTTCTACAAATCTCCGGGATTTCATCAGGTTTTGGTGTGTTTGGTCCCAAACCTAACCGAAGAGTGTCCCTGCAAAGAAATAAATTGTCAATTATAAATTATGTCTCATTAATTTGCTAATTCTCTCAATTTCATCATTAATGCATTTACAGCAAAGATATACCCATCAATTTCAACGCCGACTTATAAACCTTCCCCCACTGGCCAACAGCTATAAGTGATTTCAAAATTGATAAAACACGTTGCTTTTTAAAAAAGTAAAAAATTGGCACTACTCCTACATTTAAAATAAATTTCATAATTTTTTACCAAATATATATGAAATTACAATTTTTTGTTTAAAAAATTTGATTGATGTTTATGGGCCAATAAAAGGAACAATGCTCATATCTAAAGGACGAATAAAAAGATGAAAATTGCAAATAGTTTGTTTGCCCTTATATTTACGTACCTCCAGCTTGCGGCTTTAGAGTAAAGCAGGTCCTGGTTAGATAAGAAGCGTGCGGCACCGCCAAATTCCGTACTGTAGAGCGGCGCCTTCATCTCCGTCGGTTGCTCGTGGAATGCCTTGACCGCCCCAATCATGCGGTCCAGGACATCGACGGGAATCGTGTGATTAACAATCTGAAAGAAACCGAACTCGTGAGAGGCGTGGGCGAGCTGATCGACGATCGTTGAACGGATGTCTGGGGATTCAAGGACGGAGAGGTCGATGGAAGGAATGAATTTGGAGTCGAATAGGGTGGCGGCTTTGGGTTTGAGGGTAGATAATACATCGGGCGGGTGGATGAAGTAGCGACGGATAGTAGTGAGACCCGAATCCAGCAGGCCCTTGACTCCCCTTTTGGAAGCGTCGAATTGCTTTACTTCTTGTAGATGATCGTGTTGATCAACTTTAATGTTCGTGATTGTCGATGCCATGATCACCCTCTCACACACGAAAACTAGAGGTGCTGTACTTTTAAGATTAAAGTAATGAATATGATAGCTGGGAAAGATGAAGTTCACAATTGCTGTTTGGTTTGGTTTGGTTCTGCATTTGTAGGATAGCTCCATTGCCAAAAAGACAATAATGGGTCATTTTCTCTTTGGGGTCGTCTTCTTGTCTTGTCTTACAACAGGGTACAGATGTGACTTGAGGTTTAGTCAAGAAAGGAGACTGTATTGAAGATAACTTAATCGTTCAAGATCAAGAAAACATTGTTTTTGTTGAATTTAAATGAAGAAGTGAGTCAATACAAAGAGAAGAATTGTATTAGATAGTGTGATTTACTTACAAGGGAGCTATCATATTTATACAAACCAATAAGAGAGACAAAGCTATACACAACTAATGTGGGACTATCCTATTTATACAAGCCAATAGGAGAGGCAAAACTATACATAACCAATGTGGGACTAAGCTCATATAATACATTAACATCCCCCCTCAAACTCAAGGCGGTAAGTGAGAGGTGAACTTGAGTTTGGAAACCAGAGAGTGAAAGCGTCCGGGTGGATGAGCTTTAGTGAAAATGTCAGTTGTCTGATCGGCCGAACTGACGGATTGTAGACGAACTGTATTATGGAGAATATGATCACGGATGAAGTAGCAATCATTCTCGATGTGTTTTGTACGCTCGTGGAAGACATCATTGTGAGCGATCTGAATAGCACTCCTGTTATCACAGTGTAGGATAGTGGCAGCAGGAGAAGAGATACCCATGTCAGTGAGTAGCCATCGAAGTCAGAGAAGTTCTTGAGTTGTATTAGCCATGACACGATATTCAGCTTCAATACTGGAGTGAGCAACCACAGTTTGTTTCTTTTTACGCCAGGAAATGAGAGAATTGCCCAAAAAGAAACAGTAACCAGTGATTGAAAGTCTATCGGTGGGGTCTCCGGCCCAATCGGCATCAGAATAGGCTTGTAAGACGGGGGCAGACTGTGCTGAGAAATGAAGCCCATGAAATAAAGTACCCTTGACATACCGAAGAATGCGAAGAACAACCGAGTAATGGGTGGTCCGAGGAGCGGACAAGAATCGGCTGACCTGATGAACGACATAGGCAATGTCAGGGCGAGTGACAGTAAAGATATATAAGACTTCCAACCAGTTGGTGATATAGAGTAGCATCCTGAAGAGGTGAACCATCAAGTAGGGTAAGTTTGACGTTCAGCTCGAGAGGAGTAATGACAGTGGTTGAGTCAGTGATCCCAGCCTTAGAAAGGAGATTCGAGGCATATTTGGCCTGAGAGAGAAAAAATCCATCAGAATTAGATGAGACTTCGAGGCCAAGAAAATAGGTGAGCATGTCAAGATCATTCATCTCGAATTGGCTACTGAGAACCTTTTTGAGTCCAGTAATAACCATATCATCCACATATAGTAAAAGAAGAATAATACCGTTGGTAGTATGGCGAATAAACAGAGTTAAATCATGAGCACTCGGTGTGAACCCAAACTGATGAATGGTAGTGCTGAATTTGGCACGACGAAAGCGACAAACTTTGTTTCGAGGGGCATCCAAGCCGGGAGGTGTATGCATATAGACTTCCTCAAGAAGATCCCCATTGAGAAATGCATTTTTGACATCCATTTGAAATAGAGTCCATATTCGAATGGCGGCGACAGCAAGGAGTGTACGGACAGATGTGAGCCTCGCCACTGGAGCAAATGTCTCTTCATAGTTAATGCCATATTCCTGAGCAAATCCCTTTGCAACAAGTCGGGCTTTATATCGTTCAATAGAGCCATCAGAAAGTGTCTTGATCTTAAACGCCCATTTGCACTCAATAGGAGTTTTTCCAAGGGGTAGATCAACAATATCTCAGGTATGAGTTTTAACTAGGGCCTGAAGTTCTTCATCCATTTCTTTATGCCAAAATGGATTAGTACTAGCCTCCTTATAGGATTGAGGCTCATGCAGATGAAGTATAGTGGAAAAACAATAATAATCATAATGGTTATCAGCAAGATGAGAAGGGGGATGAGTTACCCTGGTAGATCTGCGGGGGTGATCTGGAAGACGGCTCTTAGAAGGAGTCGGTGTAGACTCATCAGACATAGGAATATCCTCGGGCTCGACCGATTGAGTCGGAGAGGTGAGGTCAGCTGATGGTTCTGGAGCTGGAGCTGGGTTTGGAGAGGTAGGATCAGCTGGTGGTTCCGGAACGGAAGGGGTGATATCAGCTGGTGATTCGGAGGTGGACTCAACAGTACCTGAAACTAGATTCTAAAGAAATAACTCAATAGATGGATCAGTAAAGAATCCGGAGTTAGTGATGGTTGACATGTCAAATGGCCGTAAGGAAAAGAACATTTGATGTTCCCCAAAAATGACATGACGAAAGATACGAAGAGTTTTAGAAATAGGATCCCAGCACCGATACCCCTTATGTTCAATATCATATCCAATGAAACAACACAGATGAGCCATTAGTTGTAATTTGTTGTGTTCATATGGTTTGAGAAGAACAAAACAAGCGCAACCAAAGACTCTCATGTTAGAGTAATCAGGAGGTTTACCGAAAAGGCGCTCGAATGGAGACTGATTTTAGCTTGTAGCGGAAGGGACACGATTGATTATGTACACTGCGATTAAGGCAACATCACCCCAGAAACGTTCAGCATATGATGACGAAATGAGTAGAGCACGAACGGTGTCAAGAATATGTTGATGTTTGCGTTCGGCTCGTCCATTTTGTTGGGAGGTTCCAGGGCACGAGCGGTGGGGGAGTGTGCCATTTTTGTGAAGCAGGTTTAGAAAAGCACAGTCTTTATATTCCATTGCATTATTTGAACGAAAATTTTTGATATTCCGAGAGAATTGAGTTTGAACCATAGAAGAAAAATCAGAATATATTTGAAAGAGTTCAGATCTACTTTTCATAAGAAACAACCAAGTATAACGAGAATAGTCATCCACAAATATAACAAAATAACGAGCACCACCCATAGATGCATGAGGAGAATGCTCTCAAACATCAGAATGTACTAAATCAAAAGGTGCAAGGGAAACAAACTGACTCTCATTAAAAGGTAAAGTTGATTGTTTTGTAAGTTGACAGTGAATACAATGAAAAAACTCATGCTGAAGTGAACCTAACTGACCACTAGAAATAAGATAACGTAGAGGGCTGGATGAAGTATGACCTAACCAAGAGTGCCACAATTCCACGGGAGAGAGTGCTGGGATGGATGCGGCTAATTGGTTTAGTGATGGTGAGGATGGGACTTGGAGGTGAGTGAGCTCAAAGAGGCGTCCAACTTTATGGCCGGTTCCAAGGAGTTTTCCTGTCTGAGGGTCCTTCACACGGCAACCAGTAGAAGAAAAATGCAAATCGAGTCCAAGATCATATAGTTGTCCAATAGATATAAGGTTAAGCGTAAGATTAGGAACCAAATATATGTCAGAGAGAGACAAATGAGAACTATCAACATGTCCAGTATGGCTGACCAACATATTTGATCCATTGGCAGTGTGAATAGTAAGTGCATGCTCATCACGGGTTTTAGAGGAAAATATAGAGGCATCAGAAGTTATGTGATTGCAATAGGCAGAATCAAAATATCATCGGGATGACCTGGTGTAGCTGACATAGCTATATTGTTACTGTTGACCCTCGCCCGTATTTTAATGATGGCAAAACACAACTGTTATTTAACTAACATGTTTAAACTAAGTTGTATTAAGGATCAAACACATTCAACCAAGGAACAAAGTGCAAAAACTCGAACCAAATCAAGTATCAAGTGAAGACTGAAGATCTAGTATAGGTCTTAAGGTTTAGAACCAATGTAAGTCTCACTCGTACATTGTATTAGCTTGTTCAATGGCTCAAACACAAAAGGTTTTTCTAAAACCATTATTTTTAAATGTTTTTAATGAAAAACAGAAGAAAAACTGGGTTGGAAGACAACCCAGTCGACTGGGTACATATACCAGTCGACTGGTATATGGGTCAGAAGGTACCCAGTCGACTGGTACATTGACCAGTAATATCCCAGTCGACTGGATGAATCAACCCAGTCGACTGGTAAAATGGACAGAAAGTCCCCAGTCGACTGGATGATATATACCAGTCGACTGGATACCCAGAAGGTCTGAAAACGTGTATTTTTCAAGTGAACCCAGTCGACTGGTATCTCGACCCAGTCGACTGGTAGTTCAAAAATATGACCGTTGGACTCCAAATCTGAACGTTTTAAAGTAAATCTTTTTCAAATTAAAGTCCAAAACGGCCATATTAATTGATTGCTATATAAACCCATTCAGAAAAGCATTCAATAACAAGAAGCAAATATTCAAAAAGAGTTGATCTCATATAATCAAGTTTTTATACTCTTGAAACACAAAAAGCTTTGAAATAATCTTATTGAGCCATTTCTTCAAGCTTTACTTTGAAAGAGAGACATTTCTGTTGTAATAAGCTTTCATTTGCTGTCTCTCTACCTTTTACTTTACACTATCTTTGTAAAGGGATTACTTCCGAGAGGAAGGGGAAACTTCCGAAAGGAAGGGGATTTTTCGGTTTAAGCAATTCCTGTAAATTGCTTGTGTACGGTTTGTGCAACACCCGGCTAAGTTGTGCGACTAAGTTTTCTTAGTGGATTACTTCAAGGAGTTCCTTGAAGAGAGTGGATGTAGGGTCGGAACGAATCCGATATTGCCGAACCACTATAACTGTGTTTGCATCCTCTTTCCTTAAACTCTTTATTTACAGCTTTTTACTTGTATTAATTATTTGTTGCTTATCAGTTTTTATAAACTTGTATAAATTCCGCAAAAGTTTTTAAAAACCCAATTCACCCCCCCTCTTGGGCTGAAACCTCGAGCTACAATTGGTATCAGAGCCTCGTTCTCTTTATAAGGCTTAAATTCCTAGAGTTGATCCAATGGTAGCAAATAGCTACTCTGAAGGACACTCTTATACTAGACCACCATTGTTCAATGGATCAAATTATAATTACTGGAAAAATAGAATGAAAATCTTCGTCGAAGGACAATATTACAATCTATGGAGAATTATAGAAGAGGGACCTAAAATTCCCTCAAAAGAAATAGTTATTGGAGAGACTCTTCATACAATGCCTAAACTCAAAACTGAGTTTACTGACGAGGATTGTAGAACGATGTCTCTCAATAGCAGAGCAACAAGCATGCTACATTGTGCCTTAGATATTTCTGAATATAACAAAATATCTGCATGTGTTTCTTCTAAAGAAATATGGGATAAATTGCAAGTCACATATGAAGGAACAAGTGAAGTAAAAAAGTCTAAAATTTACATACTAATTTTTGAGTATGAATCTTTTAAGATGTCTCCTAACGAAACCATTTCTGAAATGCACTCACGATTCACTACTATTATAAATGGTTTAAAATTGCTTGGCAAGAATATTGAGGAAGTTGAACTAACCAGAAAAATCTTAAGATCTCTGCCACCAGAATGGAAACCAAAGAGGACAGCCATTCAGGAGGCCAAAAATCTTGACAAGCTTGATGTTGAGACGCTGCTTGGGTCATTATTGACATACGAGATGGAAGAAATGACTCCCATCGTCAATGATGATGAGAAGAAGAAAAAGCAAATTGCTCTCAAAGTCTCTACGAGCAACAAAGAAAAGGAATTAGAACAAGAAACAGAGAGCAGTGAAGAGGATGGTGAAATGGCTTTAATCACCAGACGATTCCATAGGTTCTTGAAGAAAAGCAAGAAACCTTACTCAAAGGATCCCACCTCAAAAAGGGAACCACTTATGTGCTATGGCTGCAAGAAGCCAGGACATATAAAAGCTGACTGTCCGGTTTCAAGAAAACCTTACAAGGGCTTCAAAAAGAAAGCTATGGTAGCAACTACCTGGAGCGATGACGAAGAAGATGAGTCATCAAACAAAGAAATTGGATATGAAGAAATTGCCAACCTCTGTTTAATGGCAATCGATGATGAAAGTGAGGTAACATCTTCTCCCTCTTCAAAAAATAATATTGTTACTAGTAGTGAAGAACTTCTAGAAGTCATAAATGAAATGCATGAAGAATTAAAGAAATTTGATTCTAGAAATTCTGTTCTTAAGAAAGAAGTATCATCTCTTTCTAAAGAAATGATAGCTCTTAGAGAAGAAAAAGAAGAATTATCATCTTTACTGTATAATTCGTCTCAAGATTTTCTTAAAGATGAAAAATGAGAATTTGAAAAATAAAATTTCTGAATTAAACAGCACTGTATCTAGACTTATGCTTGGTAAAGAAAAACTTGATGAAGTGCTTTCTTCCCAAAGATTAAGTGGAGGAAAATCTGGTGTAGGATATTCTCCATTGGGAAAACAAAAAACAAAATAGAGCTTATTCATGAAAGCTTCTTGTGTAGATGGAGCTTCTACTTCGAAAGCTCCTAACCTTGTTAAAAGCACTCCCTTGATAAATCCGAGGAAGTCTAGAAACTTAAATGATCATACTAAATTGAAGCATCCTAAAAATACTCATGCTTATTTGTATGCTCATTCTAGAAATGCTCATACACACCCTAGAAATAATCATCATGCTCATTCTAGGAACAATGTGTATAATCAAAGAATGCATTCTGCTCATGCTCATCCTAGGAATCACCATCATGGCTATTCTAGAAATAACTTGCATACATATGCCAGCATGTATCCTAGAATGCATCATCATTCATTTTCTGTAAATGACATGCATTTTCATACCCCTTACCATAGAATCATGTATCCTAGGAACTATCATCCTAAGGATTATAGGAATGCACATGTAAAATTTCCTAGAAATTTCTATGACTATAATGCTAGGATTGTGCATCATCAACATGTTCATAGAGCACCATATATTGTTAAGAAAGTATGGGTCCCAAAAAGAACCGTATTTTCAAGGACTAACCCCAAAGGACCCAAGAAATTTTGGGTACCTAAAAATGCTATCGTATATCCTTGTGTGATGTAGATTTGCCTTCACACCAAGGAGAAAGGTAACTGTTGGTACCTTGATAGCGGTTGCTCGAAGCATATGACCGGTGATAAAAGCGTATTCAAGGAGCTAACTCTAAGAGATGGTGGACTTGTGACCATTGGAGACAATACTAAAATAAAGATCATCGGGCATGGAAAAGTCGGTAATGATTTCTCAACTTTAGATAATGTATTGCTAGTACAAGGCCTAAAGCCAAATTTACTTAGCATTAGTCAATTATGTGACAAAGGATATAAAGTCACATTTGAGACCTCTCATTGTCTAGTTATAGACATCAAAAGCAACAAGATCAAATTCATTGGCCATAGACATGAAAATGTCTATATAGTTGATTTGAAATCCTTACATTCCAATAATGAAAAATGTTTTCCTGCTTTTAGTGAAAATCAATGGCTATGGCATTGAAGGCTTGGTCATGTAAACATGAACTTGCTAAAAATTGTTTCAAGAAAAGATTTAGTTATTGGTCTTCCTAAAATCAATTTTGAGAAAAACAAAATTTGCAATGCTTGTCAAATGGGAAAACAATCTAGGATATCTTTCAAAGCAAAAAATGTTGTCTCAACTACTAGACCTTTGGAACTTTTGCATATGGATTTATTTGGTCCAATTAGTGCCATTAGTCTAGGTGGCCATCAATATGCTCTTGTTATTGTTGATGACTATTCAAGATATACCTTTGTTATTTTTATTGCTTATAAGGATGAAGCTTTCAAAGGATTTGAAAAGTTTTGCAAAAAGATACAAAATGAAAAAGGTATTTGTATTTCAAGCATAAGAAGTGATCATGGCAAAGAATTTGAAAATCAAAGCTTTTCAAAATTTTGTGATGAAAATGAAATTAATCACAACTTTTCAGCTCCTAGAATTCCTCAACAAAATGGAGTTGTTGAGAGGAAAAATAGAGTTCTAGAAGAATTTTCAAGAACAATGCTTTGTGAAAATAATTTACCAAAATATTTTTGGGCTGAAGCCGTGAATACTTCTTGCTATATTTTAAATAGAATTTTGATAAGACCCCTGCTTGATAAAACACCTTATGAACTACAGAAAGGGAGAAAGCCCAATATTTCCTATTTTCGTGCCTTTGGTAGTAAGTGCTTCATCTTAAATAACAATAAAACTAACTTGGGTAAATTTGATTCCAAGACCGATGAAGGGATATTTTTAGGATATTCTACTACTAGTAAGGCTTATAGAGTTTTCAATAAGAGAACTCTAGTAGTAGAAGAATCTGTGCATGTAACTATTGATGAATCTAACCCAATGAGTAGTGGAGAAGTTTCCTTTAAAGATGATGCAGATTTTATTCCAAGAATGGAAACTCCTACTCCCATTGTTGACCTAAAAGAGAGTTCTACTCAAACAAATGAAGGGATGGCAACTCCTAATTTGGACCAACCATCCTCAAGTCAACAAGAGGAAAATCTACCCAAGGATTGGAGGTATGTAAATCATCATCCAATTGATCAAGTAATTGGTGATCCTTCACAAGGGGTAAGAACTCGCTCTTCCATTAGAAATATTTGCAATTTTGTAGCGTATTTGTCTTAAGTAGAACCTAAGACATTTATAGAAGCTGAAAAAGATAATGATTGGATAATTGCAATGCAGGAAGAGATAAATCAATTTGAGAGAAACAATGTTTGGGAACTAGTTCCAAGACCTAAAGATCATTCAATTATTGGAACTAAATGGGTATATAGAAATAAAATGGATGAAAATGGTATAGTAACTAGAAATAAGGCTAGACTAGTTGCTAAGGGATATAACCAAGAGGAAGGAATAGATTTTGATGAAACCTATGCTCCCGTAGCTAGATTAGAGGCTATTCGAATGTTATTAGCCTTTGCATGCTTTAATAAATTTAAACTATTTCAAATGGATGTGAAAAGTGCCTTTTTAAATGGCTTTATAGAAGAAGAGGTTTATGTTGAACAACCTCTTGGTTTTGAAAACCCTAGTCTTCCAAATCATGTCTACAAGCTTTCTAAGGCTCTATATGGGTTGAAGCAAGCTCCAAGGGCATGGTATGAAAGACTAAGTAAATTTTTGATTGATAATGATTTTGTAAGAGGAAGAATAGATACAACTCTCTTCACAAAAACTCACAAAAATGTCACTTTGATAGTTCAAATATATGTTGATGATATTATATTTGGTGCTACTAATGAATCTATGTGTCAAGAGTTTGCAAAGTGCATGCAAGGTGAATTTGAAATGAGCATGATGGGAGAACTTACCTACTTCCTTGGACTGCAAATCAAGCAACTAAAAGGAGGTATCTTCATCAATCAACAAAAGTACATCAAAGATCTACTAAAGAGGTTCGGGATGGAAAGCTCAAAGCCAATTGGAACGCCTATGAGCACAACCACAAACTTGATCTTGATGAAGGAGGTAAAACTGTAGATTCTAAATATTATAGAAGCATGATAGGTGCTTTACTGTACTTGACTGCAAGTAGACCTGATATAATGTTCAGTGTATGCATGTGCGCTAGATTTCAATCTAATCCTAAGGAATCACATGTAGTTGCAGTAAAAAGAATCCTTAGATATCTACAAGGGACCCAGACCATAGGATTATGGTATTCTAGAGAATCATCTCTTGAGCTAGTAGGATATTCGGATGCTGATTTTGCTGGATGTAGGTTAGATAGAAAAAGCACAAGTGGAACATGCCAATTCTTAGGTGCTATGTTAACTTCTTGGTTCTCTAAGAAACAGAATTCAGTTGCACTATCAACCGCTGAGGCGGAATATGTAGCAGCTGGCAGTTGTTGTGTCCAAGTACTATGGATGAAACAACAACTAGAAGACTATGGCATGAGTCTAAAAAATATTCCTATATTTTGTGATAATACTAGTGCCATCAACCTAACCAAAAATCCTATTCAGCACTCTAGAACCAAGCATATAGAGATTAGACATCATTTCTTAAGAGACCATGCTCAAAAAGGTGATATAAGATTAGAATTTATACCTTCAGAAGATCAAATAGCTGATATTCTTACAAAACCCTTAAGTGAAGCTAGTTTTTGTAAGATTAGAAAGTTGATGGGATTGCTTGATTTTGATAAATTGAATGTTTGATTGCATCTCATTTCATCATTTGCAGGTTTGACATTGAGTGAAAGAGTATTAATCATTGTTTAATTATTTCCCTCACTCAAAAATGTCATAGATAAACAAATTCGTGCTTAAAATACCAGACTAGAAATTTTGCTAAGAGTCCAGTCGACTGGTACATGTGACCCAGTCGACTGGTAAGTCTCTGCCAGATATTCCAGTCGACTGATAATTTTGACCCAGTCGACTGGTAACACTCTGCCAATTCAACCAGACGACTGGTAAATCTTCTCCAGTCGTCTATAAAATTAAAATCCTCTTTGGAGCCATCTTTTTGAAAAACCCTTGTCCTCCAGTCGACTGGTAAAAATAGTCCAGTCGACTGGTAACTCTCTGCCAGATCACCCAGTCGACTGGTAAAGAAACTGTTCATCTTTTCAAAGGGGCCCAGTCGACTGGTACGTTTACCCAGTCGACTGGTATCGCGATTCTATAAAAGGGACTGTTCATTTTCGCCATTTTTACGCCATTTTCAAAAAGCCCAAGCTTTCTCTCTCTAGAAAAATTCATCTTTTTGATCTAAAAACCATCCAAATCCCTTCTAAACACACCGATCTACTCATTCCTAAAGAGATTTTTAACTTTCTACGGTTAAAATCTCTCATTTTTACCAAATTTCCTTTTTCCAAAAACTTCAAATTTCTCGAAAATGAGTGACAAAATCCGTATAAAACTCACAACAAGTGGATCTAATGCGCCCAAAAAGCCAAGGTCTTCAAAACCTTCGGCTTCGGAGTCGAAATGGAAGGGAGTAGCAGGGTTATCCAGCAAGGAGCCCAGAACAGAGTTGGAGCAGGCTCTGTTTTACAACCCAGCGGCTCATAAGAGGTATAACTCTATAATCCGTCACAAGAAAATCATGACGGGTAGAGTCGTTGATTTCGACTCCATTCGTCATGGTAATTTCGATATTCTACCAGCCTTTGAGGCAATAAATCTGACCCCACTGGTCAGAATTCATGAAAAATATTACCCGCGACTGATTCACCAGTTCTATGCGAACTTGGTGAAACCCAGTCCTCTGGCTCTAAGATTCAGAATCAGAGTTAGCGGTGTCGAGTTTGAGGTCAACACTGACCTCTTGATGAGCATTCTGAGAATCCCTATAAGGGGGGTTCAATGGAGTCTGGATGGATGGCCAGACAACTTTGAAGTTGAGGAGGCCTGTCGGATAGTCAGGGGCGACCCTAACTATGTGTACAGACCCACTACATTTCACACATGTAGTGACTTGCCCCTCGACTCAAAGATGTTTCAATTGATTGTCAGTTGGACCATCCACCCGAGACTCGGGAGTCGAGGGTATCTATCTAAAATAGATACGGTATTGATTTGGTGCCTAAAATCTGGGCACCACTTCAATATATATCCTCTGCTGCTCGCCAACATGATAAATGGCGAAGCAAATGACTCCGGGTGTCTTCCTTATGGGATGCTCATTACGTTCATCCTCCAGCACTTCCGGGTACCTTTGCCTACCTCCGAGGCTCAAGATATCGGATTGACGGATATCATCAACATCTCATCTCTGAAGAAGATGGGATGTACTGTTCGTGAAGGGTTTCTCTATCCAAAGGTCGGAAAGCGCCTAAGGATTCGAGAGGATGCGAGTGACAGTGATGAGGATGCTGATACGGCTGCTGAGATGGAGACAGATACCCGAGCACCTCCCATTGGTGGCTTGAGTACTGGTCAGACTGGATATGGTGACATCCTATGAGCTATCACGAGTCTTCAGATGACGATGGAGTCCGGTTTTCAGTCCATGCAGTCCGATTATCAGAGGCTGAGCTCCTCCATAGACTACCTACGGGATGACTTCGAGTTACATCGAGAGCACACCGAGGGTTCCCTAGCTAAGATTAGGGAACTTCTTCGTGACAGCTCAGACTCTCCCGCACCATGAGTCTCTTTCTTTTATCAGTTCTTAGCACTTTTCCAGTTTTTGTCACATAGCACGGACATCTCATGTTTGTTTTTCTTAGTTATGGCTCTATGAGGCCCTACTTGTATTGAATTTTTCTCTATGATGATGTAATACTATTTGCCATATTTCTTGCATTTATTTATGCTATTTGTGATATGTTAAGATTGTCTTAAAACTCTGTTTAGTCACTAAAACTGATATAAACTGCTTATATGCTTGAAAAACTTCCGATTCTTCCCGGGAAGGCTTCTGAAATTCGAAAGAAGCCACATCTTCGCGTACATCTTTGTATTCTTATAACCTATTGACTGTATTGGCTAAGTAGCTTATTTTTTATGTTATGCCCCCTTTGGTTGCTGTTGTCAAAACGGGAGAGAAAAATGAGAAAAACGAGAAAACCAATGCATAGATTTAGGGGGAGCATTGCTCCATGTCTGTGTAAAAATGTTTATTGATTGGTTGAGTTTAATTCTGGATTGGTTGAAAGAAATATAAACTGTGTTTGCTTGTTTACAGGGTGGTTTTACTCGAAAAACAGAGGAGACTCTATCCAAATTTTTGTAAAATCTTAACACTTAGTTTTTAAAACTGTTTTTACATTATCGTTCAATAGAGCCATCAGAAAGTGTCTTGATCTTAAACGCCCATTTGCACTCAATAGGAGTTTTTCCAAGGGGTAGATCAACAATATCTCAGGTATGAGTTTTAACTAGGGCCTAAAGTTCTTCATCCATTTCTTTATGCCAAAATGGATTAGTACTAGCCTCCTTATAGGATTGAGGCTCATGCAGATGAAGTATAGTGGAAAAACAATAATAATCGTAATGGTTATCAGCAAGATGAAAAGGGGGATGAGTTACCCTGGTAGATCTGCGGGGGTGATCTGGAAGACGGCTCTTAGAAGGAGTCGGTGTAGACTCATCAGACATAGGAATATCCTCGGGCTCGACCGATTGAGTCGGAGAGGTGAGGTCAGCTGATGGTTCTGGAGCTGGAGCTGGGTTTGGAGAGGTAGGATCAGCTCGTGGTTCCGGAACGGAAGGGGTGATATCAGCTGGTGATTCGGAGGTGGACTCAACAGTACCTGAAACTGGATTCTAAAGAAATAACTCAATAGATGGATCAGTAAAGAATCCGGAGTTAGTGATGGTTGACATGTCAAATGGCCGTAAGGAAAAGAACATTTGATGTTCCCTAAAAATGACATGACGAAAGATACGAAGAGTTTTAGAAATAGGATCCCAGCACCGATACCCCTTATGTTCAATACCATATCCAATGAAACAACACAGATGAGCCATTAGTTGTAATTTGTTGTGTTCATATGGTTTGAGAAGAACAAAACAAGCGCAACCAAAGACTCTCAGGTTAGAGTAATCAGGAGGTTTACCGAAAAGGCGCTCGAATGGAGACTGATTTTGGTTTGTAGCGGAAGGGACACGATTGATTATGTACACTGCGATTAAGGCAACATCACCCCAGAAACGTTCAGCATATGATGACGAAATGAGTAGAGCACGAACGGTGTCAAGAATATGTTGATGTTTGCGTTCGGCTCGTCCATTTTGTTGGGAGGTTCCAGGGCACAAACGGTGGGGGAGTGTGCCATTTTTGTGAAGTAGGTTTAGAAAAGCACAGTCTTTATATTCCATTGCATTATTTGAACGAAAATTTTTGATATTCTGAGAGAATTGAGTTTGAACCATAGAAGAAAAATCAGAATATATTTGAAAGAGTTCAGATCTACTTTTCATAAGAAACAACCAAGTATAACGAGAATAGTCATCCACAAATATAACAAAATAACGAGCACCACCCATAGATGCATGAGGAGAATGCTCTCAAACATCAGAATGTACTAAATCAAAAGGTGCAAGGGAAACAAACTGACTCTCATTAAAAGGTAAAGTTGATTGTTTTGCAAGTTGACAATGAATACAATGAAAAAACTCATGCTGAAGTGAACCTAACTGACCACTAGAAATAAGATAACGTAGAGGGCTGGATGAAGTATGACCTAACCAGCTCGAGGTTTCAACCCAAGAGGGGGGGTGAATTGGGTTTTTAAAAACTTTCGCGGAATTTATACAAGTTTATAAAAACTGATAAGCAACAAATAATTAATACAAGTAGAAAGCTGTAAATAAAGAGTTTAAGGAAAGAGGATGCAAACACAGTTATAGTGGTTCGGCAATATCGGATTCGTTCCGACCCTACGTCCACTCTCTTCAAGGAACTCCTTGAAGTAATCCACTAAGAAAACTTAGTCGCACAACTTAGCCGGGTGTTGCACAAACCGTACACAAGCAATTTACAGGAATTGCTTAAACCGAAAAATCCCCTTCCTTTCGGAAGTTTCCCCTTCCTCTCGGAAGTAATCCCTTTACAAAGATGATGTAAAGTAAAAGGTAGAGAGACAACAAATGAAAGCTTATTACAACAGAAATGTCTCTCTTTCAAAGTAAAGCTTGAAGAAATGGCTCAATAAGATTATTTCAAAGCTTTTTGTGTTTCAAGAGTATAAAAACTTGATTATATGAGATCAACTCTTTTTGAATATGTGCTGCTTGTTTTTGAATGCTTTGCTGAGTGGGTTTATATAGCAATCAATTAATATGGCCGTTTTGGACTTTAATTTGAAAAAGATTTACTTTAAAACGTTCAGATTTGGAGTCCAACGGTCATATTTTTGAACTACCAGTCGACTGGGTCGAGATACCAGTCGACTGGGTTCACTTGAAAAATATACGTTTTCAGACCTTCTGGGTATCCAGTCGATTGGTATATATCATCCAGTCGACTGGGGACTTTCTGTCCATTTTACCAGTCGGCTGGGTTGATTCATCCAGTCGACTGGGAAATTACTGGTCAAAGTACCAGTCGACTGGGTTAATTCATCCAGTCGACTGGGTACCTTCTGACCCATATACCAGTCGACTGGTATATGTACCCAGTCGACTGGGTTGTCTTCCAACCCAGTTTTTCTTCAGTTTTTTTTATTAAAAACATTAAAAATAAATGGTTTTAGAAAAACCTTTTGTGTTTGAGCCATTGAACAAGCTAATACAATGTATGAGTGAGACTTACATTGGTTCTAAACCTTAAGACCTATACTAGATCTTCAGTCTTCACTTGATACTTGATTTGGTTCGAGTTTTTGCACTTTGTTCCTTGGTTGAATGTGTTTGATCCTTAATACAACTTAGTTTAAACATGTTAGTTAAATAACAGTTGTGTTTTGCCATCATTAAAATACGGGCAGGGGTCAACAGAAACAACCAAGTATAACGAGAATAGTCATCCACAAATATAACAAAATAACGAGCACCACCCATAGATGCATGAGGAGAATGCTCTCAAACATCAGAATGTACTAAATCAAAAGGTGCAAGGGAAACAAACTGACTCTCATTAAAAGGTAAAGTTGATTGTTTTGCAAGTTGACAATGAATACAATGAAAAAACTCATGCTGAAGTGAACCTAACTGACCACTAGAAATAAGATAACGTAGAGGGCTGGATGAAGTATGACCTAACCAAGAGTGCCACAATTCCACGGGAGAGAGTGCTGGGATGGATGCGGCTAATTGGTTTAGTGATGGTGAGGATGGGACTTGGAGGTGAGTGAGCTCAAAGAGGCGTCCAACTTTATGGCCGGTTCCAAGGAGTTTTCCTGTCTGAGGGTTCTTCACACGGCAACCAGTAGAAGAAAAATGCAAATTGAGTCCAAGATCACATAGTTGTCCAATAGATATAAGGTTAAGCGTAAGATTAGGAACCAAATATATGTCAGAGAGAGACAAATGAGAACTATCAACATGTCCAGTATGGCTGACCAACATATTTGATCCATTGGCAGTGTGAATAGTAAGTGCATGCTCATCACGGGTTTTAGAGGAAAATATAGAGGCATCAGAAGTTATGTGATTGCAACAGGCAGAATCAAAATATCATCGGGATGTACCTGGTGTAGCTGACATAGCTATATTGTTACTGTTGACCCTCGCCCGTATTTTAATGATGGCAAAACACAACTGTTATTTAACTAACATGTTTAAACTAAGTTGTATTAAGGATCAAACACATTCAACCAAGGAACAAAGTGCAAAAACTCGAACCAAATCAAGTATCAAGTGAAGACTGAAGATCTAGTATAGGTCTTAAGGTTTAGAACCAATGTAAGTCTCACTCATACATTGTATTAGCTTGTTCAATGGCTCAAACACAAAAGGTTTCTCTAAAACCATTATTTTTAAATGTTTTTAATGAAAAACAGAAGAAAAACTGGGTTGGAAGACAACCCAGTCGATTGGGTACATATACCAGTCGACTGGTATATGGGTCAGAAGGTACCCAGTCGACTGGTACATTGACCAGTAATATCCCAGTCGACTGGATGAATCAACCCAGTCGACTGGTAAAATGGACAGAAAGTCCCCAGTCGACTGGATGATATATACCAGTCGACTGGATACCCAGAAGGTCTGAAAACGTGTATTTTTCAAGTGAACCCAGTCGACTGGTATCTCGACCCAGTCGACTGGTAGTTCAAAAATATGACCGTTGGACTCCAAATCTGAATGTTTTAAAGTAAATCTTTTTCAAATTAAAGTCCAAAACGGCCATATTAATTGATTGCTATATAAACCCATTCAGAAAAGCATTCAATAACAAGAAGCAAATATTCAAAAAGAGTTGATCTCATATAATCAAGTTTTTATACTCTTGAAACACAAAAAGCTTTGAAATAATCTTATTGAGCCATTTCTTCAAGCTTTACTTTGAAAGAGAGACATTTCTGTTGTAATAAGCTTTCATTTGCTGTCTCTCTACCTTTTACTTTACACCATCTTTGTAAAGGGATTACTTCCGAGAGGAAGGGGAAACTTCCGAAAGGAAGGGGATTTTTCGGTTTAAGCAATTCCTGTAAATTGCTTGTGTACGGTTTGTGCAATACTCGGCTAAGTTGTGCGACTAAGTTTTCTTAGTGGATTACTTCAAGGAGTTCCTTGAAGAGAGTGGGCGTAGGGTCGGAACGAATCCGATATTGCCGAACCACTATAACTGTGTTTGCATCCTCTTTCCTTAAACTCTTTATTTACAGCTTTTTACTTGTATTAATTATTTGTTGCTTATCAGTTTTTATAAACTTGTATAAATTCCGCAAAAGTTTTTAAAAACCCAATTCACCCCCCCTCTTGGGTTGAAACCTCGAGCTACAGTTACCAATTTTATTTAGAGCCTCGGTAAGAATGGTGCAGAAACCACTCCAATCAAGTGGAGAGCTGAATGAAGTTGATGTAGCATCAGTGACTACAGCAGCAATATTCTTTGGCTTAGAATAGAACCTATTTTATTAGCCTCAATAGCGATATTGGTTCTCATTTGACTGATTTTCAGATGGAAGTTTAGGGCAGTCTGCAAGATAGTGACCTGGTTCTCTGTAGACTTTACACAGGCGAGAAGGACATTTGAGTAATTCATGCCCTTGTGAATGACAATACTTGCAATATAAGGGCTTCTGGTGTGGGTTTGCCTTGGCAGCTGGTGTGGAAAGAGCAACGGGTGCAGCAAGGGCAACATTTGTATGAGCTCTTTGTAATATGGCAAGACGTGTTTCCTCACTGAGTAGATCAAAGAATACATCGTTTAGAGGAGGTACCGCGCCCTAGTATAGGATTGAAGCTCGTACATGTTCAAATTCCTCTCTCAAGCCCATCAGGAATTGCATAATGCGTGTTTCCATGAACATCAGCATCTTTTGTGCATTCCTAAGTTGGCTCAGTGAGAGCTAACTGGTTCCACACAAAAGTTATCTGAGATAGAAAACTGTTGACAGTTTATCCAGGTTCTTGGCGCATGCTATGAAGGGTGAAAAGAAGACGATACTGATTTGTGATGTCTACCCTAGTGTAGTGGTGTTGGAGAAGATCCCAAGCTTCTTTAGCTGTATGGAGTGTACCAAATTGAAGTTTCATTTCTGGGATAATAGTGGCACGAAACCATATGAGAATCTGGTGATTTTTACTATCCCAGTCCTCTAGACGGTCAACATATTTATCAGCATCTTCGTCGTCCTTCTTCTTGGGTTCAGTGATATCTCCAGTCACGTAACGCCACAATTTTCGTCCACGGAAGAAACCAGACATTTCTTGAGCCCACACAACATAATTAGATTCATCTAGAACAGTAGTAATAACCCAGGGTAAGTCCGATTCAGCCATAGGAACAAAGAGGAAGGTGAACCTCCAAGAAACAGGTGATGTGGCGGTCAACTGATGATGTGGCGATCAACGGGTGACATGGCGCTGACGTGTCGCTGATGTGGCACTGACGTGGCAGCAGTGTGTCTAAAACAGGAACGGCGGCGGAGATGACGTCGATGGAGAATGAAACTCCGACTATAGTAATGACCCGACAGGTATGAAAAGGATATACTAGAAGGTTTTCTGATGTGAAAGATCCACTAATAGTGGCAATCACAGAGCATACTCAACTTTTAATATACCGAGAACCATTAAGGCTCTAATACTATGTTGAATTTAAGAGAGAAAGTGAGACAATACAAAGAGAAAAATTGTATTGAATAATGTGATTTACTTACAAGAGAGATATCTTATTTATACAAGCCAATAGGAGAGACAAAGCTATACACAACCAATGTGGGACTAAGCCCATATAATACATTAACAGTTTTAATGAAAAATCAAAGTCAACTTCAATGCTAAAAGTAAATTAAATGACATTAATTATTTAGCTTATTTTGTCACCAACATGATCGAAATGAAAACAACCAAACAAGTGGAGAAAAATAAAATAAGATGCGGCTTGAGGTTTAGTCAAGAAAGGAGGTTGCATTGAAGACTTGAGGTTTAGTAAAAAATGGAGACCGCATTGAAGATAGTTGTATCGTTTAAAATAAGATCACGAGGAAGATATTTTGAGTAGATCGTGTTTAAAATTAGTGTTTTAAAACAGTTTAAATTTTTTTATTAACAACATTAATAAAAAAATTTAAAACTATTACTAAAAATTCAAACTAATTTAAAACTAAATATTTAAATTCAATCTAATCAAATGTTTTTGGATCACAAAACTTTTAGAGTATAAGACACGTGAACACCGTACACTTTTAAGTAAAGTGTGTGGTGTGCTCTTGACCATGCATTTTAGTTTAACTCTCTAGGCATTTAATCTCAGACCCTAAGGCGATTTGATCCCAAATATTACTTATAAATATGTTAATTGTGGCTAGAAATGTTGGAGTACAGGTGGCAATACATCATGCCGTGTCGGTTGATGATCAACACAAAGCAGCCCATCATGTCTTTGGGCAGTATCATGCATCATTTTCTTTCCTATCGTTTCGTACCGTGTAGAATTTTAAAAATATAAAGGCCTAACGTGATCCAAGATCGGCATAACTATTATGTCGTGTTGTATTATATTATCCCATAAACTTCATAGATACATAATATATATTGATTTTTTTATTAAAAATAATAAAAAATATTTAATTAAATATTTATAATTATATAAAAAATAATTTTTTATTAATAAAATTAAATATTACAAACAATTTCATCGCCAAAAAGACAATAATGGATTACTATCTCTTTAGTTTCGTCTTGTTGTCTTGTCTTACAACAAGGTACAGATGTGACTTGAGGTTTAGTCAAGAAAGGAGACTGTATTGACGATAAGTGTTTCGTTCAATACCAAGAGAACATTGTTTTAATGAAAAATCAAAGTCAACTTCAACGCTAAAAGTAAATTAAATGACATTAATTATTTAGCTTATTTTGTCACCATCATGAAGGAAATGAAAACAACCAAACAAGTGAGAAAAATAAAATAAGATGTGACTTGAGGTTTAGTCAAGAAAGGAGGCTGCATGGAAGACTTGAGGTTTAGTCAAGAATGGAGATTGCATTGAAGATAATTGTATCACTGAAGATCACGAGGAAGACACTTTCAGCAGATCGTGTTTAAAATTAGTGTTTTAAAACAGTTTAAAATTTTATTAATAATTTTAAAATTTTTTTATTTATAATAAAAATCTTTTTTTATATATTATATTATTTATCAAGAAAACTTATTTGGTGTTTTCTTTTTTAAATAACTTTTAAACCAAATAAAAAATAACTTTATAAAAAAGTATAGATATCTAAAGATCAAAAAATATTTTAGTAGAAGGAAGTATCAATTTCTGTTTCTCTTCTCTTTTTTCCTCCATTGTGTTTTTTTAAAACTGAATAATTACCCTTTTTTTTTTACTCTCACATACTCTCCCTCTCCCTCTCCCTCTCCCCATTGACAAACTACTCTTACTTAATTATCCATGTAGTTTTCAAACTTGTAAATATTTAATTGAATACTTATAATTGTATAGAAAAATAATTTTTTTATTGATAAAATTAAATATTATAAATAATTTAGAAATTGAATAAATAATAATATAACTAAATAACTTAAAAATTACAAGTTCCAAATCTCTTCCAAATAAATAACTTACAAAAACAAAAACATATAAAATAAACAAATAGGTTAAAATAAACCAATAAAATTAAATGATTTACAAATGAGTGAAATATAAAAAAACAATTTAGAAATTTTAAAAATTAGAAAGATAAAAAATATTAATATTTTTTAGTTTTTCACCGTTTCTACTCTTGCAGGGAAGGAGTTGCAAACTTTTTCTTCATTCTTGATCATTTTAATCGTCACTCGATCCGCCATATTGATATTTCTTTAATATATTTCTTGCACGACCATTTGCATCTAGCTAATCTTTTGTGTATATTAGTATTTGCAACGTTTTTGGTAATAGTCTTGATCGTAATTCATCCAAAATTCTAGAACCTACACTAAAAGCTTGTTTCGATGCTATGGTAGACACTGGAACAATTAGTAGATCATGTGCCATTATGCTAAGAATAAGGTAATAATGTTCATTTTTCTTCCACCATCCTAAAATATCAAAATCATCATCATCGGTTCTTTTATTAGATGTTATGGTCGTGCCTCGTGTCATGCCGAGTTGGTCCTCGTGTCGGGCCATATGCTTGACATTGTGTCGTGTCGTGCCGTACCTTTTTTTTCTTCGTGTTATGCTATGTCATGCTGTGGACCTCAAAAGTTAGGCCCAACACGCTCCATCCACTTGGACCGTGCCAAGCATGACACGTCACGTGGCAGCGTGGACCGTGCCGTGCTGTTCCTTGCTTTGTTTGTTTCAAGCCAAGGCGGCACGGTCCATTGCCACCCCTATGTTGGAGTAATAAAGAAAAAAAAAGACCCAAAATAAAAGGAATGAAAAAGGACAACCACCATTATGATGATCACGTCTCTATAGGTAAGAGGTGTCTTGACTGAATTAAAATAGAAGAAGAAAGAAACAATTATGGCAGTTGACATAGTCTAAGTAGGATACGGAATACAATGTTCAAAAAGGAGAAATATTTTTCTAGTTGTAACCTTATATAAATGGAATTTACTTCTCTCTTTGTAAATACAGAACAATACGAAAGCAAGCGAGAGACATAGTACTAAAATAAATAGAGCCGTGTAGAAAAAATTTGAGTGGTTGAAATTTTTTTTCTTCTAGGCAATTATATTTTCCCAATTAAATTTATGGTAGCCTAGATTTTGGTGTATTTGTTGTTGGAATTTTTCTATGTGGGCTACCACTAATTATAGTGGTTTTGGTTTTATAAAATTGGGTTAGCAGATTTGGTCCAATGAGAAAATTACGAGAGCTCATCTGTTGTTAATTTGTGATCATATTATTTTGGGCTTGTACACATCTTAATATTATTAATATGGGTCAACAGCTAGTGTTGGTCTTAGTTCAATATAGCTCGTAGATGGAAGGGCCCATTTGGACACTTAGTAACCAAGGTTACTAATGTGTACATAAACAGGCTAGGTCCTCTCTTTGGCTCCCAATATGTTTGAATATTAGTTTTCTACCCATCTGAGAAAGCTGTTGGTGTGGGAGTACAAACAGGAAGACCTAACCCTGATCAAACTTCCATTGTGAGATAATTTAAGTTTCGACTATGACAATGACTCAATCAGGTATATGATTTACTTATAAAATTATTTGTATTCTAAGTTTAATGTATGATATTATTGTTTATATTTATTTAGCCTACATTTGGGATTTGGGCTTATGGGGTTTTATCTCTCTTGATTTGTTCTCCAACTTGATTATAGTAGAATCTCTCACCATCGCCCATGAACATAGGATTTTTGGCTCTGAACCACGTAAATTGTCTATGTCTGTTTATTTTCTGTCTGCTTTATTCCTAACAAACTAGTATCAGAGCTATTGTTAAGATCGATCTGGGCGCGATGTCTTCTACCACTTCGTACAATATACAGAAGTTTGATGGAACCACCAGCTTCAATCTTTGGCAAGTAAAGATGAAAGCTATATTAACCCAAATAGGTTTGAAAAAGGTGTTGCTAGGGAATGAGAAGATGCCTAGTATGATGACAGATGAACAAAAGTTGGATATAGATGAGAAGGCCTTGACTGCGATTCAGTTGTGTTTGTCAAATGGAGTCTTGCGTGAAGTTCTTACAGAGAAAACCACTACAGGCTTATGGTGTAAGTTAGAGTCTCTGCACAAGATGAAATCTATCTCCAATAAACTATTCTTAAAGCAACAATTATATTTATTGCGTATGGCATAAGGTACTTCAATGAAATACCATATTGATGAATTTAATTCCATTATTATTGATTTGAATTCAATGAAAGTTAAATTAGATGACGAGGATCAGGTCCTACTATTGTTGTGTTCCCTACCACCATTGTTCAAACACTTTAAGAAAGCTTTTCTGTTTGGTAGATATATAATTTCTTTAGAAGACATTAAAGCTTCACTATTTTCTAACGAATTGCTATAGTGACATGTTTGGGAATAATTATGAGAAACAAAGTCAAGGTGATGCTCTACTAACTAGAGGTTCTAGAGAAAGAGGTTTAAGTAATAGTAACTAGAAATTCTGATCTAAATCAAGAAATAAGAATGTAACTTGTCATTACTGCAACAAAAGATGACATTACAAATTTGAGTGTTGGAATTTGAAAAAGAAAATTCAAAAAGAAAACAGTTAGAATCAAAGTCAAAATCGAGGTCAGAATCAGAACCAGAATTAGGATTGAAAAGAGAAACAACATGAATCTAATGTTAGTGAAGAAGACTCTCATGACTATGATCGTGTTCTTGCTTCTAGTGGTAATGGGTCCTTTATGTATAGTTAGATTATGAATTCAACTTGTTCCTATCATATTTTTCGAAATAAGGATTGATTTTTATAATATAAGCCTCATGATGGAGTTGTCTTGCTGGGTTTGGCCACCCCCGAGACGGTATCGTCACTTTTTGGAAATCCTAGCACGACACATATATGCACAATATAAAAATACCAACTGTAATTTTTTACATACATCAATCCTCAACCCTCAACAGGGGAGATACATATTCATATCTTAACTGAATATTATGCATTAATATTTACAAATATTTTTTTCTCATTAGTCTGAGGATGTGGACCACGTGGCTTATAGAAAATGATTTAGTCTGAATCTCCACTCACAATTCTATTTGTCTTGCCTGCTACCTGAAATCATTAAACAATGAGGAGTGAACTTCACAAGCTCAGTGAATTAAATTTACTAGAAGTATTCGATTATATACTCCCAGTCACATCTTATAATTCAGTCACTTCTAATAATATTTCAATATTCATTCATCTCTTTCCTCAAATAATTCAATAACAATATTCTATAATCACTACTCAATTTCATAATTCCTCCGTTACACAATCTTTTCTTAAGTTACTCATCAGACATATCAATCCTTCAATCATATATTTAATCATCTCTAAATTCTCAATTCAACATCATCGTTTACCTCATTATGAGGTTCACAACATATAATCAATCACTCAGATAAATCTTATCATATCATACTTCTATATTTCATTATCATCATATTTGTCTCTCTGTGAGACTCATTCATCTATTAATAAATTTAAACTCAAGAATAACACTTTAGCATCTCAAGCAATAATAGTCAATATTTAAAGCATATACAATGCGTGAATTTAAATGTTATTATTATTTGGGAACGTCTTCCCACATGTCGACATGTTTAGCGTAGATCAGTTGCCTTCCTGATTCTTTTATTCTCATTTAGACCGACTGCCTTCCCTGTTCTTTTATTTCATTTAGACCGACTGCCTTCCCAGCTCTTTTATTTCATTTAGACCGACTGCCTTCCCAGCTCTTTTATTTCATTTAGACCGGCTGCCTTCTTGGTTCTTTTATTTCATACATATGCATATGAATAATGATATGAATATGCATATGAACAATAATATAAAAACATACATATATTCAGACATTTAATTTAGCTATCAAACTCTTTATTATTTTATCATATTCATTAAATTATATCCTCATAGTTCCAATCAAATTATCAATCATTATTTCAATAAAATTAATTCTCATATAATAAATCTCTAACATATCAATTATTCCTATCATACTCATCAACCGACTTTCATCCATCATCAAATCATAGGTTAATAATTAATTCAAAAATTATCACTGTATATTTCATATTTATTTCAATTACTAAAAGTAAATCTAACTCACCACGTAGCACTTTGATTTACCCATGGATCACCTCCTTGCATTTCTTGATCATTTCAGCAATTTCCCCCGATTGTTGATCGTCAACACCTGACATAATATTTGTATTAAAATTTCTAATTTATTCTTCAATTCTTCCATAATTCATATCCTTTCAAAAATCAACTTCACATTATTACTTTGTATATTTCTTAGAGTTTTCCTCGACTCTCTTTAAAATTTTCCCGTAAACATCTTCAAAATTTTACTCATTCAGTCTTTCTTTCAGTCCCCAAGTGTTTAAAGAAATAGAGTAATTTGAATTAAAGAAAGAAGAAAACCAAACAGGATTTGGTAAAAATTAAATAAACAAAATAATAAAAACTATTTTTTATACAAAATTTTAACCGTTGCATCGTTTGGGAGAATCGTGCTGCCTAACATGCATTTCTTGCATGTTAGCTTGACAACACCCGTTGTCCATGTTTTCCATTTTTTTCCCTAACGTCCAACCTCTTTTTTAATTTTTTTTCCTTCTTTTCTTCCTTCTCCACGCTGGACGCTTCTGTTTTTTTTTTTTTTTTCATTTTCTTTTTCTTTGTAACTACACCACCACGCATCTTGTTTTTTTTTTTAAAAAGAATTATTTTGTTCAATAATAATTTTTTCAGGTATATATATTATTTTAATTTCATGTTATATTTATCAAATTACTTCTTTACCTATACTTTAAGAACACGAGTATTACAGAAACTGTCTAGATCATAATGCATGACAGTGTGATAAGGACTTTTATAGAAGTTAGACATATTCTTGCCTTCAAAAATGATTTGATTTCTCTTGGTACTCTTGATGTCAGAGGGTACAAGTATTCATCTGAAGGTAGAGTTATAAAAGTTAGCAGAAGTGCTCTGGTTGTCATGAAAGCAAGATTAAGTCACTAGATTTGTATGTTCTGTAGGGTACTACCATTACAGATTCAGCTATTGTTTCCACTATGTCAAATTATGAGGTTACAAAATTGTGGCATATGAGATTCAATCACATAAGTGAACAGGGCTAACCTTGTTTAGCAATTTGTGGACAAAATACTAGTGAAATGGAATTATGTGAACACTATGTTTTTGACAAATAGAAGAGAGTTAGTTTCAGTACATAAATTCATGGAACTAAAGGTATTTTGGATTATATTCACTATGATCTTTGGGGACTCTCACGTGTTCCATCTAAGGGTGGTGCCCGATATATGCTTACCTTCATTGATGACTACTTAAGAAAAACTTGGATATCCAAGGATGAGGCATTCAAGCATTTTAAGCAGTGGAGAACAATGATTGAGAAGTAAACAGGGAAACAGATTAAAAGACTGGAGATAGATAACGGTTTGGAATTTTGCTCAAATAAGTTTGATGACTATTGCAAAGATTAAGGTATTGTTAAGACACAAGATAGTCAGAGGTACACCACAACAAAATGGGGTTACTAAGCGAATAAACAAAACTCTTTTAGAGATAGCTCCTTGTATACTCTCAAATGGATTTCAAATGTTAGTTTGTCTAAGGAGTTTTAGACAGATGCGGCTTCAACTACGTTTTACTTATTGAATCGATCTCCTGTTACAGTTATTTAGTTCAAAACACCACATAAGGCATGGTCTAGTAACCCTTCTTATTATTCTATGGTATAAATATTTGGATGTCCTATATATGTACATGTTAATAATGGAAAATTAGAGCCTAGAGCTAAAAAGTGCATTTTTCTTGGTTATGTTGATAGTGTGAAAGGATATAGACTGTGGTTTCCTGATCTTAAGTCACATAAATTTTCCATTAGTTGAGATGTTACTTTTAATGAATTTTATATGCTTAACTCGAAGAAAGAAAAGTCTGTTACTTGTGATTTTGATTAGAGTAAGAGTCGCACACAACAGGTGGAGCTAGGAAGTTTTGATTCAGATCTTATGTAGAGCACTTCCACACAACTTGTTTATGAACAAAGTGAGAATTTGGGTGAAGAACAAACTCAATAGACTCACGATAAACCTTATAGTATTACTAAACGTAGATCGAAAAGAGACTAGACTACCGTTGAGGTACAATAATATTGTGTTGTCTGGTAATACTAATGCAGTTGCCTATTCTTTGTCAGTTGCACAAGAAACCAGTGAAGCAAGTGAACATTCCACATATAAAGAAGTCATTTCTTATGTAGATTTTTCAAATTAAAGTTGCTAGTAGCCATGCATGAAGAGATAAATCCTTTTGAGAATAATCAGACATAAAAATTGGTAAAACCACCAATTGGTAAAAGGATAGTTGGTTGCAAATAGATATTCAAGAAAAAGGAAGCCATCACATGGATTGAGAATGTAAGGCTGCCAAGACAGAAAGCACATTTGGTTTCTAAGGGATACAATCAAGTTGCTATAGTTGATTTTAATGATGTGTTCTCTCCAGTTATGAAACATAGTTTCATTTATGTTCTCCTGTCATTGATTGCTATGCAAAATTTGGAGTTAAAGCAATTTGATGTTAAAACTGCATTTTTTCATGGTGAGCTTAAAGATAAAATCTACATGAATCAACTCGAAGGTTTTGTTATTTAGGGTAAGGAAGACTATGTTTGTTTTTTGAAGAAGTCCCCATATGGTTTGAAACAGTCTCATCGTCAGTGGTATAAGAGATCTGACTTCTTCATGGTGCATAATGGGTATTCCATAAGCAAGTATGACAGTTGTATGTATCTTAGGAGGTTTCCCAATGGATCATTCATTTATCTATTGTTGTACATTGATGATATGTTCATTGCTTGTAAGAGTAAGTTTGAGATTGCTAGCTTAAAAGCACTGCTCATGTAATACCTGTATTTGTGAATTAAGGGTAAATAAGTAATTTGATAAATATATCATGAAATTTAAATAATATATTTATGCGATTGATTAGTATTGAATAAAATAATTCTTAAAAAAAAGTGAATAGTAAAACATGAATAGTAAAACGTGAATAGTAAAAAAAATGAACGTGAAACGTCCAGGTCCCAGAAGAAAGAAAAGAAGAAAATATATATATATCAAAATATTATTTAAAAAAAAACAGCAAAGTCGAAAAGTGTGGGAGCTCCTTCAGCTAAAGTAAAATTTGGGAGACTATATGTCTCCCACTTACCAATTTGGTGGCAGCCTAAGAGAGGAAGAAATGTGTATGAAGGACACATGCACATTTCGTGGATTTGCAAAGATTTTGAGGCTACCAACAGTTTTAAGCAGCAAGCCTATAAATATGCATACACCTTTGTGAAATCTTACGATTTCACAGAGTTTCTTACAAATTCATTTGGTTTTCTCTAATCACTAGGGGACTCAAAGAAATGCTGAAAGAGCAAAATTTTAAAGGGATTTTCTGTGGAATTTCATAAAGAATCATGAGAAGCTGTCAATAATATAAGGTAATAGCAAAGTATTTATTTATTTTGAATTTTTAGCATATATTAAATTTTCGAAGTTCAAAGTGGGAATTTTCAAAGGGAGTGGTTTATGATGAATTTAAGAAATAATTAGAAATTTAATACAAATATTATGTCAGGTGTTGACTATCTACAACGGGAGAAATTTCTGAGAAGAACAGGAAAGGCAAGAAGGTGACCCACGGGTAGCTTTAAGTGCTACGGGGTGAGTTTAATTTACTTTAAGTAGTCTAAATAAAAAATAAAATATCTAGTGATATTATTAAAATAAATTATTGATGTATACTTGGGTGATAGATGAAAAAAAAAATTGATTTATGGGTATGATAGGAAATCAAGACATGTAGAAATATTTTTGGTGAGAAATGATATTTTTGGGAATAATAAGTTTATTTGAGTATGAAAGCGATAAATAAATTATTGATGAGTTATATTGATGTTTTAATACGAATTATGATGAAATGAATTTTAGTGGATATTGGTAAGTTTTGATGGATAAATTGATGTGATTTGAGATGAATTTTAGTGGATCTTGATAAGTTTTGATGGATGAGTTGATGTGATTTGAGACGAATTTTAGTAGATCTTGACAAACCTGGATGGATGATTTGATATGATTTGGGATGAGAGGAAATTTGTAGACCTTTTGTTATATAAATTTGAGAAAAATCGGGATAGACAATTTAAGTGTTTTAAATTTATATGTTGTTTTTATATTGTTGTTTATATGCATATTTCATATAATTGCTCATATACATATGCATTAAATAAGAAAGAAAAGAACTGGGAAGGCAGCCGGTCTAATGAAATAACCATGACAGCCGGTATATGCTGGAAATAAAAGTGACACAATGACAGCTGGTATATGCTGGAAATAAAAGTGACACTGTGACAGCCGATATATGCTGGAAATAAAATTGACACCGTGACAGCCGATATATGCTGGAAATAAAAGAGAAACCGTGCCAGTCGGTATATACTAAGAAAATTCCGTGGCAACTGGGACTAAGTTGCAAAGTAAAGAACCGGGAGAGAGCTAGTCTGAGAAAATAACAACCTATCGACAGGTGGGAAGACGTTCCCATCATAATCATTCATGCATTTGCATCTGTTTTAATTATTGTTGCATTATTGAAATGCTGAGGTGTGATGTATCATCGTGAACATAATTATAGATGATTGAGTCTCACAGAAAGAGACAATTATGATGAAAATATTATTGAAAAGCTGAGATGTGGTATATTGTTGTGAATGATGGCTGAGTCTCATAAAAAGAGACAGCTATGATGATAAGATTATTGAAAAGCTAAGATGTGGTGTATTGTCGTGAATGATGGCTAAGTCTCATAAAATGAGACAACTATGATGATAAGATTATTGAAAAGCTGAGATGTGGTATATTGTCGTGAATGATGACTGAGTCTTATAAAAAGAGACAGCTATGATGATAAGATTATTGAAATGCTGAGATGTGGTATATTATTGTGAATTTGATTATAGATGGTTGAGTCTTATAGAAAGAGACAGTTATGGTGATAAGATTTATCTAAATGGTAGACTTTATGATGTGAACCTCATTACGAGGTAATTATGAGATAACTAATGGTCTTAAGGTGGACCAATGATTGAGAAAAAGATATTGATAGAGAATGAATCATATGATATATGTAATGATAGTAGAAAGTTGTCGTCAGGTTAAGTGAAAAATAAAATATTAAATATTAAAGAACTATTTATGGAATTTGAAATACTTTTAGTAAATTTAATTCACTGAGCTTATGAAGCTCACTCCTCATTGTACAATGATTTTCAGGTAGCAGGCTCGACAAATAATTTGGTGAGTTGAAGTTCAGAAGAAATCATTTCTGTAAGCCACGTGCGTGTCATCATCCTCAGACTAATGAGAAAATAAAAACAAAAATTTATTTGTAAATCTTCATGCATTTTATGTTGTATAGAATGCTTAAAGATTGGATTGATGTAAAGTTCTTTTGGTGATTTTTATTTTTATTGTTGCATATATGTGTCGTGCTGGGATTCTCAAAATGTGATGATACCGTTTCGGGGTGGCCAACCCGGGATGGGTCGTTATAATTTTGGTATCAGAGCATTAGGTTTTTAAGATTCTTTAGACTGCATAAAAAGTAAGAAAGTGGAAGATTAAAATAAATAATAATGAACAGTCTGAAGATGACACGTGGACGTGCTAGTGCTAGAGTTAGAATTGTTGATTTGAGAGGGTGTGGTAGGCCTGCAATATTTTGTCAAGTCGAGGTTGAGTTTGAATCTCTGGTTCCTAGAAGAGAACGTGCTAATAGTATGATTGATATTAAAAAATATAATTGATATTAGTAAAGGTGTGAGAGAAACTAAAATTTAAGGAGATGACCTAAGATACGCTCTTACTCATACTCTTGAGAAAATAAATGTAACAAATGATAAAGTTGATAGCTTATAGCATAGACTTGATGAACAGGCTAGTGCAATGCCTGATGTTGTTAATCTAGTAATGGTAGACATTTAAAAATGGGGAAAAGTGAGTTGATGGACGAGATGCAGGGAGATATAATTAAGCTAAATGCTTTGTTGTTTAAAGGATCTATGAATCCTTTTATGCTTGAGTTTCGGGAGAAATGTGTAGAGAGATTATTTGGTATTTTACCAATGGCTGATAAGTAGATGGTTGTCTTTGATTCGTTTGAATTAGAAGGAGAAATTTTAGAATGATGAGAGGATACAGATGTTGATAGACCCTTAACCTTGAATATATTTAAGGAGGTTTTCTTTGATAAATACTTTCTTTAGACCTTTAGAGCCCAACAAGATGAGATTTTAATTATTTGAGGCAAATGGATTGGCTGTGACTTAGTATGATAGGATATTTGTGGTTTTGTCGATGTTTGAACCAAAAATGGTATACCCAGAGGAGAAGAAGTGTAAGAAGTTCATAGATGAACTATATTTTAATATTTGATCAAAACTATATTATATAAGACAAATGAATTATGTCATATTAGTGAATATATCATTTTAGATTGAGAGAGATGTGATGGAGATTAAGGGAAGGAGAAAGAGTGGTTTAAGAGGCTTAGACATGAAGGTTATAGAGGTGGTGATAGTATGAGTGTGTAGGGTGGGAGACCACCCAGAGGAGGTGTTCCTTGTCACAGGGAACTAAAATGCAGAGTCAGAGGCAAGTAGAATCTGTTGCTTGCGTAGCTTAGATTAACATCAAGGGGACCCTTAAATTTGAGAGACAGGTTATGGGAACAGGAAGTCATGGCAGAGGAAGTACATATGCCACCAAGGGGAAGTGGCAATCTGATGTATGATAGGGAGACAAAAGTTTGTTACAGATATATTCAGGTGAGATATTTATGCCAAAATTGTCAAAATTTGAAATGCTTTATGTGTGAAGAAGGTGGACATGTCAATGTTGGTTGACCTTGATGCAACCTATTCTTTTGCATCAAGTATTCATATGAAGTTTATTGAAGTATGTATTAGTCATTGGGTATAAATTATTTCTGTGATAATCATAAATGCTTATAAAGGTTATCCGATTAGAAATATCTGAAGTGGATTTATTATCTTTGAATATATATAATTTCATTTAATGTTGAGAATGAATAGATTGTCGATGAAAGAAGATAGTGTTCAAAATATGGACATAAGAAGTTTATCTTTTAGAGAGAACATGAAATACTCTCGAATTATCTTATTTTGCTCCGACCACTAGGAGATGGTTGAAGAAGAATTTTAAGAAGTTATTGGCATACGTAATGGATCATAGAAAGGAAAATAGAAAGTTAGAATAAATCTTAGTTGTGAAAGATTATTCTAATATAATTTCTTGATTTGTTGTCTAGGTTGCCTCCAAGTAGAGAGATTAATTTTTCTATCAATGTGATACCAAGATCATCACATATATTTAATACCACCCTACAGAATGATGTCATCTGAATTGAGAGAGTTGAACGTACCATTTTAAGAATTTTTGAATAAACAATTTATCAGACTTAATGTATTTGGGGAAGCCCATGTGTTGTCCGTGAAAGAGAAAGATGGAATGATAGGAGTATGTATAGACTACAGATAGTTGGAATAAGAACAAATATGTTTTGCTCAGGATAAATGAATTGTTTGAGCAGCTGTAAGGAGTGAGAGTGTTTTCTAAGATAAAACCTGAGATCCAGTTATCACCAATTGAAAATAGAGAAGGGAGACGTGCCTAAGACTGTTTTTAGGATACGTTATGGTCATAAGTTTCTTGTAATGACATTTGGATTGAATAATATTCCAGAAATATTCATGGACTGGATGAATAACTTTCTCGGAATATGTAATATTGGGAAATGGATAGCAGTTGATTTACAAAAGGTAAGATTGGTATGGTGAGGAAAGTGTGAGAAAAGTTTTTCAATTAATAAAGGAAAAATTGACTACAGCTCCAGTATTGGTGTTTCCTTCTGGTAATGAAGGATTTGTGGTTTATAGTAATACATTACATCAATGATTGGGATATGTGTAACATAGAAAAGTTGTGGGCTATACTTCTAGGCAATTCAGGATTTATGATAAGAAATTTCCCTACTTATGACTTAGAGTTGGCTGTTATAGTGTTTACTTTAAATAATAGAGTCATCTGTATGGAGCCACTTGTGAGATAGTCATGGGTTATAAAAATTGGACATACTTACCTATCCAGAGGGAGTTGAATTGGAGGCAGAGATGGTAGATGAAGTTGATTAGTAACGATGATTGTACAATTCACTATCATCTAGAAAATGCGAAGATGATAATTGATACATTGAGTAGAAAATCTACAAGAAAGTTAGCTACTATTGGGAGTCCGTATATGAAATTAATGATAAATTTAAGAGAAATAAGAATGAAGTTGAATATCAGTGATAGAGGATCATGGTTAATAAATATGGTTGTATAGTCATCCATAATGAAATGTTTTAGAGATGCAAGGTAGAGATAAAGAGATAGAAAAAGATTAAGCATTGAGTGCTTATTAGAAAGTAATATGAGTTTAAAATTGAAGTGAGAGTATTTTAGTATTGGAACTTGGAAATTGTGTTCCAAATACTGAGAAGATAAGAGAGGGGATAATGAGAAAGGTACATGATGATGTAGATTCGATGCAACTAAGTAATAATAAGATGTACACAAGATTGAGACCGAAATTCTGATGGTCAGGATGGAAGAGGGATGTAGCTGAGATTGTGAGGTTGTGTGAAGTACCATTGGTCATAGTGTCAAATAAAGATGCTATATTAGGAGAGGATTTCAGAAAGCCACGGGTACACAGTGGCAATTTAATATAATTTTCATGCTTATATTGGATTTTTTTTTAAATACTAGAAGATATGCTAAGGACAAATGTGATGAATTTCTCAGTAAGTTGAGATGCTTACATGCCATTGATTGAAGTTGTTTATAATAATCAGTATCAAATTTGTGTTGTGATGGAACCCATTGAGACATTGTATGATAGGAGGTGTAAAACTCCTATATGTTGGGAAGAAATGGAAGAGAAAAATATATCTGGTCTATCTATTATTGAGCTAACAATAGAGATGATCAAATTTGTTAGAGAGAACCGTAAAGCAGTCTAGAGTAGACATCTTGAGTCTCAAGTAGGTGATTGGGTGTATTGAAAAGTATCTCAATGAAAAGGTGTATTGAGATTTAAACAGAAAAGGAAAGTTGAATCCGAGGTATGTAGGACCCTATGAGGTTGTTGAGAAAGTTGGATTAGTTGTGAGTAACTTGAATTTGCCTCCAGAATTAAAATATTTATATAATGTATCTCATGTTTCACTTTTAAGAAAGTGCTTACATGATATTTCGAGCTAAGTTATAGAAATTCAGAAAGATTTGGCTTATATATTAGTACCAGTGAGAATTTTGGACAAAGAGAGTAAGTCTTGTGTAAAAGAATAATTTCACTAGTGTGAAGTTCGGTGGCAGAATAAGGATGTTGAAGAGATTTCATGAAAGCGTAAGACAAGTATGAATAAGGATTATTTATATTTGATTCTGGAGTAAAGTAAAGAAATTTCGAGGACGAAATTTTCGTAAGGTGGGTAGAATTGTAATACCCGTATTCGTGAATTAAGGGTAAAGAAGTAATTTGATAAATATATCATGAAATTTAAATAATATATTTATGCGATTGATTAGTATTGAATAAAATAATTCTTAAAAAAAATATGAATAGTAAAACATGAATAGTGAAACGTGAATAATAAAAAAATGAACGTGAAACGTCCAGGTCCCAGAAGAAAGAAAAGAAAAAAAAATTATATATATATATATATATTAAAATATTATTTAAAAAAAAAACAACAAAGTCAAAAAGTGTGGCAGCACCTTAAGCCAAAGTAAAATTTGGGAGACTATATGTCTCCCACTTACCAATTTGGTGGCAGCCTAAGAGAGGAAGAAATGTGTATAAAGGACACATGCACATTTCGTGGATTTGCAAAGATTTTGAGGCTGCCGACAGTTTTAAGCAGCAAGCCTATAAATATGCATACACTTTTGTGAAATCTTACGATTTCACAGAGTTTCTTACAAATTCATTTGGTTTTCTCTAATCACTTGGGGACTCAAAGAAATGCTGAAAGAGTAAAATTTTGAAGGGATTTTCTGCGGAATTTCACAAAGAATCATGATAAGCTGTCAATAATAGAAGGTAATAGCAAAGTATTTATTTTTTTTTGAATTTTTAGCATATATTAAATTTTCGAAGTTCAAAGTGGGAATTTTCAAAGGGAGTGGTTTATGATGAATTTAAGAAATAATTAGAAATTTAATACAAATATTATGTCAGGTGTTGACTATCTACAACGGGAGAAATTTCTGAGAAGAACGGGAAATGCAAGAAGGTGACCCACGGGTAGCTTTAAGTACTACGGGGTGAGTTGAATTTACTTTAAGTAGTCTAAATAAAAAATAAAATATCTAGTGATATTATTAAAATAAATTATTAATGTATACTTGGGTGATAGATGAAAAAAAAATTGATTTATAAGTATGATAGGAAATCTGGACATGTAGAAATATTTTTGGTGAGAAATAATATTTCTGGGAATAATAAGTTTATTTGAGAATAAAAGCGATAAATAAATTATTGATGAGTTATATTGATGTTTTAATACGAATTATGATAAGATGAATTTTAATGGATATTGGTAAGTTTTGATGGATAAATTGATGTGATTTGAGATGAATTTTAGTGGATCTTGATAAGTTTTGATGGATGAGTTGATATGATTTGAGACGAATTTTAGTGGATCTTGACAAACCTGGATGAATGATTTGATATGATTTGGGATGAGAGGAAATTTGTAGACCTTTTGTTATATAAATTTGAGAAAAATCAGGATAGACAATTTAAGTGTTTTAAATTGATATGTTGTTTTTATATTGCTGTTTATATGCATATTTCATATAATTGCTCATATACATATGCATTAAATAGGAAATAAAAGAACCAGGAAGACAACCGGTCTAATTAAATAACCGTGATAGCCGGTATATGCTGGAAATAAAAGTGACATCGTGACAGCTGGTATATGCTGAAAATAAAAGTGACACCGTGACAGCTGGTATATGCTGGAAATAAAAGAGAAATTGGCCAGCCGGTATATGCTGAGAAAATTCCGTGGCAACTGGGACTAAGTTGCAAAGTAAAGAACCGAGAGAGAGCTGGTATGAGAAAATAACAACCTGTCGACAGGTGGGAAGACGTTCCCATCATAATCATTCATGCATTTGCATCTGTTTTAATTATTGTTGCATTATTGAAATGCTGAGGTGTGATGTCTCATCGTGAACATAATTATAGATGATTGAGTCTCACAGAAAGAGACAAATATGATGAAAATATTATTGAAAAGCTGAGATGTGGTATATTGTTGTGAATGATGGCTGAGTCTCATAAAAAGAGATAGCTATGATGGTAAGATTATTGAAAAACTAAGATGTGGTGTATTGTCGTGAATGATGGCTAAGTCTCATAAAAAGAGACAGCTATTATGATAAGATTATTGAAAAGCTGAGATGTGGTATATTGTCGTGAATGATGGCTGAGTCTCATAAAAAGAGACAACTATGATGATAAGATTATTGAAATGCTGAGATGTGGTATATTATTGTGAATTTAATTATAGATGGTTGAGTCTCATAGAAAGAGACAGTTATGGTGATAAGATTTATCTAAATGGTAGACTTTATGATGTGAACCTCATTACGAGGTAATTATGAGATAACTGATGGTCTTAAGGTGGACCAATGATTGAGAAGAAGATATTGATAGAGAATGAATCATATGATATATGTAATGATAGTAGAAAGTTGTCGTCAGGTTAAGTGAAAAATAAAAGATTAAATATTAAAGAACTATTTATGGAATTTGGAATACTTTTAGTAAATTTAATTCACTGAGCTTGTGAAGCTCACTCCTCATTGTACAATGATTTTCAGGTAGTAGGCTCGACAAATAATTTGGTGAGTTGAAGTTCAGAAAAAATCATTTCTGTAAGCCACGTGCGTGTCATCATCCTCAGACTAATGAGAAAATAAAAACAAAAATTTATTTGTAAATCTTCATGCATTTTATGTTGTATAGAATGCTTAAAGATTGGATTGATGTAAAGTTCTTTTGGTGATTTTTATTTTTATTGTTGCATATATGTGTCGTGCTGGGATTCTCAAAATGTGATGATATTGTTTTGGGGTGGCCAACCCGGGATGGGTCGTTACAGCTCAACAATGATTTTGAAATGAAATATTTGGGTCAAATTAAGAAGATTCTTGGTATGAAGATCAGAAGAGATAAATGTGCAGGTTTATTATATTTGACGCAAGAGAAATACATTGAGAAAGTTTTGGAACATTTTGACATGAAGAATGTCAAACCTGCTAGTACTCGTCTTGCTGCCCGCTTTGGACTTTCAGTTGCTTCGTCTTTATAGACAAATGAAGACAAAGAGTACATGTCTTGTGTTCCCTATTATAGTGGAGTTAGGAGTCTTATAGATGTTATGGTATGCGCTCATCCAGATATTGCATAAGCTGTTAGTGTGGTTAGCAAGTATATGGGTAATCTAGGGAATGAGCATTAGAGAGCTGTTAAGTGGATACTTCAGTATCTCAGAGGTACTTCAGATGTATGTTTGAAGTTTAGAAGCCATAAGAGAAATGTTGTTGGTTATATTGATTCAAACTTTGCAGAAGATCTTAACAGGAGAAGATCTACTACAGGTTATGGATTTGCTCTTGGTAGATGCACTGTTAGTTTGAAGGATACTCTAGAACCAATCGTTGCTTTGTCGACTACAGAGGCAGAGTATATAGCTATAATAGTGGTTATCAAGGAAGCTGTTTGGTTGAGAGGATTGTTTAGTGACTTGAGTTGGGTTCATGATTTTACTATTGTCCATTGTGATAGTCAAAGTGTCATTCACTTGACTAAGGATCAAATGGTGCATGACAAAAGGAAGTATATTGATGTTCGTTATCACTTTGTTCAAGACATAGTTGATAGCAGAGAAGTTGTTTATTGTGAAGAAAATTGGGACAACATATAATCTAGTAGACATGTTAACTAAACCACTTCCAGTGTCCAAGTTCGAGCATTGCTTGGACTTGATTGATGTTACTTACAATATTTGAATTATGCATAGTTGGGGCATTTGTGGATATGGTGGAGAGTATTTTGCTATTTGTGAAAATTCAAGTCAGGGTGGAAATTTGTTAATTGTGGCTTGAAATGTTGGAGTAAAGAAAAAGAAAGGCCCAAAAAAAAGGATATTCACCATTATGATGGCCACGCCTCTATAGGCAAAAGGTGTCTTGATTGAATTAAAATAGGAGAAGAAATAAACAATTATACTAACATAGTCTAAGTAGGACATGGAATACAAGGTTCAAAAGGAGAAATATTCTCCTAACTTTAACCTTCTATAAACGGAATTTACTTCTCTATTTGTAAACAGAGAACAGTATAAAAGCAAGCAAGAGATAGAATACTACAACAAACAGAGCCCTACAGTAAAAGTCTGAGTTGTTGATATTTTTTTCTTTTAGATTATTGTATTTTCTCAATTAAATTTGTGGTAGCCTAGATTTTGGTGTATTTGAGATTTTGGATTAAAGAGTTTTATCTCTCTTGATTTGTACTCCAATGTATTTTTGAAAGTTTGTCTTAAGAGTCAGGCAATTGGTGGACCCTAGAGAATCTCTGGGGATGACATATCCTGTTGTCTTTTTTATTTTTAATATTTTTGTTTTTATTTAATAAATGAATAAAGTCTTTGTAGGTTTTATTAAAAAAAATATAAAAAATATCACAAAATGTATTAAGTTTACTACCCATGAGTATTTTTACTACAAAATGAGTATTTTTTAATTAAGTCAATAATAGCATTACTGTGACGTTCGATTTCATGTTTCTTCACATTTTTTGGACAGTTAGAATTCCAGTTGTAACCCAATGTGAAGGCCCAAAGCTCAATCCATTTACGGCACCCCAAGTAATATGTGTGCATGCAATCGATTCATTTTACATATGATTGTGATATTATTTCATATTTGAAAAGACACAAGTTTTTTGTCGAGTTAGATTGGAGAAAAATGCGATTAGAGAGGATAATTTGATACACTCTTATAATATACGGGTTAATTTATCTATTTTAAAACCAAAATCAATTTAATACAATAAAACAAGAAAAAACAGAAAATATCCTCAAAGTTAACACTTTTTTTCCTTTTTCAAGCGTAATATTACTTGATCTATCCGAACTCGTTTGAGTAAGGTATGAATAGTCATTAACGGGTTTAAAATGGGTAAGGGAATTATTTTTAACACCCGACTAGTTGGGTATGTAGAGTAAGACCCCTCGAGTACCCGTTAGACCTAATTATATATATTATATTATTTTATAGATTATAGATTTATTAGTTATATTGTTATGGTTTAATTACAAAATTTATATTGTATTTTGAATCTTGATCATAAATTATTATTATTAATAATTTACAATTGAAAAATTTATTACTATAAATTTTTTTTCGAAGAAGAAAAATAAAACTTTTAAGTCAAATGTAGATAAGGTATACACGATTACCTGATCTCGTATAATATCACTTCACTAAAAAAAATACCAATGCAAATGTGAATCGGTATGAAGACATTATTAAGTAAACAATGAAACCAATAAAAAGATGTTTATACATGTATGTAACATTACTTCACTTAAAAAAAAAATCAATGAAACCAATAAAAAAATGACATATAAGCAGTTAATTAGTTAATTCAATTTAATAAAACATGATTAAAATTTATTAGTGTACATGTGTCACCTTTTTACAGATTTAATTTACAAGTTCGTGCCTACCTAATAATTTCTCGTATGTAGGATACTTGAGCTACATAGCTGCGCTAATTAGCCGGCCATGGCACTTAAATATATATATATATGTTGATGTTATACATTAAAATAATTAATAATGTAATTGAATAAAAGGCGGTAGTCAAAATTTACTTTCAAGATAAAGTAATTGGTGATTAAGTGTCTTGAACCAATCACATTTTATGTAAATATCAAATTTTCACACACACTTCATCTTCTCTCTAATAAGTTCTCGGTGTGGCATGTTATAGTCATATGCCTTGTCTGGATGTTCATAAGTGCTCTAGAGAGTTTCTCATATCTTTCATAGAAGACGACCACCACTTTCACATCCACATAGGTGAACCCATGAAGTGTGTGCTGCTATACACCACCAATACAAGCTATGAGTTCATTAAGAGCTTATTACTGAACCTTGCTATATGTTGAGTTGTTTTTACCCATTGAGTCTACTTCATGGGATCTCCATTAACATAGGTTGGATTACAATCACAAGAATTTCACTCTATGGGCTTCAGTCCCATCCTCCTTGATGTATCATGAACCAATATTCTTGATAGCCCTTTTGTTAGAGGATCTACTAAATTTCTCTCTGACCTCACAAAATTAATGACTATCACCGCAATGCTTATAAACTATCTCACAATATTATGCCTTAATCCCATATTCTTCACATAATAGATTTTATATTTAAGACAAGCTATTGCCACTTGGTAATCACAATGGAGAGTCACAGATGTAACTGATCTCCCCCACAGTCGTCATGTTTGGTAACCCAACTTTAAGAAAAGTTGGCTTAACTTTACATTGGAATTGGGTTACCAAACATGGCAAATGTAATATCAACAAATAACTATCTATAACCATTCGACTTCAGACGCAACTTTCTCCAAGGCAATAAACTTATATTCCATGGTGGACCTCTCAATGATAGACAATTTGGATGATTTTCAAAAAACTGTATCACTTGTCAAAGTGAACAGATAATCACGCTTTGGCTTTAATTAACTCGCATTAGTATAACCTTATAATGCACACAAAAATATATGTTAAACCAATATGCATAGTCAATAAACACATAATTAAATATTTTAGAACCAATTTTTCTCTTTTTAGGCTCCGACAACAAACTTTTCCTAAGAGCCTCACACTTTCAAATATCACAAACTCATAGTATAAACATGCCATAGTTTATAAGGATTTTTACCATATTTGGACCAATGAAACAAGTTCATTTCTTCTTCTTATTCTTTCCTCACAAAATCCTCCACTCTTTCTCATATATAAAAATTTCAAATTCGGAGGTTCACAAATTTTATAAATATAAATAATTTACAAGCTCTGCAAAACATTTAACAAGCTTTATATATACAAAACAACTCACATTTAGTACCAATTTGACATGTTATACCAAGAGAATCATACATGCATCCCAAAGGTAAAAAACACATTTTTCTTCTTATCTTTTGCATCATAGTTATGTAGATACGTGCCCACAACTTAACCTTTATTTTTCATCTATCCAATCATTTCACATATCAAAATACTATAATTGAGCTAAGCCTTGTTACATTCACAGTATCCAATAAAAGAATAAAGTAATTTTACAAGCCCTTGAAATAATAAATTAAATGATAACTTCTAAACATATGAACATTCATTCATCACTTACCAACTCAATTAATATATATATATATATTGTTAACCCTTATTTGATTTTAACGATGACAAAAATATATTAAATTGTGTTAATTAATTTATCTAAGTGCTCAAAACTACAAAGACAGTTCCTCAAAAGACAACCAAATAAGCACTCAACCTTGGAAGATGTTAAAGATCAAGATTAGGTACTAAGATGGTAATTTAAATGTTATAACCCTCTTACTCAAGTACCTAGCTTACTATATGGCTCATTTTGATTTTAAAGTATTTTCAACAAAATGATTTTGATTGGATTTGTTTTTCATAAAACAAAATGAAAACAGAGAAAACTCAAATTTAGGTCATCCAGTTGACTGAATGAAACATTCAGTTGACTGAATGAAGGACAAAAAGTTTGCCCTTCTTCATCCAATCGTCTGAACATTCATCCAGTCGACCAAATAAAATACATGACACAGAAGTTTGAATTTCAAATAGTATCAAACCGTCTGAACAAGCATTCAGTCGATTGGAGACTTGAAATAACGTATAAATTTCAAAATCTGAAGCGTTGTTTAAAGCATTAAATGCTTTAAACCACTCCTAAATGAGATTTCAGTGTGATTAACAGCTTGTAGGGCTTTAAACTATAAAATTCCATCATAAATGAGAGAAGAAAACAACTCTTGAGCATTAAATCTTCTTCTCATGTATTTCTCTTAAAGCTTTCCAAAAATCTTTATGAGCTCTTCTTAGAAGTTTTGAACTTCTAAGAGAGATAATTTCTTATTTGTAAGAGCATTAAATAAAAAGTCTCTCTTATTCTTGAATCATAAATTTTCAATCATTGTAAAGAGAAAATGTGGTGTAACTCTTAGAGTGTTTAGCTGTTAAACACTTCTTGTAAATATTTCCTTAATTAGAAGAGATTGTGTACGGTTTTGATAAAAACATATAATAGCAGATTACTTCAAGGAGGTTCCTTGAAGAGAGTGGACGTAGGTTTGGAGAAATTTGATATTGCCGAACCACTATAAATAGCGTTTGTACATTCTCTCCCTTATCTCTTTACTTTCAGCTCTATTATACTTGCTACTTTTAGTGTTCTTAAAAAGTAATTAAAACTTTTTTATTGTGCAAAAAGTTTAATAACCCAATTCACCCCCTCTTGGGTTTGCACCTTGGTTTACAATTGGTAGTAGATCCCCGCTCTCAATTTTAAGGCTTAAAATCCTTAAGTTGATATGATGGCAACAAATAATTACACCGAAGGTCATTCTTATACTATACCTCCTTTATTCAATGTCACAAATTATAATTATTGAAAAAACATAATGAAAATCTTTACTAAAGGACAAGATTATGATTTTTGGAGGATAATTGAATAATGACCTAGAATTCCTACTAAGGATGTAACTATTGGAGAGATCATTCATACAATGCCTAAACTCAAAATTGAGTTCAATGAAGAGGATCGTAGAATGATATCTTTAAATAGTAAAGCTACTAGTATATTACTTTGTGCATTAGACTAAAATGAATACAATAATGTTTCAACATGTGATTTGGCAAAATATATATAGAACAAACTTCAAGTTATATATGAGGGTACTAGTGAAGTAAAGAAAATAAAAATCGATATGCTAGTGTCCAAGTATAAATCTTTTAAAATGTCTCCTACCGAAACCATATCTGAAATATATTCTCTTTTCACTAATATTATTAATGATTTAAAGCTTTTTGGTAAGAACATTGAGGAGCATGAGTTAACATTGAAGATTCTTAGATCATTACCACCAAGTTGGCAAGAAAAGAAAACGGCAATTAAGGAAACCAAAAAACTTGACTTACTTGAAGTTGAAACTCTTCTTGGCTCTCTATTGACATATTAAATGGAGGAAATGAGTGAAGAAGATAGCAATGAAGAATAAAAAAAGAAGAAAGTCATTGCTCTCAAAGTTACGATAAGCAAGAAAATGGAAGAAGAAAAAAAGAATGATATTAGTGAAGAAGATGGAGAGATGGCTCTCATCACTAAAAGATTTCACAAGTTCTTGAAGAATAGCAAGAAGCCTTACACAAAGAACTTCACAAAAAGGGAACCAATGGTATGCTTTGGTTGCAAGAAACCCGGACACATCAGGGCCGATTGCCCTGCAACAAAGAAGCCATACAATAACGTCAAGAAGAAAGCAATGGCAGCCACTACATCAACTTGGAGTGATGATGATGAGGTAGACTTTGATAATGAGATCAACTTTGAAGAGACTGATAACCTTTGTTTGTTGGCAATCAATGATGAAAGTGAGGTAACTAGTTCTTCACCCACTAATGATATTGATAGTAGTAATGAGGAATTTATTGAGCCAATAAATGAAATGTATATGGAATTAAAGAAATTTGATTCTAGAAATGGAGCTCTAAAAAAACAAGTCCTATCCCTCTCTAAAGGGATGGAAACTTTAAAAGAAGAGAAAGTAAAACTTTCTTTAGAGCTTAATAACTCATCACTTGACTATTTGAAAAATGAAAATGATGATTTGAAAAAGAAAGTGATGGAGTTAAATAACACTATATATAAGCATGTTCTTGGAAAACAAAAACTAGATGAAGTGTTACCTAGCCATAGAATGAGTGAAGAAAAATCTAGATTGAGTTATTCTCCATTAGGCAAGTAAAGAACTAATGAGACTATCTTTGTGAAAGCAACCTATGCAAATGAACCCTCCACTTCTAAGACTCTTAGTAATGTTAAAAATGTTCCTTCGAAAAATGCTAAGAAGTCTAAGAACAAAAATTTCAGTCCCAATGCAAGGAATTCAAATGCCTATGCTAGGAATAGAAATTCTAGAAATACTTATGCACATATGTATGCTCATCCTAGAAATGTAAATACTAGAAATACATATTCAAGAAATGAACATCCTAGGAATGCATATCCTAGAAATAACTATCATGCATACCTTAGAGATAACATGTATGTTCATAATTCCTATCCTAGAAACATGTATCCTATGAATGCTCATCCAAGGAATGATACACATGCATATTCAAGACATCCTAAAAAATTCTATGATTATCATCCTAGGATCATGCATCATTAACATGTCTACAATTATAGAGCACCTTATAATATTAAGAAAGTATGAGTCTCTAAAGAAGTTTATTTTCTAGAACTAACCCCAAATGACCTAAGAAATTTTGGGTACCTAAGAGTGCTATTGTGTATCCATGTGTAATGTAAATATATCTCCACACGAAGGAAAAAAAGTTGACCATTGGTACTTTGATGGTGGTGCTCGAAGCACATGACAGATGATCAAAGTGTGTCCAAAGAATTGACTCTAAGGGAGGGCGAACAACTCACCATTGGAGATGACACCAAGATGAAAATCATCGGACATGTCATTGATCATGTAATATTAGTACAAGGCCTTAAGCCAAATTTGCTTAGTATTAGTCAACTTTGTGATAAAAGCAATAAAGTTGTACTTGAGTCCTCCCATTGTCTTATAATAGACATTAGGAATAACAAGATTAAGTTTGTTGGCCAAAGACATGAAAATGTTTATATAGTTAAATTGAAATCTTTACCTTTGGAAAATGAAAAATATTTTTAAGCTTTTACTGAAAACTCATAGCTATGGCATAGAAGGCTTAGCCATGTAAACATGAGTTTGATTAAAATCCTTTTAAGAAAATATTTAGTTATTAGACTTCCCAAAATCAAATTTGAAAAAGAAAAAGTATGTGATGCTTGTCATATGGGAAAATAAACTAGAGCTTCTTTTAAACCCAGAAACATGATTTCAACAACAAGACCTTTAGAACTTTTTCATATGGACTTGTTTGGTCAAATAAGCACTATAAATCTAGGTGACTATCAATATGCTCTTGTTATTATTGATAACTATTCAAGATATAACTTTTTGTTATTTTTATTGCTTATAAGGATGAAACTTAAGGTTTTGTGAACTTTTGCAAGAAGGTTCAAAATGAAAAATGAATTTATATTTCAAGTATTAGAAGTGATCATGGAAAAGAATTTGAAAACCAAAGTTTTTCAAACTTCTGTGATGAAAATAGAATTGATCACAATTTTTCAGTCCCTAGAACTCCTCAACAAAATGGTGTTGTTGAGAAGAAAAATAGAATTATAAAAGAATTTGCAAGAACTAAGCTTTGTGAAAATAGTTTACTAAAATACTTTTGGATAGAAGCCATAAACACTTGTTGATATGTTTAAAATAAAGTATTAATTAGGTTTATGCTCAACAAAACTCCATATGAACTATGGAAAGGTAGAAAGCCTAATGTCTCTTATTTTGGAGCTTTTGGTTGCAAATGCTTCATCCTAAATAACAATAAAACTAATTTAGGTAAGTTGACTCTAAGAACGATAAAAGAGATATTCTTAGGATATTCAACCTCTAGTAAAGCTTATAGAATCTTTAATAAAGAACTCTAGTGGTTGAAGAATTCGTACATGTAGCCTTTGATGTGACTAACCTTATTATTAGTAGAAAAGTTTCTTTTGATGATGATGTAGATTTTATTCCAAGAATAGATGCTTCTACCCCTATTGTTGACCCCAAAGAAAGTCATACTCAACTGGATCAAGAGGTAGATATCCCAAACTTGATCAACTGTCTATAAGTCAATAAGGAAATAGACTTCCCAATGATTGAAAGTATGTGAATTATCACCCAATCGATCAAGTGATTAGTGATCCGTCAAAAGGGGTAAAAACTCGTTATTATATTATAAATGTATGAAACTTTGTAGATTATTTATCCCTAGTAGAACCTAAGTCCTTTGTTGAAGCTGAAATTGGTGAAAAATAGATTCTTACTATGCAAGAGGAGTTAAATCAGTTTGAGAGAAATAAATCTTGGACTTTAGTTTCAAGACTGAAGGATCAATCGGTAATTGAAACTAAATGGTTGTTTAGAAACAAAATGAATGAAAATGGAGTTGTAACTAGGAATAAGGCTAGACTTGTTGCTAAAGGTTACAATCAAGAAGAAGCAATAGACTTTGATGAGACCTATGCACCAATAGCTCGATTATAAGCTATTCGTATGTTGCTAGCTTTTGCATGCTTTAAAAATTTTAAGCTACTTCAAATGGATATGAAAAGTGCATTTTTAAATGGTTTTATTGAAGATGAGATTTATGTTGAACAACCCTCTAGTTTTGAAGATCATAACCTTTTAAACCATGTTTATAGACTTCCTAAAACCCTTTATGAGTTAAAGCAAGCTCCAAGAGCATAGTATGAAAGATTAAGTAAGCTTTTACTTGAAAATGATTTTATAAGAGGAAATATAGATATAATTCTTTTTTAAAAAACTCATAAGCATGATACTCTATTAGTACAAATTTATATAGATGATATTATATTTGGTGACTCTAATGAATCTATGTGTCAAGAATTTGCTAAGCGTATGCAAGGTGATTTTGAAATAAGTATTATGGGAGAGCTTACCTATTTCCTTTGACTTCAAATCAAACAATCAAAGGGAGACATCTTCAGTGATCAATCCAAATATACCATGGATTTGCTAAAAAAGAATGGGATGGAGAATTCAAAACCAATTAGAACTCCCATGAGCACCTCAACAAAGGTTGTTCTAGATTAAAGAGTTAAATCTATTGAAACTCAAAAGTATAGAAGCATTATAGGTGTTATACTTTACTTAACTGCTAGTAGGCCTAATATAATATTCATTGTATGCATATGTGCTAGATTCCAAGCTAATCCTAAAGAATCTCACTTAGTGGCTATTAAAAGAATTTTAAGATATTTGCATGGTACTCAAAATATAGGATTATGGTATTCAAGAAAATCTGTTTTATATTTAGTTGGGTACTCGAATGTTGATTTTGCTGGATGTAGGTTAGATAGAAAATATACTAATTGTACAAGCCAATTTTTAGATTGCATTTTAACTTATTGATTTTTAAATAAACAAAATTTTGTTGCACTATCAACTACCGAAGTGGAATATGTAATCACTGGTAGTTGTTGTGCACAAGTTTTATGGATAAAACAAGAACTAGAAGATTATGATATGAATTTTGAAAATATACTAATCTTTTGTGATAACACACTAGTGCTATCAATCTAACCAAGAACCCAATTCAACATTCTAGAACCAAACACATTAAGATTCGATATCACTTTATAAGAGATCATACTAAAAAAAATGTGATATCAAACTTGAATTCATACCTACAAAAGACCAAATTGCTGATATCCTTCTAAACCTTTAAATGAAAAGAGTTTATGCAAAATTAAAATATTAATGGGTATGAAAAACTTTGAATATCGATGTGCTTAATTACTTTTTCATTCATCATTTGCATATATGCCACCGAGTGAATGACCATTAACTCATATTTAATGTTTCCCTCACTCAAGAATAACGTTAAGAATTGAAAAAAATTCAAACTAGAGTTCAGATTTTTCTGTGAAAATCCTGATCAAGTCGACTGAATAGAGTTATTCAATCGACTAAATGAAGAAAAATCTTCATCAAGTCGACTGAATTAACTCTTCAGTCGATTGAACCAACTCTTCAATCGACTGAACCATCGTTGTTTTTGAACCCCAACTCCCTACCTTTCATTAAGTCGACTGAACTCTTATCTAGTCGATTGAACTCTCATCCAGTCGATTGAATGACATTATACAGTCGATTGAATCAAACATAAAGTCAACTACATAAGCGAAGTTTTTCACTCTTTAGTCTCTACCACTCTTTCCGTTGGCTGAAATGAAGCCCAGTCGATTGAACGCCTGTGATTTTAGAAAATTTATTTTTTATAATAACCGTCCAGTCGACTGAAGCAAGACCCATTCGACTAAATGATTGATTTTATAAATACTCTCTCTGGTATTTTTTTTGTCAATTCACTTCTCTTTTTCAAAAAGATTCAACCATTTCATCTCCCCTCAAAATCTTTTCAATTTCCCTTTAAAGCCAACTTGTAACTGCTATTTAAGCGTTACCCATTAATTACAATCTCTTCATTTTCAGTTTTCTTCCATATCTCCTCAATATTTCGAAAAACTATCTCTCTCTATTATCCAATTCGCATTCTTGATCTCATTTTCTCACAATGTCGGACGAGGGGATGCACTTGAAATAGGTCTACCTAGAAAAGATAACCCTAAAAAAAAGGAATTACAGGGGAAAAGCTATAGAGAGGGAAACGAGCAATCCAAATAATGAGGATTTGGACATGTTAAATTTCTAAAATAAGGATGCCAAAGAGAGGTATGATTCATGGATAAGAGCTTAAGAAATAATGCCTAGTGGACTCATAGATTTTGGCTCTGTTAGGTTTGGCAATTTCGACATAGAACCCTTTTTTCATAGACTATGATGGAAACCTTTAGAGAAAATCAACAAAAAATATTATCTTAGACTTATCCACCAGTTTTATGCTAACATGGTTCAATCCAATCCTAACATCCCTAGGTTCTTAACCATGGTAATGGGGAAGGAGTTCACTGTGTCAGCAAGTCTTTTGCTAAAAATCCTGAATTTACCTACTGAAGGTATCAAATGGGTAGGGGATGGCTACCCTCTCGACTTTGACTGTGAAAATGCCTGTAGAATTGTCAAAGGAGACCCAAACTATGTTTATAGCATCCAAACCTACAATACCTATCCAAACCCACATTTAGACTATATGATTCTAAATCTTATAGTCAACTAGATTATTAATCTAAGACTAGCTTGTAACTACTCATCCCGGGTTGGCAACCCCCGAGACGGTGTCGTCACGTTTTGAAATCTCAATTGAAACAATTTATACAACCTATTATGCATGAATATTTACAAAAAAAAAAAAAATTTCATTAGTCTGAGGATGTGGATCATGAGGCTTACAGATAATTCCTCAGTTTGAATCACAGCTCACAAATCTATCTATCCTGTCAACTACCTGAAATTATTTAACAATGAGGAGTGAGCTTCATAAGCTCAGTGAATTAAATTTACTAGAAGTACTCGATTATATACTTCCAGTCACATCTTATAATTCAATTGTTTCTAATTCACCAATATTAATCATCTATTTCTTCATATATAATAATTCAATTTTTCAAATCATCTTCCAATATTCATTCATCTATTATCTCATATAATTCAGCAATAACATTCTATTATCACTACTCATATCATAATTCTAACTATTTATCAATCTCTTCTTAAATTAATTATCAAACATATCAATTTCTTTTCTCATATATTTAATCATCTTGAGACTATCAATTCAACATCATTATTTACCTCATTATGAGATTCACAACATATAATCAACTAATAGAATTATTTTTATCATATCATACTTTCATATTTCTTTCTCATCATATCCGTCTCTTTGTGAGACTCATTTATCTATCAATAATTTCACAATCAAGACTAATACTTTAGTATCTTAATCAATAATAATCAATATTTAAAACAAATGCAATGCATGAATTTAAATTTTCTTTCTTTCTTTCTCATCAGATTATTTCATATTATAATATGAGAACGTCTTCTCACATTTCGATATGTTTCAGCCATACTAGCTACCTTCCTGATCTTTTCAGCTAGACCGACTACCTTCCCGATCTTTTATTTTCAGCTAAAATGGCTGCCTTCTCTGTCTTTTATTTTCAACTAGACAGGCTACCGTCTCGGTCTTTTATTTTCAGCTAAACCGACTGTCTCTCTAGTCTTTTATTTCATGCATATAAGCAATAATATGAAAACAAGCAGACCATTTTCCTTTTTGGTCTTTATTTTATGCATATGAGCAATAATATGAAAATAAGAATACATTCAAGCATTCAATTTAGCTATCTAGCTCTTTCTCAAAATTATTGTTTTTTTTATCATATTCATTAAATTATCTCCTCGTATATCATATCCATTTTTCAATCATATTTTTCAGAAATTTCATAAAACTTCTCATCACATTTTTTATTCATTCATCATATTTAAAATATAAATTCTTATATAATTAATATTCAACACATTTTCCAATTCCTAATCAATAAATTTTCATCTATAGCAGAAAATACATTATTAAGTTATTATAATTCACCCATTTATTCAACTATCATAATTTCATATTTTTATTGGTTTTGATTACTAAAAGTAAATCTAACTCACCATGTAGTACTTAAAGCTACTCTTTGAGTACCTTCTTGCCTTTCCTACTCCTTTCAACAATTTCTTGAGATTGCTGATTACTAACACCTTAAATATGATGACATCTTGCTATTGTAATTTGGATAACTGTACTATCTCTAATATTGGAGAAATTTTCTTTATAACTTTTTGCTAGGAAATTTGAATTGATGAAAGAAGAAAACCAAATGGGATTTAGTAAGAAATACAAAAAAAGAAAAAGAAAAACCCTAAACTAAACTTATATATTAACCGTCTACCACCAATTCTCCACCTTTTTCCATCTTTGCTGGCCAACATGCAATGTTGCATGTTGTGCAACCAACACTTGGATGTCTAGGTGTTGGCCTTTTTTCCTCCCTCAATTGCAAAAATTAGACATATAGATGTCTAGGTGTCTTTCTTTTCTTCTTCTTTTTTTCCTTCTTTCTCCTTTGTAACAAAACCTGGATGCTTCCACGTTTTTTTTTTCAAAAGAATTATTTTTATTCAATAATAAATTTTTCATGTTTATATTATTTTAATTCCATGTAATATATATCAAATGCTTCTTTACCCTTCCTTTAAGAATACAGGTATTACATAGGTAGTAGGACTTGCCCATCCAAACTGGACATTGTCTTGATTTACCGTCTTATGACGGGCACTCCCTACAACATATACCCTCTCTTTATGAGTAATTTTATAGTAAGTGGTGGGAGCAGTACTGAATGTCTACTATATGGCTTGCTCATAACTCTTATCCTGAAACATTTCGAGATTCCACTTCCTGAAAATGAATCTAAGGACATTGACATGTCGAATGTTATGAATGTATCTTCTATTAAGAAAATGGGTTGTACTATCAAGGATGGCTTTGTAGTTTCCAAGCCCGGCCAAAACATTCACATTTCAAATAAGGATGAGCTAGATGAAGAGGTAGAAGAGGAACAAGATGTTCCTAGGGGTCCATGACAACCTATTAGAGGTCAGGGAAGCACAACTGGTAGTAGTTCACAAGTTGACATCCTTTAAGCATTGGTCGGTCTCCAAGTCACCCTGAAAAACATGCAATAAGCTACTAATATGATGCTTGACAGCTTATGAGTTAGGATGACCTTGATTTACGATGACTTCGCAAATGGTTGTGCTGAAGTTCGAGATCAGAATGCTCAGCTTTGAGACCAAATGGCTCAAATTCAAGATTAACTTCGTCGCTTTGGATCACCTCCTCCTTCTTCTCCTCATTACGATTGGGAGCATTGATTTCATCCATCTATTTTTTTTATGAGTCTTTAGTACTATTTGCAAGTTATATTTCCTTTACTTTCATGCATTTATGGGATATTTGGCTTATAAGAGCCTTTACTGTTTAACTACTTTTTGCTAGGCTCATGGGAGCCTTAGCTTTTATGTATGGATGTTTACTTTTAGCTCATGAGAGCATTATCTTTATATGGTGGATGTTTGCTTATTATTTCTCTATGCTTTCATTTGATCGTAAATAACCATATTTCTGATCCTTCTTAGGAAAGCTTAACGTCTCTGTTTTGAGCTAAATTTTCACATGCAGGTTTCTATTGTCCTTATCTTTCTATCCGTGGAGATAGAATTTTATTTTTCTATGTTTTGGACTTCCTTTTCTTACTGTTGACAAAAAGGGGGAGAAAAAGGAGAAAATATGAAAAATGTGTTGTACGCATAGATTAAGGGGGAGCCTTGCTCCTTTAAGTATTTTAAGTGATTTAAAATAACTTATAACTGCCTATATTACTGGTTGGGTTGCTTTTTGAAAAACGCAGGAGATTTTTATCATAAAAACTAATGAGACTTTGTTTGTTTTTCAATAAAAACCAAACACTTCGATTTTAAAACTATTTTTCTTCTTATGGTTTTATCATCATCAAAAGAGGAGGAGATTGTTGACCCTTATTTGATTTTAATGATGACAAAAATATATTAAATTATGCTAATCAATTTATCTAAGTGCTCAAAGCTGCAAAGACGGTTCCTCAAAAGACAACCAATTAAGAACTCAACCTTAGAAAATGTCGAAGACCAAGATTAGGTACTAAGATAGTAATTTAAATTATGTAACTCTTTTACTCAAGTACATAACTTACTATATGGCTCATTTTGATATTAAAGTATTTTCAACAAAATAATTTTAACAAGATTTTTTTTTCATAAAACATTATGAAAACAGAGAAAAGTTTGTTTTAGGTTATCCAGTCGACTAAATAAAGTCCAGTCGACTGAATAAAAGACAAAAAGTTTGCCCTTCTTCATCCAGTTGACCGAACATTCATCCAGTCTACCGAATGAAATATCTAACATAGAAGTTTGAATTTCAATTGGCATCCAATCGATTGAACAAGCATCCAATCGATTGGACACTCGAAATAACAGATAAATTTCAAAATATAAAGCGTCGTTTAGAGCATTAAATGTTCTAAACCACTCCCAAACGGGATTTTGGTGTGAGTAACGGTTATCACGACTTTAAACTATAAAAGCCCATCATAAATGAGAGAAAAAAACAACTTTTGAGTATTAAATCTTTTTCTTCTCATGTATTTCTCTCAAAGTTTTCCAAAAATCTTTATGAGCCATTCTTAAAAGCTTTAAACTTTTAAGAGAGATAATTTCTTCTTTCTAAGAGCATTAAATGCAAAGTCTCTCTTATTCTTGAATCATAAATTTTCAATTATTATAAAGAGAAGGAGTTGGTATAACTCTTAGAGTGTTTAGGTGTTAAACACTTCTTGTACAGAGTTCCTTAATTAGGAGAGATTGTGTACTGTTTGGGTAACACCCGTGAAATTGCTCGAGTTATTAGTGGATTACTTCAAGGAGGTTCCTTGAAGAGAGTAGACGTAGGATTGGAGAAATCTGATATTACCGAACCACTATAAATAGTGTTTGCATATTCTCTCCCTTGTCTCTTTACTTTCAGCTCTATTATACTTGCTTCTCTTGAGTGTTCTTAAAAAATATTTAAAAGTTGTTTATTGTGCAAAAAAGTTTTAAAAACCCAATTCACCCCTCTTAAGTTTGCACTTTGATTTACACACACACACACACACACACACACACACACACACACACATATATATATATATATATATATATATATATATATATATATATATATATAAACCCCTTATTCCTTATGCCTCATAAATGTTTAAATAAACATAGGTCATTAATCACTCGTTAACATACACAATGTATGTAACCTAAATGATTCCAACCAAGCACATTAAAAATTATGATGGTATGTTAAAGTTTCACAAATTGAACATATAGTTATTCCACCATACTGACATTTGTGTTATTAATTGTAACTACCTATTAAGCTTTACTTGATACATAAGCTTTCGGTAGCACAAGAATTGGTTAAAAACCAATTTTAAGGCAATGGTCAATAACATCATATACACACATAGAGAATGATTATCACATTTTTTTTAGTGATCCATTTGGACATAAATATTATAATAAAAAATTAAAAAATAACCTCAAGTGTTACATTTAATTTTCTTTCAATTGCCTTGCAAGTAACTAATTATTTTTTTAATTATTTTTATTTTCTTATATGAATAATATGAGTATCTACCAATTATTATATGTCGATATAAAAACTCCTAAGAATTAGTATAAAACCAATCATTTGTCAATATATTTTAAAGAGCAAAAAATATTAAATAAGGAATTCAATAGGTAATGAAAAATATGGTAGTCTTTCTCATAGTTTTAACAAAAATTGAGAAAGTAGGTTCATATTGTTAGAGTTGGTGTATACTTCACGGAATTAGATCTATAGAACTCCAGACGAACACGGAAATCCCGCTCTCCGGAAAGTGAGCGGGAGTTAGGGGTCAGCGCCCCCGAAACTTTCAAGCTCTGTACATGAGTTGGGTTTGGGTTTTTTGCTTGGCAGTTTGGGCTTGACCCATGAATAGCCATAGTTCTGCAGCAGAGCGGAAATCCTAATTTGACCCTAATTAGGGCGTCTTAAGTTGTTTATAAATGCTCTTTATGTACTGAGCATACATTGTAACAAGAGATTTGTGAGGTTAATAATAAGAAACTTCTGGCAGGACGTAACCCTATTATGGGGTGAACTTAGGTAAATCTTTTCTTTTTTTTTTCTTTCTGCTTATAATTTGTGTGATTGACAGGTCTCAAATCGTTCACATACATATCATCAATAGCACCATCATTAAACAATATATAATCAACCTCAGTTGTTTATAAGTAAAAAAAATTTGAGACCATCGCTTGTAGTGACTACCATCAAATGGTTCTAATTTTGACATATCAAGAATATAAACCATTTTGTTAATTAAATGAGCACCAAAGAATCACTTCTCGAGATTGTTGGAAAATATTAATAGGGAGCTCAAATAATTAACAAAGTAACAGAACAAAAAGTGATAACCAAACTATACCTCCAAGATGAAACACCAATGATATTAAAATTGAAAGAAAATACTGAGGTATGAAAATTAATCCATTGTTCTTGAAAAACGATTTCATCTCAATTTAGTATAAATGGTTCTCAAGGTCGCTCTCATAATATAACGGTAGTCATATATAAACAGGCTTCAAACTCACAAAGCATGACTTCAAACTCATACATAAACAGGCTCATGCTGTTTAATAGATTAAAGGAAGAGTCAGATTATCTCAGCTTTGAAGACCCCACTAACAAATATAAATTCATGGTGTTGAAGATTCGTAGATACATATACAGTGATGTAACTAATCGACAAGATTTGTGCACTTACTGGCAGTTCTAGCTAATATTTGTCATGTTAATTTCAGGTTATGTCTAGATCCTAGAATATTTAAAGAAAAGAAAAAATTAAAAAAAAGAGAGAAAAAAGAGAAACATTTCTCTTTATTTTGTTTGGACAGAAAATATTTAGAGGGAAAATAACACAATTTAAGAAAATTAAGTGAAAATTTGGGTTTCAAATAATTTTTTGTTTGTTTTATTTTTCATTTTCCTTTAGTTCATATTTTTCAAAGTTCCAAACATACCATAGTAAAAAAGGGATAGAAAAAAGTAACCCAATGAATGACTATTTTTATCTCTCCATTTTTAAGGCTAAATTATGAATGTGATCCTTGTATTTTGAGAGTAGGATTAATTTACTCCCTAAACTTCCATTTGTTTCAATTTAATACCTCAACTTTTAACATCATCCAAATCAAATCATTTCTTTTTCTATTTTCTTGCTAATTCAAGTATTTGATTTTTGTTAATATATCCTAGAGTGAGAAGAATTTTCAAGGAAGTGAAGTTCTCAGAGTTTAAACCATTTTGTCTTACTAATTATTCACAAATTTACCCTCGATTTTTTTAGCCTTGTTTCTTTTATGAAACCTTACCCATTTGTAAACAAATAGGCTAGCAAGAATTTATGGTGCACCTTACAGAATCAGTGATCACTTACCATATCAATAGTTGTCTAAACCAAAGTCATGAAAAATAAATAGACAGAAGGTGTCAAACACCTCGATGACATAAGAAGATAAAGAAAATTTTGTCATCAGACCATGCTTGGTACCCATACCCAGTGATGGATCCAAGACCTGTAATCACAGGTGCAATCATTTATGATTTAAATTTTTTTTCTCTTTTTTGATAAACTGATTTCATTTAATCTGTTCAAAGTTTTTTTTTTTTTTTGGACAAAGGCAAATTTAATTGTTTAGTGAATATAAAACAAAATAAAGGTAGCAAAAAGACAGAAAAATGCCATGTATAGCTATTTTTAAAAATAGTGTAGTACTTTGTTTAGTCTAAGCAAGAAAGAAAGTTATAAGATATCAATAACTTTTAGGCTTCTCGATCTTTGCCTATTTGCTTCTTTTTTTCTTTTTTCTTTTTTTTTTTCTATCGGTAGTATTCAAGAGTCAAAAAAAGATATTTATAAAATTGAAATTCAATAACTACCAAAACTACTTTATGTTACTCTTGTACAATTTAAAATAGTTTTTTTTTTTTTTTTTTATCTTGAAACTTGAGAGTAATAAATAAGAGTAGGCTTAATAGATATATGAGGTTTTAAAAAATAAGTCAAATAGGTTTCTTTTTAATCGTCATATTTTTTTATTTTAAAGAGTGCAATTTTATAATATAATTTTTTAAAGACCATGATCCTCTCCATTTAAGAATTGAAATGGATGTCAAGTTTATGATCAGATTGAATACTACATTGACAATTTTGAATACTCTCCATTTAATGATGTGACATACAATCTCATCATAAACTTGACTTCATTTTAATTTTCAAATGAAAATGATCGTAATTCATTTTTTAAACCCTTATAGTACATACTCTAAAAAGATTTGTAAAGTTGAGGGGGTGCAATTTTGCACCATCACCTTAATGTACATCCACTCATGCTGATACCTTCCATTCATGCATCTTTTGACTCTTATCTAGATAAAATAAATTTGATCATGTAACTAACAAATATTCTCTAAGTAAAAATTTCTTACATCACTTGAACAGTAAATATTTACAATGTTTTTTTCTTAAAAAAAAAAAAAAACAATTGTGATCAATTGTATCACCAGTCGAAACTGTGAGATCATGCTAGGATATATTGCATGTCTTAGTGCCAGATTACTATTGTGATCCAACAAGATAGTGTAACACCAAATACAAACATAATTGATTTATGAATCTTCGAAATCTCACATCCTTTTGTGATATAAGTGTTTTGTGCTATGTATGTGACATTCATAGTACTCAATTTTTATATCTTTTTTAAGTCACATAATAAGGGTATGGCGGCATTAGTAACACGGTTTGCTATCCTTAACCCTTTCAAATAAAATGTTTGAATATATGGATGTGCTTGATAGATGCCACATGCATCAATGCCCATTGCTATACATATAACTTAGTCCTTCAATTAATAGGATTGGGGGAGTATGATTAATCATTTTAAGGCCACACAAATATTTTTTTTTTTGGTCTTTTATATCAACGTTCAATTAAGAGAATATATATATATATATATATATAGTGTATTTAGTGGATAAAATAAAAAGAATTAATGATAATATAAAATAAACAATTAATAAGATAGAATGTTTCTTTTTATTTTTAAATTATGACAAAAATAGGTATTCATCATCTCGTTCATCTTATCCATCAAATACACTCGTAACATAAAAATAATTTTATTATCTCGTCATACTATTTGCCAAACAATTTCTTAATTAGACACTAATTCATGAGTATTAATATGAGTGTCAAAGGTATGATTGAGATCTGTTGTGCTATTCCATCACAAATTAACATGTTTTTCTTCTATTTTAATTTCATCACAAAAAATTCAGTCCAGATTTGAAGAAAAGAATTGACGTGCAGTGCACACAATAAATCAAGTGCGGAGGGAGAGGGATTAATGATGGCGTGTGCATGGTTTAGCAGTGATTTAGCTAGGGTTAAGTTTTAGATGAGGATTTGGGGAAGAAGAAGACAAAAGGGGTTTTACTGAGGCGGGTTTTGGGATCACGTACTGGGTCGGATATTGACCTTGTTAGTTTTTTAAGAACACATGGGCTCTTAACCTGCACGAATCTGAGAGGGAATGGGGATGGGCTTGGTTTTGATAAAAAAAAAAGGGTCTGATCCATTTTGAGGAAAAAGAGATGCCTTGGGGAGTGATTTTATTAGGGCCTGGTTTTAGTGTTTAGGTTAGGTTTTTGCTTTCCAAATATATATATATATATATATATATATATATATATATATATATATATATATTCTTTCTGTTCTCCTACTTTTCGATTTTCTTTCTTTACTCTGAAATGATCTTAAGTCAAAGAAACAAAGTTTTAATCCTTTCGTTTTAATTTTCAAAATCAATTGATTTTTAGAAAAGGGATTTAATCCGAAAGCAATTTGTCATAAAAACCAACTAATTTATCTATATAAAATAAAGGATTAAATTGAGTTATTTGAATGAATTTTCCATTAATATTAAAATAAAATAAAATCATTCTTTAATTACAATTTCTTGAAAATAAAAATCATTTTTTAGAAGGCTGGATAAAATGGGCACACTACAGAAGCTTTCCTCCACAAATCCACTGTGTGGGTTGCCAAAAAACGCTGCTTGATGGACGGATTTTGATATATTTTCGATGAGTTCTAGTAAGGGGAGAGAGATAAAGAAAAAGAAGGAAAGAGAGAGAAAGAAGAAGAAGGAAAAAGGAGAGAAATCGTAAATATGCATAAGAAGCACTTGAATACATAAAACTAACTTTTATTTTTAGTGGCAGATGTCGATAGAACTACATGGGAAAACCATGGAATGAATTTATGAACAACTAAAAGCCTATAAGTTTCAAAGACTAAGCCGCCAAATTAATTGTACTTAGTTTCATGCATGTAAATGTTGGTGTTGCAGTGAGATTTTTTTTTTTTTTTTTTTATGGATTGATGCTCCAAATTAATTTATTTATCTTTTAAAAAATAATTTTTATTTTCGATAAAAAAATTAATATGACAAAAAAAAATCGGTCAATTTTAATGGAGACCCGCGGATTCACTCGTTTTTAATGAACCGAGCACAGACATAAAATAATGGACTTGTTAAGAAACGAGCATTTTTGGCCCGTGTCAATTGACCCGTCACCCAACCCGTACCTGGCCGACCCTCCCGTTTCCAACCTTTACTTAGGGGGTTTATATAATTTACCCTTGGAAAATGAACTTCAAAAGCTTTAAATAGGCACCATATCAATCAACATTCTTTGTCAACATCAAAGAATGTAAGTCATATGGTACTTCTTCATGCATGAATATTAATCTAACTAATGTTTTAAAAGGCTTACGTTCATAGGGATTGCAATTTTGTTCAAAACCATGGGCTCTAGCCCGATTGGAAAAAAATCCCTGCTCCGTTTTGGAGATGGGGATGGGGAAAATTTTTTCCCCGTTGCCTTGGCGGGGACGGTGATATAAGTCTCCGCCCCAAATTTTTCGAACCCTATAAATAATATATTATATTTTTATATTAAATTTATGCTTTTTTATTAAATGAATTTATTGAATTCTCACTCCAAATTTATAAGATTTTAACTTAAATGCTAATTCATGTCTTAATGATAATTTATTAAATTCATGTCATATAAATACCATTTGCACTTCCTCTTCTATAGCACTCTATTTCTTAATGGCTATAAGACCAACTTAGGCTTTAACAAGTATAAATGTTAAAATTTTTGGTTTTACCCAACTTTGACTTTTAAAAGTCCTATTTTTATGGGCTATTAGCTTAAAATAGTTCAAATTTTATGTAGTCTCATGTCTTGGGTTTTGCTGGAAAAATTCCCCGTAAGGACTCGATTCCCCATGGAGAATCGAGATGGGAAAAATATTTTCCCTGCCTTCATCTCCCAAGGTGGGGATAGGAATTTTTTTTTCCCATGAGCTTGGTGGGGACGAGTATGGGGAATCCAACTGTGCCCATTCTCCGCCACCTTGCCATCCTTACTCCAACACCTGGGGCTTACACCTCATCTCATTGAGGCAAAATACCTTGCCGCCTCATTGAGGTAAAACACCTCACTCAACACTTTCGCTTTTGAAAACACTGATAATGAGTACATTAAAAAAAATTATTAAAAAATACACTCTTTTCAAATCCTCGTAATTTAAAAGAATTAAAAAAAAAAATTTGAAGTAGAGCTCATGGTCTTATATGTAAAACTGATTGCATTGGATCACTGGAAAAAAGTTTCACCTTAAGACATTCGTGTGATCGACAATATTAGGTTTTGTTGATGACCAAGTTAGTAGAAGGTGGATAGACTTGTGGTGCTGCAGTCTCTAAGAAACATTTTCTCTGTAGAACTTTCTCCCATTTTTTCTTTTCTCTCTCTATCAACAGAGAAACCCTAATTTTTCTCTAAATTAAATCAACATTTGAAAATGGCCTCTGAAGAATCAACGGTTGTCAGTGAGTTTGATAGATTTCTCTATCCATCAATTCTTTTCATGTTCTCGTCATTTATACGTGTATAATTTCTATTTGTTATTTTAGTGACATATTGTTGGAGTTTATATATTTATGGAGCTTTGAGAGTTTAAGGGCTATATAGTATTTGGATTATCCTTAACTCTTAACTTTTTCTTGTTGGGTTTTATGCCAATTACGGTTTTATGTGTTTTGGTTGTTTTTCTTTTTGTTTCCTTTGGAGTTTTCAGTTGTGGAAGTGTTAATGAAATGAATTGTAGTGTGCGGAATAATGTGAGAGGTCAAAGATAAGAGGGATTTGTATTGAGATTGGTTAATGTCCAAAGGAATACCTATTTCTGAATTTTAAATGGAATCATCACCAGTTATTGGCCTTGATGTATGAAGTAATATTTTGTTCTGATTTTTAATGTACGATGGCTTAGTCTAATCAAAGACACAACAATAAAGAACAATAAATTAAAGTACCTCTTTTCACCAATCAGTCTAAGCCAAATGCTTTGCATAAGATGAATCAACTTGTTTATAGTGGTTTCCTTGGGATAACAATTATGAAGACGGGTGTCCTGTAGTATCCTTACAATCCTGTATGTTATCTCTTGACTGCTGAGTTTTGGGGGCTTGAGGGATCGAAGTTTGGCGTACCACTTGTAGCACAAAGTGGAGACAAATGGTGAGAAGAAACAAGTTCATTCGCTAGTATAAAAAATAGCATGTGGAGAAAAAAATTGATTACTTTAAGGTTGGTTTGATTTGACAGAAAAATCGAGCATTTACTGAAACTAGCACTAATTAAAGATATATTGGATGAACGAAAAGGAATCAATGTGTATCTCTGCAGCAATCAACATAAGTCAATTGCTTCGCATGAGATTTACTGCATGTTTTATGTGAGATCTCGAGGATAGTGTAGCACCATCAAGCTAACATAAAGACAAATGACCAATCATAGTCTAGAGGACTTGTCTTTAAGTTTCAAGACCCAAGTTTGGTGTACAGGCTTGTGATAGAGAGTGAAAACAGAAGTAGAGAAAGTTAATGTTTAAAAAACAATGAACAATCCCATGAATGCTATCTCCGCCCAGATAGCTACGGGGGAATCCGTTGTTTATATGAATGCATAGTACAACACTTACAAAAATGCATATTGAAAGAGAGTCAAGACTAATGTTAAATACTTAGGAATTAGTGAGAATTTGAATCAACTATTACCTACTTAGGCCTTCCATTGGACCACAAAAGCATGACAAAACTGGGAAAACCAAAATCTCGTGGAACTTACACTTTTTGACCATCTGCTCTTGCCTTCTATGGTATACTCCTCATTTCATTTAAATCATCTTGAATACCTTGAATTTTTCACGTCACTATAGTCATTGGGGATTTTTAATGGTGAGATAACTTTGTTGGTGTTACAATTCTATTGATACTTGAGAACAAATTGTTGTTGCCATTGGTCTAGGAAGACTCGGGCTGTGATCTTTATTATTGAACCAAGTTATGAAATGATCATACTGTGACCTCTGAGCTGCTGCTTCTATTAGAAGAACAACATGGAAACTACGCTTTATGTGTCACTAACATCTAGGCTAATTTTGCTGAGGATGTAAATGGCAGAAAACATGAGAAAAGAAAAAAGTTTTGATTCACATTGATGCTGTATTTAATGGGTGGAATTGTATGAAGATTGTTATTTTTTATTTTGATTTTGCTTAACCATATATATACTTTATAAAAAATGAGTGCTCATACGTGTCTGTGTATCTGCTCTATCTACATATATTGTGTTTTTCCATTTGTATGTGTAACACACACACACACACACAAATCATGTTGCAAAAGCATGTTTGAGAATAGAAAAGGATTGAAGAAAAAGAAATAATGTTGTCCATTTAGTTTATTGCATTATGAATGTAACAATTACTTCTTTACTTTCACCTTTTACTGTGTCAGTTCTGATGATAACATTACTTATTAAAAAATGTTTATGGTGATAACATTATTTATCAGCATATGTTTGGTGATTTTAGGTCATACTCATCATCTTGATATTAACATCAATGAACATAATCCCTTATACTAATGGAAGGTACTTTCCAAAGGTTTTAATATTCATTGTGATTTGTGACTCTATAGCACTTTGGCTTATACTTAAGTGTTTCAATATGAGCACTTTTGCCAGTTTGTGTTATTAGTGAATTAAGAAAGTAAAAATGCTAAAAATAATTTGGGAAATATTTTGCTGCGCAGCAGTAATGTTCCTTGCATAATAAATCTTGATATGGATAATATTCTTAGTTCAATGGTACTTATTATGTTTTGGCCATCTAGAATTCATGAAAAATTCATGTTTGAAACTAGGGGATTTTTAGATATTTTGAGGCTCATTAACCTTCCACTCTTGGGTGGTCGGTTCCCTTGGACAAATTTTAGTGATCATCCTTCATTTTTGCGTATTGATAGATTCCTTGTTTCCAATGATTAGGAAGACAAGTTTCCTAGTGTTGTTAAAAAATTGTTACCTCAGCCTACCTCAGATCATCATCTCATCTTCATTGATGTTGGTAATGTTTCTTGGGGACCCACTCTCTTTTGATTTGAGAATATATGGTTAAATGTTTATGAGTTAGGTGATTTTGTTAAAGGTTGGTGGGATGGGTTTTTAGTAAATGGATTTGCTAGCTTTGTGGTGGCTAAAATGTTGAAGGCTCTTAAATGTGGATTGCGTATTTGGAACAAAGAGACCTTTGGGGATGTTAATTCTTATTTCAATTCCTTATTGGGAGAGATTAGTACTATTGATGATAAGAAGGTTTGGTATGGCATCACTAATGTGGAAAAAGAATGGGGATTTTTGGTTAAGAAAGATCTAGCAAAATCTATCTCTATGAAAGAAACTTGTTGGTGACAAAAATCTAGAGCTTTGTGGCTCTAGGAAGGGGGTCAAAACATAAGATTTTTTCATAGGATTGTTAATATGCAAAGGAGTTTCAACTACATGAGTAAGATTGAGGTGGATGGGTTTGTTTTTTAAGAGAAAGTTGAGATGCAAGAAGCTATTTGCGTTTCTTTTAGAAACTTTATAAAGAGTGAAGTGAGTGGAAACCTAATCTTGATGATATGAATTTCAACACCATTAGGGGGGGTTATCAGCTAGGTGGCTTGAAAGACCTTATGATGAGGATAAGATCATTTTTGCTCTTAATAGTTGCAATGGTGACAAAGTCCTAAGTTCCGATGGTTTCTCTATGGTTTCCATCAACATAATTAGGCAATCGTCAAAGGTGATATACGGATATCTTAAAACTGTTCGAGGAATTCCATGTTTCTTGAGACTTTGTGAGTAGTCTCAATGCTACTTTAGTTCTGCTTATTTCGAAAAAAGTTGGTGATGCAAATATTAAAGAATTTTGTCCGTCTTAGTGGTAGTATCTACAAGCTACTTTCCAAGGTGTTTACTTTGCGACTAAATAATACAATCGGACACATGGTGGGTTCTTATCAAAATGCTTTTGTGGAAGGTCATCAGATTACATATGCCGTTTTAATTACTAATGAAGTAGTGGATGAGCACTTGAAAAAGGGAAGTGGAGGCGTTATTTGCAAACTTGACATGGAAAAGAGTTACAACCATGTTTATAAAATTGGGGCTTTCAAGCTTCTAGAGGTCTTTTCTAAGGATATTCTTTATCTACATTTTTTTTTTCACTTTGGTTATTGAGGCTTTTTAGTAAGATGGTAATTAAAAGGACCAAAGCAGTTGTTATGTGGTTTCAAGGCAGAGGGAAATGGGGAAAAAGTTAATGTCTCCTATATTCTCTCTGTCGATGATGCAATCATATTTTTTTGGAGTGGATTCATCAAATTGTTTACCGTAGACGTGTCTTACTTGGGTTTGAGGCGGTGTTCGGGCTTAAAATTAATCTTGCCAAAAGTGACTTAATTCTTTTAGGTGACAATATTAATGGACAATTTCTTGTTAGTGTGTTGGGATGCAATTTGTTGACTTTCCCTATTACTTATTTGGAGCTTCCTTTAGTGCTAAGTTCAAAGAGAAAAGTATATAGAATTATGTTAAAGAAAGGCTTAAAAAAAGGTTGGCCGAGTGGAAGAACTACTTATTAAAGGAGGATGGTTGTCACTTATTGAAAGCACTCTTGCTAGTCTTTCGATTTACTTCATGTCACTCTTTTGTAATTCGGGGTTGGTTACTAGGAGGCTGGAAAAATCAAATATAACTTCCTTTGGGAGGGCATATGGGAGATGGGTATAAGTACTATTTAGTTAAGTACGGTGTTATGAAGCAACCTTTGGAGCTTGGGGGGCTAGGGCTTAAATCCTTCATTTTTTAAATAAAGCTTTGCTTGGGAAGTGATTATGGAGGTTTATGGGAGAAAGAGACTACTTCTGGCGAGATATTATTTATGCAAAGTATGGGATTAATCTCAATGGGTGGGTCTCTAAGGAGGTTAGGGGAGCCAATTGTGTAGGGGTGTTGGGGGGGAGGGGGCTTGGAAATGGATACAGAAAGGATGGGACTCTTTCATCCCTTTCGTGGAATTTGTGTAGGTGATGGTTGCACCATTCATATATGGAATGATGTTTGGTGTGGGGATGTGGACTTTAGAGAGAAATTTTTGGAGGTCTTTGTGATTATGCGAGATAAAGACACTTTGGCTAGTTCATATGTTTTTTTCATTAATGGTGTCATCACTTGGGATATTCCTTTCATTTGGAATGTGCATGATTTGGAACTCAATTGTGTGGGTGGTTTCTTTGATCTCATTTACCAAAGACAGTTGATGTGTTCTATGAGGATAAGCCTAGATGGATTTTAATCATGTGGAAAGATTTAAATGTAAAGTCTTTTTACAGGGCCCCTTTTGGTGAGCTTCCCATGTAAGGTAAGTTGAATTTTCCTTGGAAAGCAATTTGGAGGTTGAGTGCTCCTATGAAACTTGGATTTTGTGTTTTGTAAACATATTTTGACCATAGGTATTGCAAAAGAGAGGAAAAGTGATTGTTAATCAGTGCTATCTTAGCAAAAAAGAGGCCAAGAACGTAAATCACTTTCTTTTAACAGCAATTGTGGGAGATGGTCTTTTGTATGGTGGTGAATTATGGCTAGGTCCATCCAAGATGAGATTTTGGCTTGGAGTGATAATAGAGGTTCTAAGTAGTTGAGAGAGGTTTTTGCATTGATTCCTCTTCCTATCATTTGGTCGGTGTTGAAAGAGAAAAATAGAAGGGCTTTTGAGGGTGTAGAGAGCTCTATTGATACCATTAAAAGGTAGATGGTTATATACCCTGTGTTTTGGTATAAGAGGAGATTCTTTGTACATGAGGAAGAATTCTTGATTTCATAGATATCCTATCTTGTAGATAGTCCTTTTGTAAACAGGTTGCACCACCTTGGTGCTTTCTTTCTATATAATTTTACTTATAAAAAAAAGTAATTGTTGTTGTTTAGAGATTTCCTAACTAGATATATATAAGGTTTCTTAATCTTTCTTAGTTTATGTTTCCTATTGTGTTTCCAATTCCTATTAGGATTTATAGTCTTAGGTTTATATAGAGGGCTGTTGGTTTGTTTGCACAATTACAACAACAATGATAATAAGAATTATACAATATTTCTATTCAATCTCTCATCTCTCTCTCTCTAACCTAAATTTCAATAGTTGTGATAATTGGACATCTCTCCACTAGATCATTGATAAGTGTAAGCATGTAAATCCTTTTAGTTTGAGATTATTATCCTACAAGCATAAGACACAATATACAAGGAAGAGTTCTAAACATCTTATGGTACTAATATTTGTGATACTTGTAAATCTGATGTGGACTAGATGGGGCAGGTTTCACTTGGATTATATCAGTATCAGTTAATGTACTACAAATGCTTAAAATGTTTTCTGAAAATCAATAAAAGCTGGAGTCATTAAACTTATGCACATTCTTTTCTTATGGGCTTGGGATCTTATGTTTTTGCTGTCATACCTATTTTTCAAGAATGTATTCCATAATACCAAAGCTTCAAATGGGATGCAAAATGGAACGCATCTAGTCTTCTATGTGTTAGTTGTGTTCTCTTTTCTTTTAGCTCTTACATGAACATGAATTTATGTTTTATTTTTATGTAGACTTATTTTCTAATCAAGATGTACATGATGCTATTCTACCTGTTTGTAATTTTTACATCATATATATGGAGAAGATGTCAATTATCTTTGGAAGTGTTTGTTAACATTTTCCTAGAAAAATAAGAGAAAATAAAAAAGTCCTTGTTAGGAAACTAATGATTTGTTGAGAGAGATACCTTGTTATTTGTGTTGCTTTATGATTTTAAAATGGATGCATGTATTATTATGACTATGAGACTGAAATTTGTGGTCATCTGCAGTGCCAAGGAATTTTAGATTATTGGAAAAGTTTGAGAGGGGGGAAAAGGGATTGGGGATGGAACGATAAACTATTATTGGTCCCCCCTAATGTACGCCTTCTCTCTCTCTCTCTGTGTCTCCCCCCCCTCTTTAATCAAGTAGTTTGTGTGTGATGTAGACTTATGGCTGGATGGGCATGATGTGATGTGTTTGAGATAGCCAATATTTTAAGAAGTATACTTATTTTCAGCTTAGTTGTTTGCTAGTTATAGATGTTCAGACTGATTGATTTGTAGGAAGAAATATTAGATATTGGCCTGGTTGTAAAGAGGTTTGGTAGAGGCAACTCACTTTCTGAGTTGTTTACATCCAAACTTGATGATTGACTCATTTACAGTCTTATAGAAAAACTTATATGGCTAATTTCCCTGGAGGATCTTTGTCACTAAAATCTCTTCTTCCTACTCCTATGACCCATCCTTAGAACAATGCCCGTGACTACTGGAGGTATCAGTTAGAGACAAACTTTATTCTGCTATTTTTTTTCTTAAGTTATTTACACAACTGTATACAACTAAAACAACAAAACCATTTCTTTTTATTTGAAGTTTAGAGAACACCTTCAATACTTCGATTCTTTGTTGGGTCACTAATTACTAAACATTCATGTTGGTCTTGGCCCTAGCTTATTGGGAAGTAGCAAAAATTATCACCAAAGAGAAAAGCAAGGTTTAGATATGAGGCTCTCTCCCTCCCTCTTTCTCTCTCACACACATACAAATACATACTCAGAGAGAGAGGAACATTGCATGTTTTCTGGGAAACTTAGATACGTTGCACGGACAGAAACATGAGACATAGACCTGGTGTGATACAAGCATACCTGAGTAGTATACTTTCGGACTTTCAGTATAGAGTACTAACTCATGTAAATGAATGAATACTTAAATACTTTTATACATTTAGGACAGTATTTTCATATTTTCAGTTCAGAGTATTGACTTATGTACATGAATAAATACATAAATACTTGTATACATTTACGTATATTTGACTTTATGGTACAATATGTCACATGATTATATCTGCTTCCTCCTATTTATTTATGAAATCCGCAGTGCGCAATTCATTCATCCATGAATTGGCCCATGTTGTTACTAGTTTGCATTGTCTCCATGTTGGGATCCTACGATAAGAATATAACTTTAAAATTCATAACACTTCAAGGACATGTTTGAATCGACAATGAGTGGCCCCTGTAGGACTTTTTGGCTTTGAGTCCAAATTCTTTATTTAATATGTTTGGGATGTTTGGGACCTTGGATGTGACTTTTCTGCTATAAGCATTATGTTTGTACCTTTGCTTCTCAAAAGAAGGCGGAAAAAAAGCAGGAAGCTTCTAGTTTTCATCATTTATTATGGAAAACTGATATCTTATTTGATGCTATTTGAAAGAAAAGAGAACAAGTTTACAAACTAAAAGACGGAGCATGAGACAAGAGTGGAGAAATTATTTGTTTTTTTTTAAACTTTTTGCTTACCTTTCAGACAATACAAGAAGCCTATATAGGCACACAAAAGAAACATACATGACTCTTTTTTCTCATTCTTTATTGTAATAAATAACAAAATAAAACTCCATTAATTTAAAACTTTAGTTGAGAAACCAAATGACCCAAATAAAGACTTCTTCATACGTTTTTTATTTGTTTAGTTTCCAACTTACCCCCTCAAATCAAAATCGTCCTCATACCAAGCATGTCTCTTAGCTTCATGAAAGTTTCACTTGATAATAGCTTAGTAAATATATCTGCTATTTGTTCAGTTGTGTGGCAATACTGAAGCTCGATAGTCTTCTAGTTTACATGGTCTCTAAGAAAGTGGAACCTAGTATCAATATGTTTGCTCCTCCCATGTTGCACTAGATTTTTTGCTAACTTTATAGCTGATTTATTATCCATGTAAATCACTGTGGATTCTTCTTGTGGATGTTCTAGTTCCTTCAAGAGATTCCTTAGCCATATAGCTTCACATACAATAGATGAAGCTGCCACATATTCTGCCTCATTGGTAGACAAGGCTGAAATTCCTTATTTCTTGGATGTCCAAGAAAATACTGTAGAACTAAGATAGAACACATAGCCAACAATACTTTTCCTCTCATCTTGGTCATCTCCCCAATCACGATCTGAATAACTAACTAATTTTACTTGATTTCTGTAGGCATAGAATAAGCCAAGATTCAGAGTACCTTTGATATACTTAGGATCATTTTTACAGCTAACCAATGAGTCTCCATTGGTGTCTCCATATATCGATTCACAAGTCCAACTCCATAGACACTATCTAGCCTTGTGATCGTCAAATACCTTAGACTTCCAACCAAACTCTTATAGAGAGTTGGTTCAATAACTTGTACATCTCTTTCTTTTGACAACTTTGTGCTTGTTGCAACTGGGATATTCGCAAAGTTGTAGCTATCCATCTTGAATTTCTCTAAAATCTCCTTCATGTACTTCTTCTGGGATATGAAAATACCATCATCTTGTCGTTTCACTTCAAGACCAAGAAAGTAGGACATCAGCCCATTGTCTGTCATCTTAAACACCTTAAACATTAATTGCTTGAATTCGTAGAACATGTCATTACTATTTCCTGTGTATAACAAATCATCAACATATAAGCAAATGATTAGAAATTCACCACGTTGATTTTTCTTTATGTAGACAGCATGCTCATGTGGACATTTAGTGAAGCCATTTTGATGAAGGTAACTATCGATGCATGCGTTCTAAGGTCCTGGTGCCTGCTTCAAGCCATATAATGCCTTTTTCAGGCAGTACACCTTGCTTTCTTCTCCTTCCTTTATGAAGTCGTTCGGTTGTTGTACATACACTTTTTCTTCTTCAAGAATACCATTTAGAAAGGCTAACTTGACATCAAGTTGATATATCTTCCAATTGTGATGAGTTGCAAGTGCGATCAACAATCTCATTGCGTCAAGTTTTGCAACTAGTGCAAAAACCTCTTTATAGTCAATGATGTACTTTTGTTTGTGGCCTTTAGCTACTAGTCTTGCCTTGTATCAAGAGATTTCACCTTCTGCAATATGTTTGATCTTGTACACCTATTTGACACCAATAACCTTTTGGTTTGATGGGAGTGTTGTCAATTCCCAAGTGTCATTCTTTTGAATAACATGCATCTTTTTCTCCATTTTTGATTGCCAACAATCTTCTACTACGATCTAATGGACGGTGAGAGGCTCATGATCAATATATAGGCAGAAAATATTAGTCTCTTCATCGTCCGTCTACTCATATATTTCCCTAAGACTTTTCATCTTGATAATAACTTGTTTGGGGAAGATCTGTTGCCACTACCTCCCATAGAAAGTGTAGAGCCCCCATGTGCTGCTGACGGTTTGGTAGGCTGAGAAGATGGTTGTGGGGTACTTGGTGAAACTTCTGTTAAGAGCTCTTCAGGCTCTTTCAACACTCATTGTTCTTTGGTCTTCTCTTCATCGCTCCAGCTCCACACTCTTTCTTCATTAAAGATAATGTCTCTACTAACCACTAATTTCTTTGTTATTGAGTTGTAGACCTTGTATACCTTTGACTTCTCGCTATATCTGAGAAAGATACATTTCTCTCCACGGTCATCAAGTTTCTTCCTTTTGGATTCAGGAACTTGAGCATATGCAACACACCCAAAAATTCTTAGGTGTACAACACTTGGTTTGTAGCCATTCCATGCCTCTTGAGGTGTCATATTCTTGACACTTTTGGTAGGACTTCAGTTGAAAAGATAAGTTGAGTATGCCACAGCTTCTGCCCAAAAGAGTTTTGGCAATCTTTTCTCCTTGAGCATAGTTATGGTCATATTAAGAATGGTACGATTCTTTCATTCAACGATCCCGTTTTGCTGTGGTGTGTAAGCAACAGTGAATTGATGCTTCATCCCTTGTTCCCTGCAATACTTATCAAATTCTTTTGAAGTGTATTCACCACCTCGGTCAGAGCAGAGAGTTACAATCTTGTGACCACTTTAATTTTCAACAATAGCTTTAAAATTTCTTGAATACAATAAAAGCATCTGACTTTTCTTTAAGAAAATAAACCTAAAGTTTTATGTTGAAATCATTAATGAAGGTAATAACATATCTATTACCTCCTAAGGATTAGGGCTCTATTGGTCCATAAATGTCAGTGTGAACCAATTGCAATGGTGTCGTTGCTCTCCATGATTTGCCACTGGGAAAAGGGAGTCGTGCTTGCTTGCCAAGTATACATCCTTCACAAACATTGCTCGGTGGCTCAATCATTGGTAACCCATGCACCATGCCAGATGATAGTAGCTTTAGGGCGCTGAAATGTAGATGACCAAAACAAAGATGCCACTTCCATGACTCACTTTTCTTGAGTCCATAAAAGCACTTCTCGGACTTTATGTTGAGTTGTAACGGGAACATGCGATTACTGGTCATTGGAATATGAACCACAATCCTTCCACATGTATCTCTCAAAATGAGAGAGCAATCCTTCATCTCTATGTTGTACCCCTTCTCGAGCAGTTGCCCAATGCTGAGAATATTGCTTTTCATGTTAGGTACATAATAAACATCAGATATGTAACCTTTCTTACCATCCTTTTGGTAGATTTTTATCTTCCTTTTGCCTTCAAATGAGAGTTTGGAGGAATCTCCCAAGTTCACATTTTCGTGAACTCCTTCTGTGAGTTCTACAAACAGATCTTTCTTCCCACACATGTGATTGTTTGCGCTAGAATCGAGGTACCAAGCTTTATATTGTGAATCTGAATCATCACGAGTAAGAAGTAGGATAGGATCACTACTAACATCATTTGTTGCTTCTGCAACATTGGCTTGTTCATCATCTTTGTACCAACAATCTAAGGTATAGTGTCCAAATTTCTTGCAGTTGTAGCATTGGATATTCTTAGTGTTTCCACATCCATTTGTGGATCTTCCTCTTCTTCAGTTGCCTCATCATCTCCGACCTTTAGAGTTTTGATTCTCCTGTTGACTTTGGCCAAATCATTGGTGAGTACCATGCCCCTGACCTCTACTACGACCACATATGGAGCTAGATTTTCCTTGATCATTTAGAGTTAGTTTTGACTCTACTGCTTGTTCCAATACAATAGAATTAGCATTTTTCTGCATCCTTTGTTCATGCACTTGTAGTGAGCCCAACAACTCCTCAATTGTAAGCTTCTCCAAGTCCTTAGACTTTTCTATAGCTATAACTATATGCTTAAATTTAGAGGAAAGGGATCCGAGTACCTTTTCGACGACTCGGATGTCATCGACCTTCTCGTTGTTTCTTTTCAAACCATTCACAACGACCATTAATCGTGAGAAATAATCTGACATCGATTCGCCATCCTTCATGTGAAGAGCTTCGAACTCGCCTCATAATGTTTGGAGATAGACCCGTTTCACCCGTTCGTCTCCTTTAAAGATGGAAGCTAGAATCTCCCATGCTTGTTTACTTGTTGTTGCTTCGGCAACTTTCTCAAAGGTAGGCTCGTCTAACCCTTGGTAGGGTATAAACAATGCATTTTTATCATTCTTCCTCTGCTTCTTAATAGCCTTTTTCTCATCTGCTGTCAATACAACTTCTTCCTCCACAGTAGGTTCCGTAAATCCATCGGTGATGAGTTCCCACAAATCTTGAAATCCAAACAGGGCTTTCATTTGTATAGACCACGATCCATAGTTATCTTTTGATAATCTAGGGATTTGTTGCTAGACAATATTAAAACCCATTTCAAGAAGGGACGAAAAAAATGGGAATTTGGGCAAAACCAAGCTCTGATACCAATTTGAAAGAAAAGAGAACAAGTTTACGAACTGAAAAACAAATAGCATGAGACAAGAGTAGAGGAATTCATTTTTTTTTTTTACTTTTTTCTTACCGACAATACAAAAAGCCTATATAGGCACACAAAAGAAACATACATGACTCTTTCTTCTCCTTTATTGTAATAAATAACAAAATAAAACTCCACTAATTTAAGACTTCAGTTGAGAAACCAAAGGACCCAATAAAGACTTCTTCATACGTTTGATTTGTTCAGTTTCCAATAACTGCATGTCAAACTGTCCATGAAGGGCGCATCTACCAGTTAAAGCTGTTTTGTGGCAAGGATTACCCAGATAATCCTCCAAATGTTAAGTTCCAAACCCGGATAAACATGACCTGTATGAATCAAGAAACTGGATTGGTAGGTCATCTTACTATCTGGACATTTTTTGTTTCATTATGATTAAAATTAACCATGGTTCTTGTGACAGCCCAATAAGAAAAGCATGATTCGTTAATTACTTGAATGCAATTAAACTAACATGATGTGATGTGATGTGATGTGATGCGGTGCATAAGATTTAATCATGTGAAAAACATGTGCTAAACCCACCATGGCGCTAAAGTAATGTATTCTTATATTTAGCCGAAGAAAATTGTTTCAGATACAAGGGAAGAAAACAAATTTATGTTTGAGTCACGTGATTGAGTCAATTTAAAGTTTTGAGATGTTGTTAATTTGTTTATGGGTTTTATTTTTCAAATCAGTTAAGTTTTTTGTTTAATTGGAAGTTAAGATGTATGTGAAAATTATGTTAAGTTTTTGTTTTTCATGTTAATTTGTCATTGAGTTTTATTTTTTTAGTTAATATGTTTTTGTTTGAGAGGCCTAACATGTTTTTCACGTGTCTCTTGATAATTCAATTAGATGGAAAACTCAATTGACCTGAAAAAATAAAACTTAAAGATAAATTGACATTCTTAAAATTTAAGACCAAATTAACTCAATCATAAAAATTCGAAGATAAATTTATTTTTTCCTTAAAAATGAATAATCATTTGCTTCCTGTGCAACTTTTTTTATCCATATTTTTATTACTAAATTAATTCAATTCTAAAATGAGTGGCAAGTATCATCAAAGAATTGGTTTAATAACGTTGTGCAAACGACTATCGGACGAAATTTGATAATTTTTTTTTTATTTATCAAGTTAAAAATTAAAATAGGGTCAAAATTGATTTGAAAAAGAAAAAGATAAAAGGAAAGAGGACAAGTAACTGTAGTGATTATGATTCTGAATGTGCAGGTGAGAAAATGAATACAAAATTGGTTTAATAAAAGAGTTATGTTTTCGGTTTTGTAATCATGAAATCGGATATTTTATTAATAATTATAAAAATTAAAATAATAATTTAATATATAAATATTTTATTTTTATTTAATTATTATAATAATTTTATATAATTATCAATAAAATTTATCGAAAAATCCAGTTATGTGAGATAAAAATTCTTAATAAAAGAATGTTAAGAAGTGCACATCGGTGTGGGTCTCACGTGGATCGTACACGTTTGTAGGTCCAGCCCATGGTGAGTCCCACCAAACAATATTTTTTCCATTGGGGGAGTGACGTAAAAGCATACGTGTCCCAACTTCTGTAAAACAAAAGCATTTTCACAGTTTGTTGCTTTAAGATTCGTGTTCACATTGAGCAATTTCCTCCGCAGTTTCTTCCTTTCCTTTCTTCTTCTTGTTACATTACAAAGAAAGAAAGTGCTTTTTTTGTTCTCTTTTCTGTTTGGACAACAAAGCATAGTTGTTCGTCTAAGAAAAAAACAGAAACGGAGAGAGACTGCAAAGTACATAATAAATTGTGGTACAAGGAAGAAAGCGTCAGAAGAATCCAAAAACAACGGTTTTTTTTGTTTGGTTCCTTGCTGGCAATAGAGTGAATTGTTTTAGCAAAAACAAAGGATTTAGGGTGAATTATACTGTCTGTCAGTGAAGAGATGAATGTGATTTAGCTCCTAATATTTGATAATTTTTTTTATAATTAAAAATTGAGATATATTGTGAGTGAATAAAGTTATTATCTAACTAGTAAATAGAGTAATTTATCATCGCATAAAAAATCAATAATCATATAAAGAGTACAAAAAGTTATGGAATAATTACGGTAAAATTAAAAGAAATTTTTTATTATACTTGATGCAAAATAAGATATTTGTATTAAGTAAAAATTTGATTGATAATTTTTAAAATCTTTATTAATAATACTCGTATGTATTTAATTAAATTATCAATAAAATTTTAAAAAATTATTAATTTAAGAATTATTCATAAAGTTAGAGTGAGAATTTCATTGCTCCACGTCCCCCCAAACGATCATTGCAAAAGATTTCTGTTTTTTATATAGAATTCAAAACCAAATCAGGCAGATATTTAGAGAATTCATACCGACGGAAATCGAAGATATTTCTGATTTGACCGTAGCTATTGTCTGTCGACGTAAAATATCTTTAAAAAAAAAACTTTATCTAGATATTTTCATAGATGCTATAAAAGCTTTTTAATGATAAATAACGAAATTATAAAAATCATTATCCCTTTAAGCACGGGACTGGTTTTACTCCGTGTGAAAGTGTGGCAGCCACCGTCAATATTCTCCAAGGGAGACGCAGCCTCGTTGAGTTAAACTAGAAAATCACTTGCTTTTGTTTTTTGGGCAAGAGAATAGGGCGTGTGGGGGTATACTTACCATTTTTCAATGTCTTCTCTCTCAATATATAGCCGTGGCCCTGTGTAGTCGCAAATCATATCAAACCAGAGTCCACGAAAGCAGAGCAAACTATTAGGTTCCTTCTTTTTTATTTTTCCGTTATCTTTCTAATTAATTATTAATTTTACACCATTTGCCTTTTGGACTTAACCTACAATAAAACCACCTCTCTCACTCTCTCTGTCTGTCTCCACAGTTGGATCTAAGTCGATCTTCTATTCATGGATTCCTCTTCTTTAACGTTAAACAATAATCAAGATGGTAACAAATTTTCTGCTTCTGCTTTTTGCGTTTTTACACTGCAAAACATTAAGTTATTTGTTATGAATAATTTTCGATGTGTGCAAATAGGAGTCGATGATGGGAAAATGATAGCCCCAGATGAAAATGTTCTGCAAAAGCATGTGGCCTTCTTTGACAGGAATCATGACGGCCTTGTTTACCCATGGGAGACCTTTCAAGGTTTTCTTTTCTTCTTCTTTCTTATTTCAAGTAGTTTTCATGGGCTATTGGTTTTTTCTTCTGTCTCTTACCAGGTTTTCGCGCAATTGGCTGTGGTGTTCTCTTGTCCACGGCTGGTGCTTTCCTCATCAATATTGCTCTCAGTCGGAAAACTCGCTCTGTACGTACCTCTCTCTCTCTCTAGATTTTTAGTTTCTGGTTTTATTTTTTATTTCATTATTTCACTTAATTTTCGGGATTTTGTTTACAGAGGGGTGTGTTAAATAGTGTGCTAATTATTTAATTTTGGGATTGGGATTGGGATATAAAACAAAAGTTGTGAATGATTATCAAATATATCTAATCTTAATTTTTTTTTATTTTTTAATGTTAACTTTAAGAATGAAATTTGCATAACCAAATACATGATATTTGTAACAGTGACAAAACTCTATTTTATGTTAGGTGAAAACTCGATTGATAATATTTAAAATTTTTATTAATAATATAAATTGAGTGTTTATAAATATTATTAATGAAAATTTTTAAAATTATCAATCAAGTTTTTATTTAAATACAAAAATAAATTTTACACTCGATATAAAAAAAATTCTTATAAATTTTAATAATTTTACGAAATACAACGAAATGATTAAGTGTCACGATTACTTAGTTTGATGTTTGGTTCTATTAATGATAATAACGTATGATATTAGAACTATTTTTGTTGGATGAATTTTAAAGGGCTTTCTGATGTTAATAGGATTTTCTAGTTTACAATTCTTCTAGTCTTCACTCTGTTATTTTTCTCTACTAAAAACGACTTATAAGTTATGTTTGTGGGCAGAAACTTGTCATTTAACACGTGTAACACTTGGATGTTAATAGCATGAAGAGTTTGGTACCTCAAGATGTCATGTAGGCACTACTTATGACAGCATAACAATAGTGTTTCGATCAGGTTGTTCGTGAAGTGACAAGCACGAAATCATTCACGACTAGTTTGTCTTTTGTATTTTATGTTTATTTCTGAAATAAATTTTTGAATTATTATCATTAAATATTTTATATTTATTTTTTTTTATTTTATTCATGTGTTTAATAAAATCTTTTAACATTAAATACAAAAATCTTAATAATTAAACAATATTAGATTTTTTGTTAAAATTTTTGTGTGAATTGATATCAATTTTGATTAAGATTTTTATGTGCATTGATATTAATTTCGTTGGAATTATCACTAAAAAAATTTATTGAACAAATACCTAATATATAAAAAGTAAATTGATCGTTTTTAAAATACAACGAATTATTAAAACACAAAACAAAATGTAAAGGTGTTTAGCCACAATAATCATAACTTTTTTTAAAAAAATAAGCACAAGAATATGTAATAAAAAAAAGTAAAATTTAGATGAGTTTTTTATATTAAGTTTTTAAAGTTTTATAATTTTTTTTGTGAATATAATTATTACATTTATAGGTGGGGAAATCATTCTCTCTACTCTTCCCAATCGAGGTACAAAACATCCACGAAGCCATACATGGGAGCGACTCTGGTGTATATGACAGTGATGGAAGGTATATTCAATTATATATATATATATATATATATATATGAAATAATGCTGAATACATGATTATTTATATGAAAAGAGATAATATAAAATTTAATTAGAGTATACATTAATCAATCATGTATATGATCAACTGAAATATAAAAAAATAACTTCATAATTCTTACATTTTAAATTGCGTTCGTCGTTATTTTTTTAATAAAAAAAATCTATTATCATGCATGTTGTAGAGGTTTCAATGATTTCTTTGTAATGCAAATGATAAAGTTTTTTTTTTAATTTTTAAAATAAAAAAAAACAAACGATCAAATAATCTATTTAATATGAAATTAACTAACAAAATGATTGATTTTCAGTAATTCATTATTCAGCAATTAATATGAATTTAGCTTCTTTTTTTTATAATTTCGATAAGATTCAATATTTCAATTTAGTAAATAATATTTACTTTTTATGATTAAGTTAGTATGTAATCTTAATTATTAAATAAATGGAAAGAACTAGAAAATGCAGGACAAATAAAGACAAGAATAATAAAAATTATTGAATTGAAAAATACCTAAAAGTAATTGATAAGAGTATCCATCAATACTCTAAAAACCAAAATGAGAGAATTAGTAATTATTAATACCATAGATGACACACTTCAGAGCTCAACATAACCTTCAATTAGTTAATCATTGCTGTAAAAGCCCTAAGGACTAAAAGGTTCTGCAAATTTCAAAAGGAAATTGTTGCACTATTATTTGTTGTTAGCACTAGCTTTTCATTCTATTTAAAATGGGTGGTAGCTAATAATTGAGAAAAAGTTAAAAAATTGATATTTTTACATGTAAACAATAGAATTGGATATATTATATGTTAAATTTAAATGTTAATTATGGAAACCAAAAGTTCAATATTATAAAACGAAGCATAATGTAATATATTAATTTTTAATCAAAACTAATACAGTATATCATATAATAAAGAAGATGGAGAAATCATAATTCATTTTATGGGGTTTAGGGCAATAAACAATAGTCGTAGAGTCTCTCTTAATGAACTACAACATATATAAATAAGCTTTTGAAGTTTTGGTGGAGCTGAGGCTCTCTGTTGTCCCATTTCCTCTGTCTTTGTCTACCTTTAAAATAAGATGATTTTTTTTATTATGACTAGATGAGACATTACATCATTCTCTCATTTTGTCCGTAAAAAACACTCATAGGATAAAAAATCATCCTATCATTTTCTTATCCCGCCACCAAATACACTTTATTATGTTTATACATAATTAATGTTTCCGCCATCATAAGTAAATCCTTGATTCTGTTTCTAAGCTCAAGTTTAGAAATGAAACTTGAGGGGATGAGAATGTAAAGTGTTGATATTTTTGTTGTTAGAATATATTGCCCTCTATCCAGATGAAATGAATAAGATTATTATCTTAAATTTTGGCAATCCTATTTTCTTTCAAATAATTATAAGCCAACACACATTTTAGAAACAAGAATACCAAAACTTCATCTCATCAAATCTCCATCAAGCTTCATTTTCAAAGTACTAATCAAACTCCATTTCTAGTGCAAACCAAACAAGGGCAAAATATGACTTATGTAAGTAAGAATGGTGATGCCATGAAATCGGGTCTATGGGAGTTGCACGGAATCGGGAAAGTAATTACAGAAAAATTGAGTAGTAACTTTGATATTTAAATTTTTTCATTTTAAAATTTTTTGATATAATTACTATTCAATTTTCTCATGATTACTAGTGAATGAATGGGATCGAGAATCTATAAGTAAGCATTGAAAAGTATATGATCTATCTAAAACTCCAAAAAAAGAGGAATGTTAATTGTAGGCTAAAGTGTTAATCTTAAGAGAGCAAAATTTTAGGACATGATCAATTCCTCTATTTTGGAAAGTCAGTTTAATTAATTCTACCAGTTGATTTGCAGATTTGTTCCTTTAAAATTTCAATTCCTTTAAAATTTAAAATTTGACAGTTGCTTCTACTTGCAAAAACACTATTAGCTTTAATAGAGAAAGCCCTTCTATATATACATCTATCTTGTTCAAAAGCCACAAAACCTATTCCTTTATACAGCAGACAGCAGCTTCATCTTACCTAAAGTCCTCTCCAAACTTGAATTCTGCGACAGGTAGAGAGCCAGAAACTATGTTAGGACAATGAAGATTATCATTACTCCGAGTACATATTCGCCTCCATTCAGTTATTAGTCTATTTACTCTGTCAATCACAACTTTGACAGATGGATAACCAGTGTCAAATTTAATGCTGTTCCTATATAACCAGATGGCTCGACCGCAAATCGTTCAAACTTCTGATTTTTATCCTCACCCTTGGCAAGAATCCAATCAATCAACCATTCAACTAACTGCCAGCCCTCATGAATTCTAAGAATCAAAGGAAAAGCAAACCAGATTCTTCGACTCATTTAGCAGTTGAGAACCATAAAAAGGACATCCAGTATACATGCTCAAACATCGGGCCTCAAAATTAGCTCCAATTGGAAAATTCTTTAGGTTTTCCTAATTTTGAGAGCTTATATTGCCAAGTCCAGGGGATCCAGGAGGCAACAACTCACCTAACATTGATACCACCTGCAACATGTTAAGCCTCTTGGAAGGCAAATTTTCAATGCACTGCAACGTTATTCTTAAAGATCTCACCATTTCTTCGAGTTTTGCTTCCTCTTGATTGCTTCCTTGAGTTACCAAAAAATAAATTTGGGTCTATCGCTTGCATTGGTTTCCCTTCTCTCATGACCTTCCTTTTCACCCATCCAACCAAGTTTGTCTCCCCAAAAACCTCCTCATCCGTTGCGTATTTCCTTGGCTAGAGTTGTAATAGTTCAACACCAAATAAATGGAAATCCCCTCTTGTGCGCTTGAAAAGATGAAGAAAGCTGGGTTTGTTTCGAATGCATATTCGTATAATGGGTTAATCCATTTGCTACTTCAGTCTGGGTTTTGTACAGAGGCTTTGGGGGTGTATAGAAGAATGGTTTCTGAAGGTATTAAGCCTAGTCTGAAGACTTATTCGGCACTTATGGTAGCATTGGGGAAGAGAAGGGATATTGAAACTGTTATGGGTTTACTGGAAGAGATGGAGAGTTTGGGATTGAGGCCGAATGTTTATACATTTACCATATGCATAAGAGTACTTGGGAGGGCTGGGAAAATTGACGAGGCATATAGGATATTGAATAGAATGAATGAGGAGGGATGTGGGCCTGATGTTGTTACTTATATGGTTCTCATTGATGCTTTTGGTGATGCTGGGAAACTTGATGGTTATGCTCCCGATGTAGTTACTTTCACTATACTTGTGGATGCTTTATGCAAAGTCGATCGGTAATTTCAATAAAGCATTTAATATGTTGGATGTAATGAGAGAGCAAGGGCTCTTGCCGAATCTTCATACCTACAACACGCTGATATGTGGGCTGTTAAGGGTAAATAGGTTAGATAAGGCATTAGAACTTTTCAGTAATATGGGATCTCTGGGTGCTGAACCTACTACTTACACATACATCCTTTTCATTGACTATTATGAAAAGTTTGGCGATTCTAGTAGAGCTCGAGACCTTTGAGAAGATGAAAACCAAAGGAATAGTTCCTAATATTGTTGCTTGCAATGCATCTCTGTATGGTCTTGCTAAAGCAGGTATGCTTCGAGAAGCAAAAGATATTTTAAATGGGCTTAGAAATATTGGGCTTGCTCCTGATTCAGTGACCTATAACATCATGATGAAATGCTATAGTAAGGTTGGGGAAGTAGATAAAGCCATTAACTTGCTCTCTGAGATAATGGAAAATGGGTGTGAACCTGATCTAATCGTTGTCAATTCTTTAATTGATACACTTTACAAGGCTGACAGAGTATATAAGGCATGGAAAATGTTTTCCAGAATGAAGGAAATGAAGCTTGCTCCTATAGTTGTGACTTACAACACATTACTAGTTGGATGAATGGTGTTGAATGTAAAAGAAAGGAAGAGAGATAGCAATGAATGCTTTGCAAGATGAAGATTATCCCTCTTTCAAGAACAAGCTTAAAGAATGGGTTACAATAAATTTTTCAAGGCTTTTGAGAGTATTAATGAGTTATGAATCAAATTAAGTGTTCTTTCTTGTTGTTTAAATACTCATTGATGGGGTTTTTATAGCCTTGGTCTTATATGGTTGTTAGACATTGATTTGGTAGGTTTGATGCATTAAATTCTCAAGTCTCGTGTCTCAAACAGTCATATTTTCGAATTACCAATCGACTAGGTCCTTGTACCAGTCGACTGGATTAAGTGAAAAAGTACACTTTTAGGCTTAGGATAAGTACTAGTCGACTGGTCCTATTACCAGTCGACTGTGAACTTACTGTCCCTTTTACCAGTAGTTCACAGTCGGCTGATTCAGAGACCTAATCTACTAGGTTGTCCCAAAACCCAGTTTTTATGTTTAAAAACAGTTTTTTTTTAACTTAAAGACATTTTTGGGTTTATTTTTGTCAAAACTTTTTGTGAAGTGAGCCATAGTTTAAGCTAGGTAATTGAAATTAGAGATTTACAACATGAATCAATTACCGTACTCTATTCTAGATCTTCTGTCTCTTCTGCCGTGCTTTGGTATTTGTACGTTGAAGAAAGAATAAAGTTGAGAATAAAATGATTCTCTATATTTTGATAAAAGATCATGTACATCGTGCACCTATAAATAGGTGAATACAAAGCATAAGAAAAGGAAACAACCTAACTACTTTCCTATTTTAGTGCATTGACTAAATCTTAATGAATATGCTACAGACTTTACAATAACCAAATCCCCTAAATCTCACTAACATAATCTTGGTTTCCAACACTCCCCCTCAAGCTGGCTTGAAAAAATAATTTCCATAGTCAGCTTGCCAATTAAGTAGTTGAACTATCCCTTGTACAATCCTTTTGTAAGAACATCCGCAATTTGCTCATAAGTAGGTATATAGGTCATGTTGATCACTCATTTTCCAATCTTCTCTTTGATGAAATGCTTGTCAACTTCCACGTGTTTAGTTCTACCGTAAAGAATAGGGTTGTGTGCATTTGCAATTGCTGCCTTGTTGTCACAATACACGTTCATTGGTAAAGAGTTTTGAATTCTTAGGTCTTCTAGTAACCTCTTGATCCACAAGATTTCACAAATTCTATGAGCCACAGCTCTGAATTCAGCTTCAGCACTACTTCTCGCCACTACACTTTGTTTTTTACTTCGCCAAGTAACCAAGTTCCCTCCAACAAATGTGCAGTAGCCAGAGGTAGATTTTCAATCAGTGATGCAGCCAGCCAAATCTGCATCGGTGTAGACTTTGACCCGAAGATGTCCCTGTTTTTTGAATAGTAGCCTTTTTCCAGGAGTTCCTTTTAAATACCTTAGGATTCTGTATGCTGCCTCAAAATGTTCTTTACTTAGGCGTGTGTGGGACAAGTAAATCAATCTTCCAACCAGCCTTTGAAATTGCTCTATATCCACCACGTTCTCGGGTTTAGCAGGTTGAAGTTTCTGATTGGGTTCGGTTGGAGTTTCAGCCGCTCTACATCCAAGTAAACCTGTCTCACTAAGCAAATCAAGTGTATATTTGCGTTGAGTGACGAATATACCATCTTTGGACCTTACAAACTCCATACCAAGGAAGTACTTTAGAGTTCCTAGGTCTTTTATCTCGAAATCTTTGGCAAATCCCTTCTTCAATCTTTCCAACTCGCCAATATCATCTCCAATCAAGATAATGTTATCCACGTAAACAATTAAGATAGCCACTTTACCTTCTCTTGAGTGTTTATAAAACATAGTGCGGTCTGCTTGACTTTGGCAGTAACCATGATCCTTAACAACTTTTTCAAAGCGTTCAAACCACGCCCTTGGAGATTGCTTAAAACCATATAGGGACTTTTTCAATTTGCACACTCTATCTTCACCAAACTTCTTCTCAAAACCTGGAGGCAGGTTCATATATACTTCTTCTTAAAGATCTCCATTCAAGAAATCATTTTTTACATCCAATTGCTGTAGGGGCCAGTCATAGTTGATAGCTAAGGACAAAAGCACTCGAATTGAGTTCATCTTAGCGATTGGAGCAAACGTTTCTTGGTAGTCAATTCCAAGGGTATGTAAACCCCTTTGCCACAAGTCTTGCCTTATTTCTTTCTACACTCCCATCGGTTTTGCATTTAACAGTAAACACTCATTTGCAACCTACAGTCTTCTTTCCCTCTGGTAGTCTCACCAATTCCCAAGTTCCATTCTTTTCCAGAGCATTCATCTCTTCCCTAACTGGTAGCTTCCAGTTCGGGTTATCCAGTGCCTCCTTAATTGTTCTCGGAACAAACAAGTTAGACATATTGGAAATAAAAGCTCTATAATTTTTGAAAAGTCTATCATAAGATAGATATTTTGCAATGGGATCTTGGGTACACTTTCAGACTTCTTTTCTAATGGCTATAGGGAGATAAGGATCAATGGGAACATCAACTGAAGGAAGTGAAGATGAAGAAAGAATTGGATTAGGACTAGAATTACCTGAATTACTTGGACCCTCTTCCAGGGATTCTGATTGACTTTGTGGTAGAACAGTTGACAGGTCTTTACTCTTGTGTTTTTTTCGAGTATAAACCAAGTACTCAGGTTTGGGAACATTTTGTTCCTTCTGTAGCATTTCTTCTCATGCTTGTGAGTCATCAGGTGTTGGCGATCCTAGGTTAGAATCTCTTTCATTCTCCATATGTTGAACATTCTGTTTTTGATTTTGTTCAACGTCTAAAGAGGAAGATGAGATAATAAGATTTGGTAAGGGATCCAGATTTGTTTCCCAAAAATTAAAATTTTCTTCATTCTCTATCTCCCCCTGAAGACAATTTTTGGAAAAATAGGATTGATTTTCCATAAAGGAGACATCCATACTCACAAAAACTTTTTTTGTTTGAGGATTGTAACACTTATATCCCTTTTTGTTTGAAGCATATCCAATGAAAACACATTTTTCAGCCCTAGGATCCAATTTAGATCTAAAGATACTGGGTATATGAACATAAGCAATACAACCGAATATTTTTAATGGCAAATCTGAAGTAATCCTACAATCGGGAAAGGTTTTTTTGAAGTAATCTAGAGGTGTGACATATTGCAGAACACGGGTGGGCATGCGATTTATTAAGTATGAGGCAGTTAAGATAGCATCTCCCCATAAGTATTTCGGAACATGCATTGAAAACATTATCGTATGAGTTACCTCAAGTAAATGTTTGTTTTTTCTTTCAGCAATACCATTTTGCTGAGGAGTGTCACGATAGGTGGATTGATGCAAAATACATTTTTCTTGAACTTTTTTTCCTAGATATTCATTAAAATACTCTTTCCCATTATCCGAATGAAACACAGATTTTTGATTCAAATTGGTTTTCAACCATTTTGTGAAAAACTTGAAACACGTTTTTAACTTCAGATTTATCATTCATCAAATACACCCAACAAAGACGAGTATGATTGTCTATAAAAGTAACAAACCATTTTTTTCCTATCATAGTAGTGATCCGAGAGGGACCCCACACATCACTGTGAATCAAACAGAATGGTTTAGAGGGACGATATGGTTTTGTCAAATAAGTAGTTCTTTGGCTTTTTGATAGAAAACAACTCTCACAATGAAAGGAATAACAATCCAAAGTTTTAAACAAATCAGGAAGTAAATGTTTTAAATATGGAAAGCTAGGATGTCCTAGTCTAAGATGCCAAAGCATTATTTTGTCACGAGCAGAAATTGAACTAACATTACCACTATAGCCTCGAGCATTTTTATTTCCGAAAAAATATTCATCAAAGTAGTAAGGACCGTTGACCATTCTAGCACTGCCAATCATCCTCCCCGAGTTCTAGTCCTGAAATTCACAGTGAGAATCAAAGAAAATAACACGACAATTAGAGTCCCTGGAGATTTTACCAACATATAGCAAATTATAGGCTAATTTTGGAATATGAAGAACAGATTCAAGTGTTTTATTTTTTGAGAGTTTAATTTGACATTTTCCTTCAATAGGTGTAAAGCTGCCATCACCAATCCTAACTTTTTCTGTTTTAGATAGACATGAATATTTATGGAATAAATCGGGAAGAGAAGTCATGTGGTCAGATGCCCCTAAATCAATGATCCACGGGGCAGATTTTTGGTTACAAGATAGAGCACTAGAATTGCTACCTGTTTGTGCAAGAGCACTACTAGGAGTATCGGATAGTGAATTGGACTTTAGCAGTTTTAGAAGATGATCCATCTACTCCTTAGAGAAAGGGCTTGTCTCGGCTTCATTTGCATAAGAGGTTCTTTTGGTTGGCTTGTTGCTCTTCCAGTTTGCTGGTTTCCCATGAATCTTCCAACAATTGTCTCGGGTATGACGTGGCTTATTACAAAAATCACACCATATCCTAAGCCTTTCATTCTGCCTTCGCTGATTGAAGACTTTGTTTGCAGTTGAATCGGATGCAATCAGGGTTGAATTCTCCACTGGGGCAGCAATCTTTTTTTTTTTTTCCAACCATCACGTTCCTGCGACTTTCTTCCTTCTAACCTTAGAAAAGACCTCACCGATATATGGCAATGGTTGACGACTGATGATTCTCCCCTGACTTCGTCAAATTCTATATTCAAACCTGCCAGGAACTTGTAAATTCGATGGTTTTCGACCAGTTTCCTGTTGTGATTGTAGTCTTCCGGTGACTTCCACTCGTAATTGTTGAATAAGTCCAGATCTTGCCACAATCTCTTCAGGGAATTGAAGTATTTGGTGATACTATCCTCTCCTTGACTGATTTCACCGAGTTTTATTGTCAATTCGTACATTTGGGACTGATTTCCCAAGTCCGAATACATTTGACTAACATTTTCCTAGAGTTCCTTGGCTGTTGAATAACATAAGTAATTGGAGCTGATTTCCTCTTCCATGGAATTGACCAACCAGGTCATTACCATAGAGTTTTCAGCATCCCAGGTCATATAGGATGGATCTTCCTTCGTCGGTTCCTACTTGTCTCCAGTAAAGTACCCAATTTTCCCACGACCTCGAGTGTACATTCGGATGGATTGAGACCATCGCAGAAAATTATCACCATTCAACTTGATGTTGGTAATTTGGACAGAATGAGAATCATGATTAGGGTTGGGAGGAAGGGTTTCTGGAATTTTCTTGGGGGTTTCGGATGTGACTTCGGAAGACATTGTGAATGGTGGCTATAGGTGGTAGGATTTTTTTTTCCTTTTTTTAGAGAATAGGTTTCTGCTCTGATACCATGAAGAAATAATAAAGTTGAGAATAAAATGATTCTCTATAGTCTGATAAAATATCATGTACATCGTGCACCTATAAATAGGTGAATACAAAGCATAAGAAAAGGAAACAACCTAACTACTTTCCTATTTTAGTGCATTGACTAAATCTTAATGAATATACTACATACTTTACAATAACCAAATCCCCTTAATCTCGCTAACATAATCTCGGTTTCCAACATACGTGTTGTATTCTTGCGTCTTGTTTTCTGTATTGAATGCTTTTGCCGCTTAAACACTTAGATAAAAATGTTAATGCAATTTAAGTAGTGTTTTATCATTATTAAAATCAAATACGGGTCAACAATCTCCCCCTTTTTGATGATGACAAAACCATAAAGAGAATAACAGTTTTAAAAAACTAAATGTTGGGTTTTTAAGGAAAAAGGGACAAAGTTTCTTTTGTTTTTGTGATATTCTCCATCGAGTAATACATTGACTGACTTCATGTCTCGGTGTAGAATGTGTGGAAGGCAATCGTGCTGAAAAAAGCGAAGTCCTCTAGCTACACTTATAGCAATCTTCTTTCTTTCCTCCTACGATAGGATTCTGTCTTTTCTCCCATGAAGCATTTCCTCAAGACTTCCAAACTCCATGAATTCATACACGAGTAGTCTCTCTACACCTATTTGGCAATAACCCAACAGACGAACAAGATTCATGTGCCCAATCTTTCCAAAAGATTGAAATTCAGAAATGAATTCTCAATCACCTTGGAAACTTGACTGTTTGAGCTTCTTAATTGCAATACTTGATCTGTCTTTCAAAGTTACCTTATACACATCTCCGAACCCCTGTGTTCTTAAAGGAAAGGTAAAGATGTAATTTGATAGTTATCACATGAAATTAAAATAATATATACATGAAAAATTTATTATTGAATAAAATAATTCTTTTGAAAAAAAAATTAGTGCAAACACCTAGAGTCTAGGTGTAAGTTGCCCAACATGCAAAGAAATGCATGTTGGACATCACAATATGAGAAAATGGTGTTTTTTTTTTTTACAAAATCTTGTTTGGTTTTTTTCTTTCTTCAATTCAAATTACTCTATTTCTTTAAACACTTGGGGACTCAAAAAAGAGTTGAAATTTTGAAATTTTGAAGAAGTTTACGGGAAAATTTTTAAGAGATTCGAGGGAAACTTTAAGAAAAACAAAAGGTGTTGACAATCAGCAATCAGGTGAAATTGCTGAAAGGAGCAGGAAAGACAAGGAAGTGATCCACATGTAGCTTTAAGTGCTACGTGGTGAGTTAGATTTACTTTTAGTAATCGAGATAAATATGAAATATAGAGTGATGATATTTGAATTAATTATTGAACTAGGACTAGATGATATATGAAAGTTGGTTGATTGATTGATATTATATGAATAATTGATGTTAGAAATTTATTATATGAGAAGTAATATTATTGAAATAATGAGTTGATGAAATATATATAATGAAAGGATAAATGAAATTCTTGACAAGTTATGATTGATAAATTGATATGTTATATGAAGAGATAATTTAATGAATATGATAAAAAAAATAATAATGAATATCATAGATGACACTTCAGAGCTCAGACTTATAGCCTTCAATTAGTTAATCATTGCTCTAAAAGCCCTAAAGACTAGAAGGTTCTCCAAATTTGAAAAAGAAATTGTTGCACTATTATTTGTTGTTAGCACTAGCTTTTCATTCTATTTAAAATGGGTGGTAGCTAATAATTGAGAAAAAGTAAAAAAAAGTTAATAATTAGATTTAGATATATTATATATTAAATTTAAATGTTAATTATGGAAATCAAAAGTTCAATATTATAAAATGAAGCATAATGTAATATATTAATTTTTAGTCAAAACTAATACAGTATATCATATAATAAAGAAGGTGGAGAAATCATAATTCATCTTGTGGAGTTTGGGGCAATAAAACAATGGTTGGGGAGTCTCTCTCTTAATGAACTACAACATATATAAATAAGCTTTTTGAAGTTTTGGTGGAGTCGAGGCTCTCTTTTGTCCCTCCCTCCCTTCGCCTCTGTCTACCCTCAAAACAAGATGATTTTTTCTTATTATGATTGGATGAGACATCTCATCATTCTCACATCTTGTTTGTAAAAAACACTCATAGGATAAAAATCATCCTATCCTTTTTTTATCCCGCTACCAAATACACTTTATTATGTCTATACATAATTAATGTTTCTGCCATCATAGGTAAATCCTTGATTCTGTGTAGGGTTTATTTATTTATTTATTTTTTTAATGTGATTGCTTTTATAGTCTACTTGGTTTGCACTAGAAACAAAATAAGCTCAAGTTTAGAAATGAAACTTGAGGGGTTGAGAATGTAAAGTGTTGATATTTTTGTTGTTAGAGTATGTTGCCTTGTATCCAATTGAAATGAATAAGATTATTATCTTAAGTTTTGGCAATCCTATTTTCTTTCAAATAATTATAAGCCAACATACATTTTACATAAATATGACTTATGTAAGTAAGAATGGTGATACCACGGAATCGGGTCCGTGGGAGTTACCAAGGAACCGGGAAAGTCCATTAGTAATCACAGAAAAATTGAGTATTAACTGTGATATTTAAATTTTTTGGTAAAATTACTATTAAATTTCCTCATGATTACTAGTGAATGGGATCAAGTATCTATAAGTAAGCATTGAAAAGTATATGAACTATCTAAAACTCCAAAAAAAAATAGGAATGTTAATTATAGGCTAAAGTGTTAATCTTGAGAGAGCAAAATTTTAGGACATGATCAATTCCTCTATTGTGGAAAGCCAGTTTAATTAATTCTACCATTTGATTTGCAGATTTGTTCCTTTAAAATTTGAAGAGATATTCACGAAGCATGCTCGTACACATGAAGGTGCTTTAACATCAGATGAACTAATGGCACTGCTCAAGGCTAACAGGGAACCTAAAGACTATAGCGGGTGGTTGGTTCCCATATTCTCTATTTTAAATGAAGTAGACAAATTAATTAATTAATTGAAAGAAAATGGACTTATTAAATTTAAATGCAGGGTAGCTAGTTGGACAGAATGGAAGGTCCTTTATGGACTTTGCAAGGACAGAAATGGTTTATTGCACAAAGATAAAATTAGAGCTGTCTATGATGGGAGTCTCTTTGAACGCTTGGAGAAAGAAAGAGAAGCTGCTAAAAAGAAATTGTAATGAAATGAAACTCACTTTTTACAGAAAGTTAAAAGCAACTTATATTCATCTTCTTATATATTTATTTATCTTTTTATGCAGAGCTGAGTAAAGAAACTTATATCGATTGGGCAATGCGTGCTGAATGGGCTTTGAATCGAGTGTGTAATTTAATTAGATGAGTTGTTTGCAAATTGTGCAAGTATTTGATGATTGAACGAACGCAAATGGTAATAAAGCAATAACTAGTAGCATTTGTAATAAGCCAGTTAGCTTGATTACCAAGTATTTCTTCATTTCTTGTTACTCAGAATGTTTTTTTGATAGAAAGCGATAGAGACTATCATTGATAAAATCATTTCACGTCCTAAAGCAGAGGATGCTCAATGAAATGTGGAGGATCTCCTACCGAGTCATGCTAGACACTTGAGACAAGTCTTTTTGGCTACACAATAGGCAACTTTGAGTGTTCCTATACCTGATAGAAAGTCCAGCATTAGCAATATCACTGGCAGCAGCTTGGATATCATTGTTAGTGATCCCCACATTTGCTAACGACTCAACTGATGAATCACAAGCTTCAACTAGCTGGAGAATGACATTATTCAGACCAAGCTCCTTAATCGACATCACCCTTACGAGCATAGCCTTAGCCTCGGCTATTATGGGATCAATAACACTAACTGTCCAGCCCTCAAAATCAACACCTATCCATCTGAATCCCTTATAACAATACCAGCACCCCAACCCTTAATTTCTCCCAAGCCTTACTCCTTAATCGCATAATAGAAAACAGCTCATCACAAAAATCAGATTACACTTGAGAAGCAACAACAGCCACTTCAAAACTGGTCTTGTTTTTCTGTCCCACCCTCACCTCATTCTTTGGCCATATAAGCGCCTGTAAAATGACAGTTGCTTCTACTTGCAAAAACACTATTAGCTTTAATAGATAAAGCCCTTCTATATATACATCTATCTTGTTCAAAAGCCACAAAACCTATTCCTTTATACAGCAGACAGCAGCTTCATCTTACCTAAAGTCCTCTCCAAACTTGAATTCTGCGACAGGTAGAGAGCCAGAAACTATGTTAAGACAATGAAGATTATCATTACTCCGAGTACATATTCGCCTCCATTCAGTTATTAGTCTATTTACTCTGTCAATCACAACTTTGACAGATGGAAAACCAGTGTCAAATTTAATGCTGTTCCTACATAACCAGATGGCTCGACCACAAATCGTCCAACCTTCTGATTTTTATCCTCACCCTTGGCAAGAATCCAATCGATCAACCATTCCAATAACTACCAGCCCTCATGAATTCTAAGAATCAAAGGAAAAACTGCCAGCTCATGAATTCTAAGAATCAAAGGAAAAGCAAACCAGACTTCGACTCATTTAGCAGTTGAGAACCACAAAAAGGACATCCAGTATACATGCTCAAACATCGAGCCTCAAAATTAGCTCCAATTTGAAAATTCTTTAGGTTGTCCTAATTTTGAGAGCTTATATTGCCAAGTCCAGGGGATCCAGGAGGCAACAGCTCACCTAACATTGATACCACCTGCAACATGTTAAGCCTCTTGGAAGGCAAATTTTCAATGCACTGCAACGTTATTCTTAAAGATCTCACCATTTCTTCGAGTTTTGCTTCCTCTTGATTGCTTCCTTGAGTTACCAAAAAATAAATTTGGGTCAATCGCTTGCATTGGTTTCCCTTCTCTCATGAAATTCCTTTTCACCCATCCGACCAAGTTTGTCTCCCCAAAAACCTCCTCATCTGTTGCGCATTTCCATGACTAGAGTTGTAATAGTTCAACACCAAATGAATAGAAATCCCCTCTTGTGCGCTTGAAAAGATGAAGAAAGCTGGGTTTGTGACGTAAAACGCTAGCAGAAGAAAGAACTAGGAAGAAGAACTGTGCCTTCAACCCTCAATACAATAGTTCTCATGAAGAGGAAAGAAACCCTAATTTTATTCAGAAAATAATAATCCCTAATATCACATGGCCTCCTTATTTATAAGGTTAAAGTAAAAAAAAAGGAAAATCGAAATTAGGCAAGTACAAAATAGGAAATTCCCTAAAAACTGAAAACTGCTAAATTGAAGGCCTAAATGTCGTTTTTTGGCTAAAATCCCACTACGCTCATTTTAAAGTGAGTTTTGCTCGGAAGCCCGTTTTCAATCAAACTAGGGTCTCCGGGGCCTGATCCGGGTCGGTACGTAAAACGATGTAAACCGTACCCTTAGATTTGGAGCGATCCAACCGTTCTAGGTAGTTTAGGGCCATTTGTTATGCTTTGTCTACCTGTTCTGCATCATTCCCCCTTACTTCAAAAGAACTCGATCCTGAGTTACTGTCAGGATAAAGTGGTTTGTCCGGTGGATTGTATTCAAATAAATCTTCCACATTGAAAGTGTTGGAAATGGTTATGTTATCCGGAAGTTCAATCACATAAGCATTATCATTAATGCGCTTCAGCACTCAGAAAGGGCCATACTTCCTGCTTTTTAGCTTGTTGTAAGTTCCTGCAGGGAAACGGTTCTTACGCGGATGGGCCATCACTAAGTCACCTTCCTGAAATATATGTTCACGCCGATGCTTATCGGTGGCAGCTTTATATTTGCTGTTGGCCAACTCTAGACTCTAGCGAACTTTTGCATGGATGCGATGTACTTGCTCAGTTAAGTTATGGGCAGTCTGATTGTGGCCAGGAGGCTTAGGCAAAGGAACAAGGTCCAAAGCATGCTGGGGTGCTTTGGTGTAGACAATTTCGAATGGTGTCTTCCCGGTAGATCGGTTGTACATGCTATTAAAAGCAAATTCAGCTTGTGGAAGGGCGACATCGCATTGCTTAGGCCGAGAACCAGTCACACAACGGATCAAATTACCAAGGGTCCGGTTGACCACCTCGGTTTGGCCGTCTATCTACGGATGGCAAGTGCTGCTGTATTTAAGGGATGTGTCAAATCTGCCCCAAAGTGACCTCTAAAAGTGGCAAAGGAACTTGATATCGTGATCAAAGGTGATAGACTTGGGAACCCCATGAAGGCGAACAATCTCACGAAAGAAAAGGCTGGCTACATGAGACGAGTATGAAGTTTTACGGCATGAAATGAAGTGTGCCATCTTGGAGAACGGTCGAAAACCACAAAAACAGAATCCACCCCACGCTGAGTCCGCAGGAGCCCCAAAATAAAGTCCATTGTCAAATCCTCCCAAATGTTTTCCGGCATGGGCAAAAGGAGTGTACAACCCGGTATTTTGTGCTTGGCCCTTTTCAGTTTGGCAAACAGGGCACCTCTGTACGAATTTGCCCACATCACGTTTCAACTGTGGCCAGTAATAACGTTCAGCTACCTAGGCTATTGTTTTGTCACGCCCTGCATGACCCCCTAAACCGCTGCTGTGTATCTCACGGAGAATCTGCTCGCGCAAAGACGTACGAGGGATACACAATTGGTTACCGCGAAACAGAAACCCATCCTGGACATGAAAATTCGAGATTGCCTCTTTCCATTGACACTTCACCCAAATTTCCTGAAAATCAGCATCTTCCTCATATAACTCTTTCAAACAGTCAAACCCCACAATTTCTGATCGGAGAGTCAAAAATAAGGATGCGCGCCGGCTTAACGCATCTGCCACCTTATTCAACTGCCTAGACTTGTGTTTGAGTACAAAAGTGAACTTCTGGAGGAAGGTAGTCCACCGAGCATGCATTCTGTTCAGGGTAGTTTGCGATGTTGATAAATTTCATGGCTTGGTGATCACTGTAGAGCACAAACTCACGCTGGATCAGGTAATGCTCCCAATATGTCAAAGCTCGGATGACTGCATAAAATTCCAGCTCATATGTGGTCCACTTTTGGCAAGTATCGTTGAGCTTCTCGCTGAAAAATTCTACTAGTCGTCCCTCCTGTGACAGAACAACACCAATACCCACGCCCGAGGCGTCATACTCAACTTCAAGCAGCTTATCAAAGCTCGGCAGGGCAAGTACCGAGGCTGTAGAAAGCTTTTCCTTAATCACTGCAAAGGCTGTATCTTGTGCATCCCCCCACTGGAAGCAGCCCTTTTTTCATGCACTTTGTGATTGGTGCTACTCTACTGTTGAAGTTCCTAATAAACCGGAGGTAGAAAGTGGCTAGTCCATGAAAACTATGAACATGGCGCACTGTTGTTGGGGTTGGCCACTCCTGAATTGCACGTACCTTCTCTTCATCAACCTGAATGCCATCTGCACCCACGATATATCCCAAAAACAATAGCTTGGAAGTGAGAAAATTGCACTTTTTCAGGTTCACTTAGAGTTTACTTGCGCACAAAACCAGCAACACTTCCCGCAAGTGGTCCAAGTGCTCCACCTCATCCTGGCTATAGATTAAGATATCGTCAAAATAAACAACCACAAATTTACTAATGAGGGTTTTAAAACCTGGTTCATTATACGCATGAAGGTGCTGGGAGCATTTGATAAACCGAAGGGCATCACCATCCACTCATAAAGCCATTCTTTGGTCTTAAAAGCTGTTTTCCATTTATCTCCTGGTCTGACCCGAATCTGATGGTAACCACTACGCAAATCTAACTTGGAGAAGATCTTGGCACCCTCTAACATGTCCAGCATATCACTCAGTCGTGGAATGGGAAAACGGTACTTGATTGTTATCTTGTTTATGGCTCGACTATCAATGCACATGTGCCAGCTTCCATCCTTCTTCGGTGTCAACAAAGCAGGTACAGCATAGGGACTCAAACTCTCTCTGATCAACCCCTTTTAAATCAACTCCTCAACCTGATTTTGTAGAATTTCGTGTTCTTAAGGACTCATTCGGTAGTGTGGCAGATTTGGCAAACTAGCCCTAGGAACCAAGTCAATACGGTGCTGAATATCTCTCATGGGAGGCAGACCTTCAAGTAATTCCACTGGTATGACATCTTCAAATTCAGCCATTAACGGCTTTAACTCCTTAGGAATCTGTTGATACTCGGCTGGTGGTTTTCCTTTTACTGCCAACGCATAGAACTCCTCTACTGCTTTCACATCCTCAATGAACTCCATCTCAGGGACTATAAGAAAGGTCTTTCCCTCTGCCTTAGGGGTTTCGACAGCTGGCTCACGTGCACTTGTAGGAACTAGTACAATCTTTTTGTCAAACCACCAGAAAACATAAGTATTATCCAGACCCTTATGCATAGTATCTACATCAAACTGCCATGGCCTCCCCAATAATAAATGACACGCATCCATATCAACAACATCACACACAATCTCATCCTTATAAAATTTGCCAATAGAAAAAGGAACATGACAGATGTCAGTTACCCGAGTTTTAACACCCTTTTTGATCCAACCAATCTTGTATGGAGATGGATGTTTTTTTGTTTTCAGGTTCAATGCTACGATAAGGGCCTTCGATACGATATTCTCATTGCTACCACTATCAATAATCACCTTGCACACTTTCTGGTTGATAGTGCACCGCGTCCTGAAAATACAGTGTCGTTGGTTGTCATCCTGCTGCTTTGGCTTAAATAACAGGCGCTGAACCACACAGTTAACATATACACCCTCATCTGCATCTGCTACTTCGCCACCAGCGTAATCATCGACCTCCCCGGAATAACCTTCATTTGCGCCAAAAGGATTCTCCTCCTCCTCTGCTGTTTCAACCATGTTAACCTGCTGATGGTTGGGACATTCATTGGAACGATGTCCAGGTTAACCACATCTGTAACACTTTCCTGGAATAAGACGGGCATAGGGATTGCTGGGCACTCCTCTGTTTTGTGCTGGGGCTGTTGGCTTAGTGGGGTTGGTAGTACTAGTACCGAAAACTTTGCTGGTTGACGGCTGTGGTGAAGTCTGCGGCACTGAAACTTGTGATGGCTGCGATCGATATGGTTGGGGACGTGATGAGTGCCTGGACTGTTGTGACTCCATTTTCATGGCTAGGTTGACCACCTCGGACAAGGACCACACAGTATGGAGGGATACCTGTTCTTGAATGGACACTCACAACCCTCCGATATACCTAGTCACTTGCTATCCCTCTGTTTCCTACAGGTCATTGCGCGAGTTCAACCTATAAAACTCCTCCGTATAATCGTTGATGGTGCGCACCCCTTGCCTGCAATTCTGATATTGCTGGTACAACATCTGTTCATAGTCAGGAGGAAGAAACCTTGCTCGCAGCAGTTGTTTCATCTTGGACCAGGAGTGAACAGGCTGCTTACCCTGTCCCCTGCGGCTATTCTGCGTCTGCTCCCACCACGCAAAGGCTCCCCCCTTCAGTTTATAGGCTATAAGCTTCACCTTCCTATCTCTTGGGATCTGTATATACTCAAAGAAAGCCTCCACTTCATAAAACCAGTCAATGAAGTTGTCGACGTGGAGGTGGCCATTGAACCACGTCAGATCTACCTTAACCCGAAAATCATGATTGTTCTATTCGTACCTGTTCTGGTTGTAACGGTTCTAACCAACATGATTCTGATTACGACCATGCCGACCATCATCATCGTTCTCGGCGCCAAGCACTTCGAACTCATCATCACTGGATAAAGTGGCATAGGCTTGGGGCCTATACTACGGAGCAGGAACGCGTCTAGCAACCGGTTGGTCGTGAGCAAGGCCTCCAACACGATCCGGGTTGCATTTTTCACCCCTGTAGCCATTGATTCTCAGACCAGCCATGGTTTGTTGTATCTCTCGCAACATGCGTTCGATACAATCAAACTATTGATTGTGATCATCAAACTACTGATTGTGATTATCTATGGTTGCCCATAGGACCTGCATCCCACGATCAACGTCGTTAAGGTGGTTGCTTTCGTTTCCATCACCTGCCATCAGACCAGGGTAGAACAAGGCTCTGATACCAATTGACGTAAAATACTAGCGAAAGAAAGAACTAGGAAGAAGAACTGTGCCTTCAACCCTCAATACAATAGTTCTCACGAAGAGGAAAGAAATCCTAATTTTATTATGAAAATAGTAATCCCTAATATTACATGGCCTCCTTATTTATAAGGTTAAAGTAAAAAAAAAAGAAAATCGAAATTAAGCAAGTACAAAATAGGAAATTCCCTAAAAACTGAAAACTGCTAAATTAAAGGCCTAAACATCGTTTTTTGGCTAAAATCCCGCTATGCTCATTGCGAAGTGAGTTTTGCTTGGAAGCCCGTTTTCGGTCAGACTAGGGTCTCCGGGGCTCGATCCGGGTTGGTATGTAAAACGATGTAAACCGTACCCTTAGATTTGGAGCAATCCAACCGTTCTAGGTAGTCCAAGGCCATTTGTTCTGCTTTGTCTACCTGTTCTGCATCAGTTTGTTTCGAATGCATATTCGTATAATGGGTTGATCCATTTGCTACTTCACTCTGGGTTTTGTACAGAGGCTTTGGAGGTGTATAGAAGAATGATTTCTGAAGGTATTAAGCCTAGTCTGAAGACTTATTCGGCACTTATGGTAGCATTGGAGAAGAGAAAGGATATTGAAACTGTTATGGGTTTACTGGAAGAGATGGAGAGTTTGGGAGTGAGGCCGAATGTTTATACATTTACCATATGCATAAAAGTACTTGGGAGGGCTGGGAAAATTGATGAGGCATATAGCATATTGAATAGAATAGATGAGGAGGGATGTGGGCCTGACGTTGTTACTTGTACGGTTCTCAGTGATGCTCTTTGTAATGTTGGGAAACTTGATGGTTATGCTCCCGATATAGTTACTTTCACTATACTTGTGGATGCTTTATGCAAAGTCGATCGGTAATTTCAATAAAACATTCAATATGTTAGATGTGATGAGAGGGCAAGGGGTCTTGCCGAATCTTCATACCTACAACACGCTGATATGTGGGCTGTTAACGGTAAATAGGTTAGATAAGGCATTAGAACTTTTCAGTAATATGGGATCTCTGGATGCTAAACCTACTGCTTACACATATATCATTTTCATTGACTATTATGGAAAGTCTGGCGATTCTGGTAGAGCTCTTGAGACCTTTGAGAAGATGAAAACCAAAGGAATAGTTCCTAATATTGTTGCTTGCAATGCATCTCTGTATGGTCTTGCTAAAGCAGGTATGCTTCGAGAAGCAAAAGATATTTTAAATGGGCTTAGAAATATTGGGCTTGCTCCTGATTCAGTAACCTATAACATAATGATGAAATGCTATAGCAAGGTTGAGGAAGTAGATAAAGCCATTAACTTACTATCTGAGATGATGGAAAATGCGTGTGAACCTGATGCAAACATTGTCAATTCTTTAATTGATACACTTTACAAGGCTGACACGGTATATGAGGCATGGAAAATGTTTTCCACGATGAAAGAAATGAAGCTTGCTCCTAAAGTTGTGACCTACAACACATTACTAGCTGGATGAATGGTGTTGAATGTAAAAGAAAGGGAGAAAGATAACAATGAATGCTTTGTAAGACGAAGATTATCCCTATTTCAAGAACAAGCTTAAAGAATGGCTCACAATAAAATTTTCAAGGCTTTTGAGAGTATTAATGAGTTATGAATCAAATTAAGTGTTCTTTCTTGTTGTTTAAATGCTCATTAATGGGGTTTTTATAGCTTTGGTCTTATATGGCCGTTAGATACTAATTTGGTAGGTTTGGTGCATTAAATTCTCAAGTCTTGCGTCTCAAACAGTCATATTTTCGAATTACCAATCGAATGAGTTCTTGTACCAGTCGACTGGATTAAGTGAAAAAGTACACTTTTAGGCTTATGATAAGTACCAGTCGACTGGTCCTATTACTAGTCGACTGTGAACTTACTGTTCTTTTTACCAGTCGACTGGTTCAAAGACTTAATCTACTGGGTTGTCCCAAAACCTAGTTTTTATGTTTAAAAACAATTTTTTTTTTAACTGAAAAGACATTTTTGGGTTTATTTTTGTCAAAGTCTTTTGTGAAGTGAGCCACAGTTTAAGCTAGGTAACTGAAATTAGAGATTTACAACGTGAATCAATTTCCTTAGAGTCTACTCTAGATCTTCTGTCTCTTCTGTTGTGTTTTGGTATTTGTACGTGTTGTATTCTTGCGTCTTGTTTCTGTATTGAATACTTTTGCCGCTCAAACACTTATATAAAAATGTTAATGCAATTTAAGCAGTGTTTTGTCATTATTAAAATCAAATACGGGTCAATAATCTCCCCCTTTTGATGATGACAAAACCATAAAGAGAAAAACAGTTTTAAAAAACTAAGTGTTGGGTTTTTAAGGAAAAACGGAAAAGTTTCCTCTGTTTTTGTGATATTCTCCGTCGAGTAGTACATTGACTGACTTCATGTCTCGGTGTAGAATGTGTGGAAAGCAATCGTGATAAAGAAAGTGGAGTTCTCTAGCTACACTTATAGCAATCTTCTTTCTTTCCTCCTACGATAGGATTCTGTCTTTTCTCCCATGAAGCATTTCCTCAGGCTTCCAAACTCCAAGAATTCATACACGAGTAGTCTCTCTACACCTATTTGGCAATAACCCAACAGACGAACAAGATTCATGTGCCCAATCTTTCCAAAATTCTGAAATTCAGACATGAATTCTCAATCACCTTGGAAACTTTACTGTTTGAGCTTCTTAATTGCAACACTTGATCTGTCTTTCAAAATTGCCTTATACACTTCGCCGAACCCACCATAACTGATGAGGTCGATGTAATACCTGTGTTCTTAAAGGGAAGGTAAAGAAGTAATTTGATAGTTATCAAATGAAATTAAAATAATATATCCATGAAAAATTTATTAATAAATAAAATAATTCTTTTGAAAAAAAAAGTTAGCGCAAACACCTAGAGTCCAGGTGTAAGCTACTCAACATGCAAAGAAATGCATGTTGGACAACACAGTATGAGAAAATGGTGGTGGCAGGGGTAAGGTTAATATAAAAAATAGTTTTTTTTTCTTACCAAATCCTGTTTGGTTTCCTTCTTTCTTCAATTCAAATTATTCTATTTCTTTAAACACTTGGGGACTCAAAGAAGGGTTGAAAAATTGAAATTTTGAAGAAGTTTACGGGAGAATTTTTAAGAGATTCAAGAGAAGTTTTAAGAAAAATAAAATGTGTTGACAATCAGCAATTAGGTGAAATTGCTGAAAAGTGCAAAAAAGACAAGGAGGTGATCCACATGTAGCTTTAAGTGCTACGTGGTGAGTTAGATTTACTTTTAGTAATTGAGATAAATATGAAATTAAAAGTGATGATATTTGAATTAATTATTGAACTATGACTAGATGATATATGAAAGTTTGTTGATTGATATTATATGAATAATTGATATGTTAGAAATTTATTATATGAGAAGTAATATTATTGAAATAATGAGTTTATGAAATATATATAATGAAAGGATAAATGAAATTTTTGATAAGTTATAATTGATAAATTGATATGTTATATGAAGAGATAATTTAATGAATATGATAAAAAATAATAATTAATATCATAGATGACACACTTCAGAGCTCAGACTTATAGCCTTCAATTAGTTAAACATTGCTGTAAAAGCCCTAAAGACTAAAAGGTTCTCCAAATTTGAAAAAGAAATTGTTGCACTATTATTTGTTGTTAGCACTAGCTTTTCATTCTATTTAAAATGGGTGGTAGCTAATAATTGAGAAAAAGTAAGAAAGTTAATATTTTTACATGTGAACAATTAGAATTAGATATATTATATGTTAAATTTAAATGTTAATTATGGAAACCAAAAGTTCAATATTATAAAATGAAGCATAATGTAATATATTAATTTTTAGCCAAAACTAATAAAGTATATCATATAATAAAGAAGGTGGAGAAATCATAATTCATCTTGTGGAGTTTGGGGCAATAAAACAATGGCGGGGGAGTCTATCTCTTAATGAACTACAACATATAAAAATAAGCTTTTTGAAGTTTTGGTGGAGTCGAGGCTCTCTCTTGTCCCCCCTCCCTTCGCCTCTGTCTACCCTCAAAACAAGATGATTTTTTCTTATTATGACTGGATGAGACGTCTCATCATTCTCTCATCTTGTATGTAAAAAACACTCATAGGATAAAAATCATCCTATCCTTTCTTTATCTCGCCACCAAATACACTTTATTATGTCTATACATAATTAATGTTTATGCCATCATAGGTAAATCCTTGATTCTGCATAGGTTTTTTCTTTTTTCTTTTTGTCTTTTTTTAATGTGATTGCTTTTATAGTCTATTTGGTTTCCACTAGAAACAGAATAAGCTCTAGTTTAGAAATGAAACTTAGGGGTTGAGAATGTAAAGTGTTGATATTTTTGTTGTTAGAGTATGTTACCTTTTATCCAATTGAAATGAATAAGATTGTTATCTTAAATTTTGGCAATCCTATTTTCTTTCAAATAATTATAAGGCAACATATAGTTCACATAAATATGACTTATGTAAGTAAGAATGGTGATACCATGGAATCGGGTCCATGGGAGTTACCAAGGAACCGGGAAAGTCCATTAATAATCACAGAAAAATTGAATAGTAACTTTGATATTTAATTTTTTTTGATACAATTACTATTAAATTTCCTCATGATTACTAGTGAATGGGATCGAGAATCTATAAGTAAGCATTGAAAAGTATATGATCTATCTAAAACTCCAAAAAAAAAATAAGAATGTTAATTATAGGCTAAAGTGTTAATCTTAAGAGAGTAAAATTTTAGGACATGATCAATTCTTCTATTTGGGAAAGTCAGTTTAATTAATTCTACCAGTTGACTCATTTAGCAGTTGAGAACCACAGAAAGGACATCCAGTATACATGCTCAAACATCGAGCCTCAAAATTAGCTCAAATTGGAAAATTCTTTAGGTTGTCCTAATTTTGAGAGCTTATATTGCCAAGTCCAGGGGATCCAGGAGGCGACAGCTCACCTAACATTGATACCACCTGCAACATGTTAAGCTTCTTGGAAGGCAAATTTTCAATGCACTGCAATGTTATTCTTAAAGATCTCACCATTTCTTCGAGTTTTGCTTCCTCTTGATTGCTTCCTTGAGTTACCAAAAAATAAATTTGGGTCTATCGCTCGCATTGGTTTCCCTTCTCTCATGAACTTCCTTTTCACCCATCCGACCAAGTTTGTCTCCCCAAAAACCTCCCCATCTGTTGCGCATTTCCATGACTAGAGTTGTAATAGTTCAACACCAAATGAAAAGAAATCCCCTCTTGTGCGCTTGAAAAGATGAAGAAAGCTGGGTTTGTTTCGAATGCATATTCGTATAATGGGTTGATCCATTTGCTACTTCAGTTTGAGTTTTGTACAGAGGCTTTGGGGTATATAGAAGAATGGTTTCTGAAGGTATTAAGCCTAGTTTGAAAACTTATTCGGCACTTATGGTAGCATTGGAGAAGAGAAAGGATATTGAAACTGTGATGGGTTTACTGGAAGAGATGGAGAGTTTGGGAGTGAGGCCGAATGTTTATAAATTTGCCATATGCATAAGAGTACTTGGGAGGGTTAGGAAAATTGATGAGGCATATAGAATATTGAATAGAATGGATGAGGAGGGATGTGGGCCTGATGTTGTTACTTGTACGGTTCTCATTGATGCTCTTTGTAATGCTGGGAAACTTGATGGTTATGCTCCCGATGTAATTACTTTCACTATACTTGTGGATGCTTTATGCAAAGTCGATCGGTAATTTCAATAAAGCATTTAATATGTTGGATGTGATGAGAGAGCAAGAGGTCTTGCCGAGTCTTCATATCTACAACACACTGATATGTGGGTTGTTAAGGGTAAATAGTTTAGATAAGGCATTAGAACTTTTCAGTAATATGGGATCTCTGGGTGCTGAACCTACTACTTACACATACATCATTTTCATTGACTATTATAGAAAGTCTGGTGATTCTGGTAGAGCTCTTGAGACCTTTGAGAAGATGAAAACCAAAGGAATAGTTCCTAATATTGTTGCTTGCAATGCATCTCTGTATGGTCTTGCTAAAGTAGGTATGCTTCGAGAAGCAAAAGATATTTTAAATGGGCTTAGAAATATTGGGCTTGCTCCTGATTCAGAGACCTATAACATCATGATGAAATACTATAGTAAGGTTGGGGAAGTAGATAAAGCCATTAACTTTCTCTCTGAGATGATGGAAAATGGGTGTGAACCTGATGCAATCGTTGTCAATTCTTTAATTGATACACTTTACAAGGCTGACAGAGTACATGAGGCATGGAAAATGTTTTCCAGAATGAAGGAAATGAAGCTTGCTCCTACAGTTGTGACCTACAACACATTACTAGATGGATGAATGGTGTTGAATGTAAAAGAAAATGGAGAGAGATAACAATGAATGCTTTACAAGATGAAGATTATCCCTCTTTCAAGAACAAGCTTAAAGAATGGCTCACAATAAAATTTTTAAAGCTTTTAAGAGTATTAATGAGCTATGAATCAAATTAAGTGTTCTTTCTTGTTGTTTAAATGCTCATTGATGCGGTTTTTATAGCTTTGGTCTTATATGGCCGTTAGACACTGATTTGGTAGGTTTGGTGCATTAGTCTTATATGGCCGTTAGACACTGATTTCGTAGCTTTGGTGCATTAAACTATCAAGTCTCGTGTCTCAAACAGTGATATTTTCGAATTACCAATCGACTGGGTCCTTGTACCAATCGACTGGATTAAGTGAAAAAGTACACTTTTCATCTTAGGATAAGTACCAGTCAACTGGTCCTGTTACCAGTCGACTGTGGACTTACTGTCCTTTTTACCAGTCGATTGGTTCAGAGACCTAATCTACTGGGTTGTCCTAAAACCCAAATTTTATGTTTAAAAACAGTTTTTTTAACTTAAAGACATTTTTGATTATGTGGTTGTTGCAATATTGGACGTTTATGAGATGTTAAGATGCCCTCTTGATGCAAACCATCGCTTAAAGGACAATATGATCCCAACTAAAATAAGAATACCCAAAATTGCAATCACACAAATAGAGTTGCTCTTCATTGATGAAACAAGTTTGCAGGCAGAGTACAAGGGGAATATGCTTATGTGTTCGTATAAATAGAGAGGGGATGACGGGATGCTATATGAAGGGTGTGTAGTTTTATGTAGAAAGGAGTGTGTTACCTTGATTTTGAGCTCAAGACAGACTCCTAAGAAATTATAAAGAATGCAAAAGGAGAAAAAGAGAAATTTGAGTAATCTGTTTATTGATACATCTCTCATTCAATGGAGAGTTAGTTATACTCTCATACAATGTTAGCTCATGATTGCTATCCCGAAATTCATGTAACAAACTAACAGACTCCTCTAACTCAGATTTTTAACTAATTAGCTAAGCAACAATACAAGTAATTAAGCTGATTGTTATTGAACTAATTCTTTTCTGGTGCTTTCTAGTGCTCAAAATATTTGAGCCATGTTGAAGTTCTTCTACCTCTTGTGCTTTTTCTTAAGGTTAAGGTTGTTATATTAGTACCTGCTATATCAGTTCCTGCGACAGAGTTCTTGAACCTTTCCTTTGGTCCAACTTCTTCAATTTCAGTTTCATTTCTTACTTCAGCTTTCATTTCACTTTCTGCTTCTGTTCCAGCTTCCTTAGTTTCATCAATTTCTTCTTGAGTTCCAACTTCTTCAAAAAAATTGTACATTGCCTTCTCTTTTTGAAGACACCTTGTCCGCAAGGTGGGTGTTAGAATGGATCGAGATAGGATCGTAGGTTGATCGAGTAATAACCACAAAACAATAAAGTAAGATAAAAAGGGAGACAACAAATTTACGTGGTTCAGCTTAAAGCTTACGTCCACGGGCAGATGCCAGCAGCAAAATTTCACTATAGTGGGAGAATATACAAAGAGTTTTACAAAATTGGCTTTAGTCAATACACACTATCTCACAATTTCTGTCTTAACTTCTCTATTTTTTCTTGATATAATACTTCACGTAGGAATGCCTTTTATAGGCTCACAAAAGAGTCCAAAGGACAAAGCCAATGGATGCTAATTATTATGTTACCCAATTGCAAGAAGAATGATGAAAGCTTTGTCTTCCACCATGGCTGAAAGTAGAAAATGCTTTTGACCCACAAATTGAGCCACAAATAATGCAACAAAGTGGACTCAACTTTTGACTCAATTTGGCCTACCACTAATTTAAGGTAATTATTCAACAAATCTCCACCTTGACTTGAATTTGACAATAGTGAAAATAAAAGCTTCAACCTCTGCCAAACAACCCCGAAGGGTCTAATAAAAATGTTGTATAACACCAACCAAGTCCATGCAGTGAGTGAACTTGGCAATGGGAAGAGATTTTGTCAACATATCAGCATGATTATTCAAAGTGCCAATCTTTCTTACAATAACATCACCGTGAGCCACAATATCCCGAATAAAGTGATACTTCACGTTAATGTGTTTAGTTCTCTCATGATGCATCTGATCCTTCGTCAAATGTATAACACTCTGACTGTCACAATAAACTACAGTTTTATTTGTTTCCAAACTGAGTTCATTAAGTATACCTCTTAACCAAATGGCTTCTTTGGCAGCTTCTGTAACAGCCATAAATTTTGCCTCTGTAGTAGATAATGCAACTGTCGGCTGTAAGGTAGCTTTCAAACTGACTGCACAAGTCCCAATAGTAATTACATAACCTGTAATTGATCTTTTCCTGTCCAAATCACCTGCAAAATCTGAATCAATATATCCAGCTAGATTGTTAGAAGTTTTACCGAATTCCAAACAAGCAGTAGAAATACCCTTCAAATATCTCAAAATCCACTTGACAGCTTGCCAATGAGTTTTTCCTGGACAGGACAAATATCTGCTAACTACACTGACGGCATATGAGATATCTAGTCGAGTGCAAACTATTGCATACATAATACTTCCCACTGCACTAGAATAAGGAACTCTAGACATATACATTATCTTATCTTCTGACGGTGGTGACATAGATGCTGATAATCTAAAGTGATAAGCCAAAGGAGTACTCACAGGTTTAGCATCATGCATACCAAAACATTTTAGGACTTTCTCAATATATTTCTGTTGTGACAGAAATAATCTACCTGCACCTCTGTCTCTGTTGATCTCCATTCCCAAAATTTTCTTTGCTGCACCTAGGTTTTTCATCTCAAATTCATCATTTAGCTGAGATTTCAATCTATTAATTTCATATATGTCCTTTGCTGCAATCAACATGTCATCAACATATAGCAACAAATATATGAAAGTACCATAATCAAGTATTTGATAGTAGACACAACTATCATACTTGCATCTAGAAAATATAATACTCAGCATAAAAGAGTCAAACCTTCGATACCACAGGCGTGGAGACTGCTTGAGTCCATACAAGGATTTTTTTAGAAGACAAACATGATCTTCCTTGCCTTCAACTTCAAAACCTTCTGGTTGCTGTATTTAGATTTGTTCATCAAGATCACCATAAAGAAAGGCTATTTTCACATCAAGTTGCTCCAACTCCAAATTATGCATTGCAACTAAAGCAAGTAAGACACGAATAGAAGTATGTCTAACAACTGGAGAGAAAACATCACTAAAATCAACTTCCTCTACCTGGCTGTAGCCTTTCGCTACTAATCGTGCCTTATACTTGGTGTCTTCAACACCCGTGACTCCTTCTTTCTTCTTAAATATCCATTTACACCCAATAATTTTCTTGCCATTAGGTGGTTCGACCAATTTCCAAGTGTTATTTTTCTTTAGAGATTCCATCTCTTCATGCATCGCAATGAGCCATTTGTCTGAATCAGATGAACTGATGGCCTCAGAATATAAGGTTGGATCGACGACATCAATGGTTTCTAATACATTTAATGCATAAGCCAACATATCTTCAAAACCATACCGCTGAGGTGGCTTTATCTGTCTCCTTTGTCTACCACCAACTATAGTGTGATGCTCAGCTTCATGGTGTGTCTCTCCTCCTGCAGACGAACTTCCAGACTGAATAGAATTAGAATTTGCAGATGATGAGGTACCAAACTCAAGCTCTACATTCTCTTGTGCATTCTCCTTTCCTGTATCACACTGAACATGCAATTCTTTTCTAGAGTGAAGCATAGCAGATTCATCAAAAATAACATCTCTGCTAATCATAAACTTATGAGTATCAGGACACCATAAGCGAAAACCCTTAACACCATAAGCATAACCAAGAAAAATGCATTTCTTCGACCTAGGCTCCAATTTTCCTTCATTCACATGAGCATATGCAGGGTAACCAAATATTCTTAAGTTAGAGTAATCAGGAGGGCTACCTGACCACACCTCTTCAGGTATCTTAAGTTCAAGTGATCTGTGAGGAGAATGGTTCACTAAATGACATGCCAAATTGATTGCTTCTGCCCAAAATTCCTTGCCAAGACTTGCGTTAGAAAGCATACATCGAGCTCTTTCTAACAGTGTTCGATTCATCCTCTTTGCGACACCATTCTGTTGTGGTGTCTTTCTCACTGTCCGATGTCTGACAATGCCTTCATATTTGCAGAATTGATTAAACTCTGAATCACAAAACTCAAGACCATTATCTGTTTTGAGTCTCTTGACTTGCTTCCCGGTTTGCTTCTCCAGTAAGGTCTTCCATTGCTTGAAAATGCCATATACCTCATTCTTGTGCCTGAGAAAATACACCCAAGTCTTTCTAGAAAAATCATCAATAATTGTTAGCAAGTATCTGGTTCCTCATTTGGAAATTTCACGGGAAGACCCCCATAGATCAGAATGAATGTAATCAAGAGTACCTTTGGTTCTGTGAATTGCAGTGTTGAAGCTGACTCTTTTCTGCTTTTCAAAGACACAATACTCACAAAAATCCAGCTTCCCAATCTTTCTTTCAGGCAAAAGACCTCTTTTACTGATTACAACTAATCTCTGCTCACTCATATGCCCTAGACGCATATGCCATAACTTGGTAGAGTCTGAATCTGACATGGATGAGGAAACTGCTGCAGAGCCTATAACCGTTGAACCCAATAAGGTGTATAGACTGCCAGACTTCTTTCCTTTCATGAGAACAAGAGCACCACAAGAAATCTTTATGTTCCCATACTCAATCACAGATTTGCAGCCATTGGCATCCATAATGCCCAAAGAAATAAGATTTTTCTTCAAATAAGGTACATGTCTGACATCAGTCAATATCTGGACAATTCCATCATGCATCTTGATTTTTACTGTGCCTACACCAACAGTTTTGCAAGTGGCATTATTGCCCATTAGAACAACTTCACTTTCAACAGAATCATATGTGGAGAACCAATCTCTGTTGGGGCACATATGATAAGAACATCCAGAATTAATAATCCACTCGTCGTTAGATTTGGACTTGTCGGTTGCAAATAGAACATCATCATCTTTTTCTTCTGCTACATCAGCATCGGCTGTTTCTTCCTTCTACTTGCCCTTGTCATTTTGCCATTCATTCTTCTTTTTGTTCTGCAGCTTGTAGCATTCCACTACGATGTGTCCCTTCTTCTTGCAATAATTGCAAGTCAAATTTTTGTGCTTTCCTTTTGACTTTGATCTTCTTCTATTCTTGCCACCATCAAAGCCTCTGTCATTGGATCTACCTCTTGCAACAAGATTGGAGCCCTGGTCATCAGACTTACTAGACAAAAGTTTATTATCCAATTTCTCCTTACTCATAAGGGAAGATATCACATCATCAAAATTTAATTCTTCCCTACCATAAATTATAGTGTCTCTAAAATTTTTGTATGAGAGTGGTAATGAACATAATAACAAGAGAGCTTGATCTTCAGACCCAATAAAAACTTCAAGATTTTTCAAATCATTAATAATTGAGATAAACTCACTGATATGGGACTTGAGAGAGGAACCTTCTATCATGCGGAGACCATAAAGGCGGTGTTTCATAACCAACCTGTTGGCCAAGGATTTAGTCAAGTATAACTCCTCTAGCTTGGCCCATAAGGCTACAGAAGTCTTCTCTGACAAAACTTGTTGTAAGACATCATTTGAAAGACTTAATTGGATTGTGGATAGAGCCTTGCCATCCAGGTCATCTCAATCTTCATCACTCATGCCGGTAGGCTTCTTGGCTTTCCCTAGTAGTGCTTTCTCCAAGCCATTTTAGGTTATAATGGCAAACATACGAACTTGCCATAGACTGAAACTATTGTTTCCATCAAACTTCTCAATATCAAACTTCATTGTCGACATCTCGATCGAATAAAATGATCATGAACAAAATGTTACTATTCACATAAACAGTAACCTCACAGAAAAACAGACAGAAATTAGCTCTGATACCAGTTTATTAGAATGGATTGAGACAAGATCGTAGGTTGATCGAGTAATAACCACAAAACAATAAAGTAAGATAAAAAAAGAGACAACAAATTTACATGGTTCGGCTTAAAGCCTACGTCCACGGGCAGAAGCTCGCAGCAAAATTTCACTATACTGAGAGAATATACAAAGAGTATTTACAAAATTGGCTTTAGCCAATACACACTATCTCACAATTTCTCTTTTAACTTCTCTATTTTTTCTTGATATAATACTTCACGTAGGAATGCCTAGATGCTAATTATTATGTTACCCAATTGCAAGAAGAATGATGAAAGCTTTATCTTCCACCATGGCCGAAAGTAAAAGATGCTTTTGACCCACAAATTAAGCCACAAATTGAGCCACAAATAATGCAACAAAGTGGACTCAACTTTTGACTCAATTTGGCCTACCACTAATTCAAGGCAATTATTCAACAGTGGGGAAATTGTTTCATTAGCACAATGTTGTCTTCCCAAGAAGCTTATTCTAGTGGGAGTCCTTGCTATTGGATTAAGTATTCTTGTTGCCTCTGATTCTGTTTGAGAGTAGTTCTTTCACTAACAATAGCCATTGGAATGTATAAAGGATGGTTGTCAAAGCTGTGAGGGGATAGGGTGGAGGCAAAACCAGATGAAAGAGCTTCCCCTCGAAATAGTTTGAGATTGGAAACATGAAAAATTGGATGAATTTTGTAGTGGTCAGGAAGTTTAATTTTATAAGCTACTGATCCAATTCTTTTAAGAAATTCAAAGGGACCAAAGTAATTCTTGTTTAGTTTGTGGTAGGATCTATCAGCTACTAAAGATTGCATGTAGGGCAATAACTTCATAAAGACCAGATCTCCCATTTCATCCTAGGAGTGGCAATTTTGGACACAACACGTGAACCTGAAACGAAATAAAGTGTGTTAATGTTGAGTATAATCGAGTTTGTGTCGTAATCGTGTCGACACTATTATGACACGAAAAAATCGTGCTGTGTCGCGGGTTGACCCGCCAACCCGAAATGACACGATTAAATTCATGAGTTTGATGAGTCGTGTTGACACGATTATGACTTATGACCTGTTTATGACCCATTTAAAAAATTTGTCTATTACATTAAAAAAAATTCTTAGTGTGTATAAAATAAACTCTAATTCCTATTTTTACCACATCACAAACACAAAGCACACCCTCACAGACTCACTCAATAGTGATGCATCACAGAGTCTACAGACTCTCTTATCTCTCCCAATATAGATGATAGTTGATAAGATGATGTTTATGTTATTAATTAGACTTTTTTATGTGTATTTGGATCATGAATATGTTGGAATTTGGATTATGATTGATTAGATGGATGGTTATGTAATATAACTTATATTTGTTTATGTAATAAACATGTCGTGTCTGGTTAATCGTGTCGGGTTGTCGTGTTTAACATGTTAGTCATGTCGTGTCGTGTCGGGTTGTCGTGTCTAATATGTTAGTCATGTCATGTCGGGTTGTCATGTTGTCGTGTCTAACACGACCCATTTATTAAACGGATTAAGCTTGTCGTGTCATGTTACCCGTTTAATAAACAGGTCGTGTTAATGTTGAGTTTTCTTGATACGATTAATAATCGTGTTGTGTTCGTGTTGACTCATTTAGTGTTATACCTAATTTCGACACGACACAAACACGACCTGTCAACCCGAATTGCCACCCTTGCTTCAACCTCAATCTCAGTTCTATGTTTGTCAGTATTGAACTTTATCTTGAGCTGTGCAGCTTGTAGATGCTCCTTAACTTGTTGTAATACTTCAGTCCTTGTAATTAAGTCTTATTCTAGATTTGTCCTATACAATACACTAGAATAGTAGGAAGAGGATTGCCAAAAACTATTTGAAAATGAGACAAACCAGTGGATGAGTGTTGAGCTATGTTGTAATGAAATTTAGCTCAACATAGAAACTTGTACCATTGCTTAAGATTGTCAGCAACATAACATCTCAGATATTGCTCAAGATATTTGTTGAGGACTTTTGTTTGTCCATCTGTTTGGGGGTGATAAGCTGAACTCATGTTCAACTCAGTACCTTACAGAAGGAATAGCTGAGCCTAGAACTGACTCATGAAAATAAGATCCTTATCACTTACTATGTATCTAGGAAATTCATGAGATTTGCAACTTAGATTGACAAATAACTCAGTAGCTTTAGAGGCATTGAAATGTTTTGGTAAGCATCCAAAGAGAGCAAATTTAGAAAACCTATCAATGACCACCATAATGATAGTGTAGTCATGATCAGATGAAAAATTGGGGATGAAATCCCTAGAGATATCCTCCCAAACTTGCTCAGGTATTGGTAGACGCTGTAAAAGTCCATAAGAAGTAGCATTAGTGGACTTAGATTACTGACAAATGAGGCACTTTTGAACATAGGCATTAACATCTTTTCTGATTCTCTTCTAATAAAAATTGCTTGCTATCCTAGCACAAGTTCTATAAACCCCATCATGATCTCCTATAGGAGATGCATGATATTCTTTAAATGGTAGTTGTTTCAATTGAGAATCAGAGAAAAGAAAGATTTTACCATTGTAATAGAGAAAACCATTTCTATAAGACCATTGAAGGAATGAAGCAGGCTGTGTAGTTAGATCAGAAATGAGTTGCTGAACAAGTTGATCATGAATCAATTCAGTCTTGAGTATAGAGAGGAAATCAAATGATGGCATAGTGAAGGCCATTGAAGTATTGTCTTCTGCAGTGGGTATTCTAGACAGAGCATCAGCTGAATTGTTTTTCTTCTCAAGCTTGTAGTAAATCACATATTTATAACCTAACAACTTCTTAATATAATGTTGATGTTCAAGTGTTTGAATCACCTGCTCCATGAGGTTTTTAAGATTCATTTGATCAGTATAGATGAAGACTTGGGACCCCAACAGGTATTGCCTCCATTTACTGACTGCAGAAGTAATTGCAAATAACTCCCTAGTGTAAGTGGAAGCTGACTGCATCCAAGCACTGAGCTCTCTGCTGTAGTATGCCAGTGGGTGACCATCTTGCATTAGGACATCTCAAACTGCGAAACTTGAAGCATCAGTTTCCACCACAAATGCCTTAGTGAAGTCAGGTAATTGAAGGACAATTGTTTGAGTCATTGCAAATTGGAGAGCATTAAAAGCTTGTTTAGCTGCATCAGTCCATCCATAAGCATCATTTTTAGTAGATCTGTTAAAGGGGCTGCAATAGCTGCATAACCTTTAACAAATTTCCTGTAATACCCTTTGAGGCCTAAAAAAACCTTTAAGTTGCTTTAGATTTGTAGAGGTTGGTCAGTCAAGTATAGCCTGTATCTTAGTGCCATCAGGTTCAACACCCTGAGCAGTGATTAAATTCCCAGATAATCAATGGAACTGTTTGCAAATGAACATTTAGATAGCTTAGTATACCACTCATGATGTAGAAGGTGACTTAGCACTTGAGCTAGGTGACTCGCTTGCTGTTCCACGGATTTTCTGTAGATAAAAATGTCATCAAAGAAAATGATGACAAACTTTCTAAGGAAAGATGATAAAATTTGGTTCATGGTGGCTTGAAAGGTTGAAGGAGCATTTGAGAGGCCAAAGGGTATCACCAAGAATTCATAGTCCTTGGTGAGCCCTAAAGGGTTTTTTTCTCTATATCTTTGTCATGCATTCTTATCTGATGGTAGCCTGACCTTAGATCAATCTTAGTAAAGACCCTTGCTCCATGCAATTCATCTAAGGGTTCATCTATAGTAGGTATAGGGAATTTGTCCCTAATAGTCACAAAGTTCAAAGCTCTATAATCAATGCATAGCCTCTAAGTTCTACCATTCCTTTCACCAAGAGTATAGGAGAACTCAAGGGGCTTGAACTGGGTTGAATCATTCCACTAGCAAGCATATCTTTGATTTACTTTTCAGTATCTTTCTTTTGGTAGTGTGGATACCTGTAGGGTTTAACATTTACAGGTTGAGTATTATTTTGCAAAAGTATCATGTGGTCAGTACTCCTATGAGGGAGAAAAGATTGCACTTCATTGAAAACCTTGCTATAAATAAGGAGAACTTGAGCAATGGTTGGGTTTAGTTATTTGATAGCATCCAGTAATGAAGGAATATGACTGGTGGTTGAAGCCACACTATTTGAAATGTCTAAAGACAGTAACATGAAACAACATGATGCACTACCATCCTTCATCATTTTTTTTAATCTAATGTGTTTGACCAAAGATGCTCCAGGTGCACTATAACCTACCAATTTAACGGTTTTTCCTTCCCATTGGAATTCCATAGTTAACTTAGAATAGTCAGTTGTAACTGGTCCCAAGAGTTCAAGCTATTGTACACCCAAAACTAAGTATGCTCATTGTATGGGAAGAATGAAGAAATCTACATATAGGGTATGGCCAGGTAATTTAACTTGAAATTGATTACAAACACCCCATATTGTACTTAGAACTGATTGGATGGAACTACTTTGAGACCAAGAAACCGAGCCACCCTCTCTTGAATGAAGTTGTGAGTGCTGCCTCCATCTATGAGTATCTAAAGTGAATGATCTGCAAGAATACCTTGTAACCTTAATGTTTTTGGAGAAAAATGCCCCATGAAGGCATGGATACTGATCTCAGGATGGTTATAGGTGGGAAGTCATCAATAACATCATTGTCATCAATGTTAATAAAGTCATTTGGATCACAATCTTCTCATTCAAGCAGTAGTAAGGACATTTTCTGTTTTTACACTTGTGATCGGGATGAAAGTTTTCATCACAATTGAAACAAAGTCCATTTTCCCTCCTTTGTTGCATTTCAATGGGAGATAATCTACGTATAGGTAATTTGGATAAATGAGGAACTGTAAGGATAGGTTTAGCACCTAATAGTGTAGGTAGGGCAACAGGTTTGGGGTTTGAATTGAAATTCCTGTTTCTATTAGGTAATATGAACTCATTCAGCTTATCTTCTTGGAGTCTTGCTAGACCAATGGCTTCATATAAATCATGAGTCATATGAGATAATACCTCCCTTCTAATATTAGCCTTTGAACCAGAAATGAAATAACTCTTTAGAAGTGAAGGTGTCAAACCAATAATACTACTAGAGAAGTCTTCAAATTTAGATTGGTAATATAAAATAGAATGAGTTTGAGTAAGCTTAGCAAGTGCACCTTGAAGATCATCGAATTCAGAAGGTCCAAATCTGAACTTGATAGCCTCAACAAATCCTGTCCATGTACTGAGTTGCTTGCTGTGATACATCCACTGAAACCAGCTGCTAGCAGCTCCATCCAAGTGAAATGAGAGCATATGAAACCTCTGAGATTAAGGAATTTGGTGAAATAGGAATTACTGATCAACCTTGAATAGCCAATCAATTGGATCACCGTCGGAGTATCTTGGAAATTCAAGCTTAACAGATTTGAATGAAGTCTCATGAAGGTTATGGTGTACTTGGGTTGGTGTTTTAGATGAATCAGGTTCTTCCTCTCTATGAACAACTTTGTTGTATCTTTCTCGATCTGCAAGCAGCTGAGCTAGTTTCTATTACATTGGTACCAAAGAATTCATCTCGTTTCTATTTCTGATATTCGTTGATCAATGCAGCCAACTGGTCATTAGTGATATCCTTAGATTTGATAGCAGTAGCCATGGTTGTAGTTCTGGAGGTGTTTGATTAAAGGAATGAGAAATTCTTGATTGAAAAAGAGGAATTGAAATCAAGGATTGATGAGTGATGGTAAGCTATCAACGAAAGCACCAATGTTACTTTGATTTCGAGCTCAAGGCAGACTCCTAAGAAATTGTAGAGAATGCAAAAGGAGAAGAAGAGAAATTTGTGTAATCTGTTTATTGATACCTCTCTTCTTCATTGGAGAGTTAGTTATACTTTCATACAATGTCAGCTCATAATTACTAACCCAAAAATTCACGTAACAAACTAACAGAATCCTCCGACTCAGATTTTAACTAATTAGCTAAGAAACTAACCATCCATTGACAATTGTATCTAGTACAAGTAATTAAGCTGACTGTTATTTAACTAATTCTTTTTTAGTGCTTTATAGTGCTCAAAATCTTTAAGCCATGTTGAAGTTCTTCTACCCCTTACTTTTTCTTAAGGTTGAGGCTGCTGTATCAATACATGCTATATCAGTTCTTGCAACTGAGTTCTTCAACCTTTCCTCTGTTCCAACTTCTTCAATTCCTGCTTCAACTTCCATTTCACCTTCTGCTTATGTTCCAGTTTGCTTAGTTTCATCAATTTTTTCTTGAGTTCCAGCTTCTTCAAATTTTTTTGTAACAGAATGAATCTCATATCACACAAATTTGATGCAAACTTACAAAGCATAAGGAGAAACTTGAGCGAATGAAAACAAGGAAAGGGGATTCAAGATAGACAAAGAGAATACCTTTATGAAAATCTTCTCTTTAACCAATTGCACGACAACAAATGCAGAAATGAAGCATGTAATTGATTTATTTTTTCACTTTTTGAAAACAAGATTGACAAGAAAAAGTAGAGTTTTTCCCAGTTCCTTTTAATCCTAATCAGAGCCTCAACATCATATCATTTTGTTGGGTTAGTGCTTAATATTTCTCCCTTATAATAACAAGAGTACTATAGAGATAGGATAAATAAAGTAGAGTACTACTATATAATCGTTTTATTGTTCTCTTTTGAAAATTTTCCTTACTCGTTTCCTACACAAATGACCAGTTTAATATTGGGGATCTTACCTAATCTTCAGTCATTGCATTGACTAGGAGATTAAACAACACTTAGTGACAACTACGCTGTCCTGCACCATTCCAAGTAATTAACGTGCATGAGTGTGCTTTTACAAGTGTACATTAAAATTTCTCCTAGTGAAAGTCTTGGATCTCTCTCTTTAGATCAGTTTATTATTCCAACAGTGGAATTGGCCCATTTTTCCTTGTCCAAGAACTTTCAACTGATAAAGCAATTTCTAAAGATGGTGTACAAGAAACCAAGCAACAATGATGAGAGGTGAAGAAAGTTTGTCAAAGATGGTGGATGTCGTGGTCTCATTTGTGCTTCAAAGGCTTGGCGACCATCTCATCCAACAAGCTGTGTTCTTGCACAAGGTGAAAGATGAAGTGAAATGGTTAAAGAATGAATTGGCAATGATGCAGCGGTTTCTAAAAGATGCTGAAGAGAAGCAAGATGTAAATAAAAGAGTAGCTGAGTGGGTATCTCAAATCAGAGACATTGCTTGCGATACTGAAATTGTCATAGACACCTTCATCCTGAACGTTGAAGATGGAAGGCCACCAAAAAGGAAATTCTCAGCTTCCATGAAAAGATGGCTTTGAAAATTCATAAAGGAAGGCTACTTATACACCATAGGCAAGGAGATCGAAGCACTCAAAAGCAAGATCCTTTGACAACTCTCGCAGATGAGAAGATTATGGAATCAAATTAATTGGTGAGGTGGGAGAAACGACACCAAACAAAGCGAAACATCTGAGAAAGGCCTGATTCTCCTCTATTAAAGGACACATCATTGGCTTCAAGGATGATGCTAACACTTTATTGGTTGAGCTCTTGAAAGAAGACTCCCAACGCTGTGTAATTTCTATCTTTGGACTGGGCACAACTATTGTGAGAAAACTATACCATTGCAACAATACCAAGTGTAAATTCGATTGTTTTGCTTGGGTTTGTGTGTCTTAAGAGTTCAAAACCCAAGATATTCTTCAAAGAATTATCAAGTCCTTTAAGAGGCCTACAAGAAACGAGTTTGAGATGATGGAGAGGATGACTAAGGAAGATCTGGAGCGCCACCTCTTTGACTTTTTAAAAGAACGCCAGTACTTGGTGGTTATTGATGAGAAGAATGATAGAGATTGAATATATCTTTTCTAGAAAGTCATAATGGAAGAAGAGTGATCATCACCACTCCTGTAAGAGCTGTCGACAGTCGCTGAGCATTCAGATCAAAGAACCTATGTCCATGAACTTTGATTTTTGAGGTCAAACGAGAGTTGGCAACTATTTTGCAAGAAAGCATTCCGTGATAATTCTAATGCTTCTAAAGATTAAGAGATGTTGGGAAGAGAAATGGTGGACAAATGTGGTGGTTTGCCTCTTGCCATAATTGTTTTGGGAGGATTGTTATCAATAGAAGCCACATGAGTGGTGTTGGGATTTTACCTCTAAAATCCAACTACTGAAAAATTTAATAAGAAACACAACCACAACAATTAAATAGGAAAATAAAATAAAGAGCAAGAACATCAAGAATTAAAGTGGTTCAACAACCTTTTTGCCTACATTCACTAACAAATCAACTGCTTTATTAATATTCAATTACAATTTTAGGAAGAAAAAAGTTGTTAAACTCTCACCCCAAAGTCTCAATACAACAAAAACTCTTAACCTAGCTCTAGTTGTAAGTGCAATCTTTACTTGATAACCCAAAACCCCAATACATTCAAAGCTCTCATCCTAGCTCTAGTAGTAAACCCCTCTAATTTACAATAGATATGGGAATTATGAATGTATCTCAAACCTATCTAAGACTCCCTTTATATAGACTATATTTTCTTAATACTATTAGGAAAAGAGCAACAACATCATAGTAGATTACTACTACTTGTACAATCAACAATCTAATAGGAAATTACTACTATTCCTACTAGAACAAGCAATTAAAAAATAGGAAACAACTTTTCCCAAACCAATTAGAAGTCTTCTTTGTGGGGAATTGAGCTAAAATCCTAACAAATTTCCACATTGTCTCAAATTCTCCACTTCATCATCAAATTTGGTTTTCTTATTTGGTTGGTGCGATCGTTCCTTTTGGTTTTCCCATCTCTTCCGCTTACCTTTTGAAGCAACCATCATCTTGTTCAACATGTGCAAGCTCTCTTTGTTCATGGTATTTCTCATCACTACTTTTGAACCATCAAGAACTTGCATCTCATCATCCTAATTAGCCTTTCCATTATCACTATGCTTCATTCTTCTCAACTTCTCCAAATCCTTCATCGTGGCCTTGTTTTGCAATTGTGTGTGTTCCTCTTCCTTTTTATAGATACACTCCTTATTTGAAAAGTCTAGAGACTTGGATCTTGATCTTTCTTCCACCTTTTTGGAAGTGCTCCACTCGCTCACTTTATCCGGCTCTTCTCTTGATATAATCACGAATAATTCTTCAACCTGGAACACATTTAACCTCTTCAACTTATCTCTCTCTGGAGGTGCCTCGTGAACCTCCCCATCCATCCATACTTCCTTTCCCACCATTAACATCTAACTATGTCATCTTCTTCATATGGCAAGTACTTTGTCTCTGTCAACATACTACTTAACAAATTAGTGGTAGTGAAACTGAAAAAGGTAATATTCATCATACCTTCTTCCATCTCCAATTCAGCAAATAACTCAATATTAATTATGCCTAGTTTTATTTTTTCCATCGGAACCATAATTCTGATACCACTTGTTGAGATTTTACTTCTAAAATCCACATACTCAAAATTTTAGGCAAAAACACAACCACAACAATTAAATAGACAAATAAAATAAATATCAAGAATTAATTTGGTTCAACAACCTTTTTGCCTACATCCACCAACAAATCAATTACTTTATTAATCTTAAATTACAACTTTAGGAAGAACAAAATTTTTGAACTCTCACCCCAAAGTCTAAATACAACAAAAGCTCTTAATCTAGCTATAGTTGTAAGTTTCCTATCTACTTTACAACCCAAAACCCCAATACACCCAAGGCTCTCATCATAGCTCTGGTAGTAAACCCATCTAGTTTTCAATGTATATGAGAATTATGAGTGTGTCTCAAACCTTCTCTATGACCCTTTTTATATATAAGATATTTTTTTAATACTATTAGGAAAACAACAACAATATCATAGTAGACTACTACTACTTGTATAATCAACAATCTAATAGGAAATTACTATTATTCCTACTAGAATAAGCAACTACAAAATAGGAAACAACTTTTTCCAAACCAATTATAAGTCTTTTTTGTGGGGAATTGAGCTAAAATCCTAACACGTGATATATGGTGAGAGAGCACCTTTGGATACGTTTGAGAAATGACTCAATTCATATTTCTCAAATACTAACTTCGAGTTTCAATGATTTGCATCTTCAATTGAAGTCATGCTTTCTCTACTTAGTTCCTTGAAGATTTTGTTATCAATTCAAAAAATATTATCCAATTTTGGGTGCCAGAGAGATTTATACCACTAGAGATACTCTCGAGATGGTGGCTAAGGATTACTTGAATGAGTTCATCAGCAAATCATGAGACAAGAAGCAAAAAAAAATTAAAAAAAATTCATAACGAAGGAGTTAAATGTCAGCTTCATGATTTTTTGCGAGATCTTGCAGTCCAAAAGGCAAAAGAAATCAAATTCCTTGATGTCTTTGATTGCAGTATGTCTTTAACTTCCTGTTCAAGTGCACCATTGTGTTAGCAACATGCTATTCATTTTGTGAATGTGAGGTATGATTCGTTTAACTATTGGAATGCTCACTTACAAACCTTTTTGTCTTTTGAAAAATCAACCAATTATGAAATGCTACAATTCATATGTTCAAAATTCAAACTATTGATAATTTTGATTGTGGAATATGCTCATATTGGAAAGAACTTATCTGAAGAAATTGGAAAGCTTGTTCACATGAGACACTTGCAGCTAAGGAGTGCCTCAACTTTGAAACTTCCATTATCAATAAGAAACTTGATAAGTCTACAAACCTTGTTTTTACTAGGTCATGTCAACCTATGTCACGAAGTAAATAATAAACCTTAATTCAAAGTTAAGGAGAGTAGCAATAAGATGAAGATATAATTTTACAAGAAGAGATAGAAGAGAGGAGAGGTATACAAACCCAATTTAAAATTATATATCCCAAAATAGAGAAATAAATATTACAATCCATTGAAATAAAACTATGCATTCATTCACATTGAATAATAACCAATCACATAACTCAATTATTTGGTCCTAAGTCTGTAATCATCCATCCTTGAAAATACATACAATCAAATTGCATATATAAATTTAAATGTAATTTATTCTAGTTATGAATTTAATTCTAAGATTGCTCATCCTAATCAAATTAGGTTTTCAAAAACTTTTCTTAATCATATTCCAAATAAGATTTATATTTCTTATTCACTAGAATTCTTAATTCTAATGTAATAAGGATCTTGGAGTTTCAATTCCTAATCAAACTCTATTTTCTTAAAGCCCTTTTGATTTAGAAATTTAAGAACAATTCTTAATTAATTAAAACAATTTAATTTCGAAATTTTCTTAAAAATCAAAATTAAACAAATAATTTTAATTAAAATAAGTTTTACTTTTTCGAAGAAATTTGAAACAATTTATTTTTTTTCCAAGAAATAGAAATTATGATTTTTATATATTGATAGTCAACTCTACCCTTATATAGTCAACTGTCAAAAGTTTCTATCCAATAATTCATGTCAGGTCTCGATGGCACAGTCGACTAAATTTTTGCCCGATTTTCCATCAGGCCAAGAGGGCATAGTCGATTGTTAACCCATGGCAGTCAACTGTTCCTTCGACATCTATAGATTTTTCACGCTTTCTAAGTGAATTTTCTTCCCAAAACAATTTCATTTTGATTTAAAATCATATTTTCATCAACTAAATTGTTTATAATCAATCTTTATTTATTTAATTCGCTTGAAATACAATCTACAACAATTTTATTATTATCATATGACAATGAACAATTCAAGAACTATTTCTTGAATTATATTAACCTAGGGTTTCATAAGGCCTAATCTGACTTTTAGACTATGACTATGCAATCTATAGAATTCAAAGATCAAATCTTCTACATCCATTATAATAAACTACCATGTTCCACATAAATCATAAGAACGACTCTGATACCACTTGAAGGAAATCGATCTAGAAAACATAATGAAAATTTTAAACTTTTTTTATCGATTCCTATAAACCTTAATCACCTTATGATTTACATGGAACACATATTGAATAAGAACATATAAGGTTTAGAATCATTATTGTTTATTCACTATGTTCTTAATCTCATTTGCATGATTCCAAGAGCGTCACCGAATTTCTTGCGTTCTTGAATCGACAATAATTACAAAACTATGTGATCTCTAAGATTTAGTCCACACATGAAAAATTTTGAATTAGGATTTATCTCTAATTTTTCTTCTCATTTTTGGGAGTAAGAAGAACCAAAATCTCTAGGAGAAACTTGTATGTAGAATAATGTGCTAGCAAAAATCTGCACACTAATGCATTATTTATAGTGCAAGGGTTATTTATAATTATCAATTAATTACAAACTAAACTCTTGTAGTTATTTTTTAATTACACATTGCCCCTTTTGTGTATGACCCTTAGGTTCAAACTAATTTGGTTGTAAGCCTTAACTTTTATGTAATTGTAATTAGAAACCATTCCAATTAATTAGAATTCCTCCTAATTTATTTTGAATCAAAACACTTTTTGATTCTCCCTTTTATAAGAACTAATTAATTGTCCATTAAATTAATTCTTAGGGTTTTTACAATCTTGAGTGACACCTAGCAGCATATCATGACTACCTAAATAGTGTGAATTTAGTTATGAAACCTTAAACCTTTCTGTTATCAGTTACCATGCAATTCAATCATTACATCTTGCAATGTCCCAATTAAGCTAATTAGGGTATAAAATTAATTTCAAATCCTTAGCATTAGTTATATATGTCTAGATATCAAGACTATAATTCTAATAGTGAAATTAGAAACTCTTTTTTTTTTTTTTAATTTTCACTCTACCTAGGCCAACGAACTTCTCAAATTATATCTTAGTAGATCACGTAGGAAATTCTTTTTTTTTTTACTTAAGAGTGATAGATTCTTTATCATACAGTGACATATCTCCATATGAAACTCATCATACCCAATTACTACTTACTAATGATCTATGAATAGAATCATATTAAATAGAATCAAAGTATAATAAGTCGCATACATGATAACCATGATGCCTTAAGTCTAAGGATCACATGTACAACTGTAATGTAAGAACTAGCTACCTATTGACACGCAAGTAAAAACTCAATTTAGGTGTTCTTAAATCGAGTCATGGTTAGTGAAGTCATTCTCTAATGTGCACCCACATACTTGTTTTAGTGTCTACCACATAAGTGATATTGAGATCAATTACCCTCCCAATTGAGCAAACCTAGTAGGTACTAATGTAACCGGATTACTAATGTCCAATTAGTATCCTACGATCAGGAACATTTAATAGTAAAGCTTTCAAGAAGATTAGATCTCATTACTATTATTTCATGGACTTAATCTTGATAATGTAATTTAACAAATATTCATAACAAATAAAATTTGTCAATAATTATAATAGTAATTTGAATAAGATTGTTTTACATATAATATAGGAAGACATCAAATGTCATTGGCTTATAGAGCATACTACTAACAATGAGAGGGAATGAAGCACTTTAATGAAAGTGGAGGAAAGATTAAGATCCAAATCTTTATATTTTTTTTTCAAAAACAGAGTGCACCTATGATGAGGAGCACACATAATTGAAATTCAAAGCCATTATGAAAGACTTAGATGAGCTGAGTAGAATGAAAGACAGTGAATGGAAAGGCTAATAAGGAAAAATGATATGCAAGTACTTAATTGTTCATTGGTAGTGATGAGAGGGGCTTGTACTTTTTGAATTAAAATGAGTAACATTCACTGTTGAAGATAAGATTTTAGGCCTAGTTAGAGCATTGTTGGGATTAGGCCCAATATCTAATTAAGTTGAATAAAAGTACTGATTGAAACTTGAATATTTTGATCCAGTGGAGGTGAACCCGACCTAAGGGATTGGATAGCTTGATTGGTGTTAAGTTTTTTTTGGCTCATAATGTTTGGTGCGGGGCTCAAAGTTATTTGGTTTGAAGAGCAATCAACTTGGAGAGCAAGCTGCTTGGTGAACAAGCATCTTGGTGGGAAAGTTCTTAAGGCTATAAATATGGCCATAAAGAGAGGCAGTCTCTCAGCCTATTCATGAAATTGCTAGGAATAGTTGGTCAAATGTAGAGTTTACCAAACCAAATACCAATATAACTTGTAAAATAGAGCTTTACAGGGATCCAAGGGTTCAATGAACATCGAGTGTATTGAGGTTTGGTAAAATAAAATTGTATATTATTGTGGGGAGAGTTTGCACACAGTTTTTTTAGAAAAATGGTGTGATGTGGTGTAGTAAGTTTTAACAGTTTTTCTCCCTTCAAAAGTTGCAAAATAAATGGAACAGTGATTAACTCGAAGATATAAACAAAAAGTTATACCAAATCACGTTAAAATTTGTATGTTTATTTTTCTATTTATTTTTGTTATTGTGATTGTGTTGTTCATTAGGTTTTAGATTTCCAACATTTAGAACACGAATACACAATAAAGAAACTACTTTATGTAGTTTGCATGATGATATCACATAGTGCATATCATAATCTTATTATTGATCAATATTTGAATCTACGACTCAACATATATTCAATTTGCTCTCAATCAAGGGGGGGAACATGATTGGAGAAGAAGATATATATGATGTGATAAGGGGAAGTTCCAACCATCTTACGTAAAGAAAGAATATTGGCCAACAAAGCCTAGACAATGCATGATATATCGACCAAAGTTTAAATGAGAAGCGTGAAGCTATGCAGTGTTAGTGCAAAACCTTATCTGTCCGTAGAGCAAAGTGACAATGTTTTGGTCGGGAAGTTTAAGCCAATTGAAGCCTAAAAGCTGTTGTGGGCACATGAAAGCAAAGACAAAAGCTCTTAAAACTTTAAAAAAAAATAAATTTGAGAGAGGCATTAATTATTGAATGTGACCTTCCTTCCCTCTTTCCCTTTCTTGTTTCTTTGATGGAACAAGCACCACTTGCTCTTCGACGGTATGGTACCCTTTAGTCTCCAACCACAATAGGCAATTTAGGATGGATAAGAGAGAGTTCCGAGTATGTATTTGCATGTTTTATGGAGTTTAATTGACTACAATCATGTTTTGAGCATTTTTCTTTTGAAATTGAATATAATTATCTGATGTCCGATATAGATAGTGGACCTGCATGGAAAGGCATATGTAGTAATTTAACAGGCAAGAGCTTTCAATGATAACTCTACTATAATAAAATTGTAGTAGGTCATCAAGTAAACTTTTATAGGATTCAATATATAATAGCAACATGTTAGATATCCATTGATCCTATCATATAGTAAAATATTTCTCTTTTGTTTATGGTCCTATTTTTTTCGTTTTCGATTCTATAATTTACATTGTGGTGACCAAATTATTGAAGCTTTTTTTTTATAAAAGATAATCTAGTTAACTTTTGTCGCGTTTTACCCGTTATGATATAATTTAAATATATAAAAAAATTCATACATGTCAATAATTTAATTGATAAAATCATTTATTATTAAATAAAATATTTAAAATTAAATTTCATTCATATTAAAAAAATAAAAAATAAAGTCATTCAACAAAAAAAAAATCATAATGGGAAATAATGAAATGACTCTTTGGCTATTTGTTTAATTAATCAATTAACCTACTTTTTTTTTTATAACAAATCAACGTACCCTTGGGTTGTCATTAATCACTCTCAAAGACTTTTTCTTATGCGCTCTAAAAAATAATAAATAATAAACTTTTACACAATATTTGAATGATGGAAGAGAAAACAAAAGAGAGAGTACAAATGTAAATATTGAAATCACTCTTTTGGTTTAGTCGAAGGGTAAACTTTGATTTTCAAGTTTGATTTTCTTTGGCAAGAGAAAGATAAAGATAAAGAAAAATAAATCATAGAAAATGTCAAAAATACTAAATTTGCTATTATCTTTTTATACCGAACATGAAAGATTAACTAACATTTTAAAAAATATTTTTTTCATTATCTTTCTTCTTCCTCATCGCCATTTTCTTTCTTTTCATTGTTATTTCCTTTTTCTTTTTTACTTCATTTTGCTGAAAAAAAAGATTAAACTCGAAATTCCCCCATCATCGAGGCATAAAGTTTGCCAAAAATACCCTCATAGGATAAAGTGGAAACGGCCAAACCACGAAGGCTGTTTCAATAAATTTGCTAAAAATACTACTTTTTTGGTCCATCCAGACATGCTGTTCTACTCCTTTTTATTGCCGCCCATCCAAACATAATGTTAGGCCTAACTTGCATATGTGACTTGTAATTTGATGAAATTCATGGAATCTTCTACTAATTACATAATTGGAAGAAGCAGAACTTGGCCTATTAAAGTGTTGAAACCTACATCCCCCAAGAAAGGGGTCATCCTGTTTTTGTCAACAAAGGGATAGGGGGATTTTCCACGCACCTTCATATGGTGCATCAATGTACTAAAAGTTGATACCTCCAAATGAAAGCTTAGTCAATATTTCTTTTTTTTTCTTCCATATTTCTGCAATGTTTCATTTTCGTAGTGTGATTGACATTTTTGTTTCAATGCTTTAGATGCTATGGAAAAAAATTTACACTTCAACTCACGTGGTTTACAGGTTTTTATATAATATTTGGGAGAAGCTTTTGAGACACATGACCCGTAGTGGTTTGCTCCAATAACTTTTGTGTGTCCTTTTGTTATATTTTAGCACTTAAAAAAGGTATGCGCACAAAATATCTTGTTTTTATTTTTTTTAAAGGTTAACCATCTTTAGATGATGATGTCAGAAAAAAAAATAAAACCTCTAAATAAATTGTTACATTAATTGTTAACACTAAAAGGTCAATTAGATTAGGTTGCTCTAAAGAAAAAAAAATAGATTAGGTGAGTAAAAATTTAAGAATGGTTAGGTTTATTAGAACTTTTCATCATTCAAGGTTTCAAGACTGAGACTAAATATCAATCAAACAAAAGGGCAAGGGCCCAATATTCCTCGTGGGTTTCAAGGGAGCTCCCATTTTACAGTTGTAACCAATAATGGTGTCCTCTTTCTGCTTTGTGTTGAAGAAAGTAGCAAGGTAGGGAGAGCTTGGCTGTAAGTTGGTCTTGGACCATCGAGTTATATTTTAAATTAAAATTTATATTTTAAAATTTTATTAAAAATTTAATTAAATTGAATCAAATTTTATTAATATCAATTAAACATTAATTTGATTTGATAAAAATTTTAATAAATTTTTAAAAAAATAAACTCTAATTTAAAATTAATTTTAAACTAAACTCAAATATCACAAAAATAATTTGTCGGGCAATAAACTTTTTTTCTTTTAAAAAACTAATTATGCAATTACCGAGTCTTTCTGTACATCAAGCAAGTAGGTGTTCTACTATTCACGTTGGCGTTGAGTTTTAATAGTTAATTAGTAATATGGTGTGACGTGGATCATTTTGCCCAAATTGAAATCAAGTCTGTCTAATAAAAAATCGATGATAATAATTGATATGATGTTTGAAAGAATGAAACATTCGACTATGAGGTATTGATGGTGAAGGTTGTGGCTCTAAATACTATAATATTCATTTGGTTTATGGACAGAATTACAGTGTGATAGAATTAAAAAAAATTAAAGTGAAATTATTTTTATATTATGTTTGGTTCATAAAATTTTAAGATTGTGATTAATATGAGATAACAAATGACTAAAATACCTTTTTTATATTTTATTATATATCTTTTATATATAATAATTATATTATATTATATATTATAAAGTCCAAAAAAAAAATTTCCCCTTCATTTTTGGTCTTCTTCCTCACGAATCACAGAGAGTTTTTTTTTTCTTTATTCCTCATCCATATTCCTTCTCTTCTTTCTCTGTGGTCTTGATTCGAGTATTGATTTGGGGTATGTGATTTGGGTCTGTGATTTGGATCTCGATTTAAGTCTTGATTTGGGTATGTGATTTGGGTCTGTGATTTAGGTCTATTGCAGATATGTGGGAAGAAGAATAAGGGAAAAGAAAAGGAGAATGAGAGAAAGAGGATGGGAAGGGAAAATGAGGGTTAAAGCATAGAGGAGGAGGGGGACCAGGGGAGGAGAAGGGGAAAGAAGAAGAGCCATGAGGAGGAGAGAGGAGAGAGGAGGAAGAAAGAGGAAGGAGGAAGGAGGAGAAGTAGAGAAAGAGGAGGAGAAAGGAAAGGGAAAGGTGAAGTGCGAATGAGGAGGGTTGAGGCGCGGATGAAAAGGAGGCCAAAGGAAGAGAAAGGAAAAGAAGAAGAGGTGCGTAGTTGTCAGGGGCAACAAGCTTAAGTCGCTAATCATGCAGCCTTAGGCTTGGAAACACCTCATTGGAATGCCTAAGTCAGCCTTCCTCTTAGCTACTCAAGAGAACCGCCCTCGAAGCTAGACCCACTCAAAGAAAATAAGCCAACACAAAAGAGAATATGAGACAAAGCTAGAGAGCTCGCTATTGCTTGAATGATTGAATGATTTATAAGTGAGGGGGAGGCCTCTTTATATAGGGAGAGCTCTCTTACATCCATGGCTAACATCTTGCCAAGTGTCACAATCCTACGGTACTATAAGTGTAGTACAACGATGGTACAAGTGTAGTACGGAAGTACAAGGTGCTACCTTGTAGTGCACGCGCAGTACAATGCTGTACATTATAATTAAAAAGTGTACTAGGAAACCCTAAAACACACAGGTCTCACATGGGTCGTGACATTCTCCCCCACTCAATCTAGCGACGTCCTCGTCGCACTCTCGACATGAAACTGGTCGATCTTCGTCTGAAATTTCCACAAGGCCTCGGCTGGTTCCCAACTTGTCTCACTATCGGGTTGTCCCTTCCATTGTATCAAGAACTCATCCCTCGACTTGTAGTTCTTCTGTCTCAAAACTCGATTGGCCAGTATACTCTTAATGTCTTGATCATAAGAGACCCTAACTCCTATAGGGGCTCGCTGTGACTCACCTCAATCCGGATCATTTTGGTCTTCATGGAATGGTTTCAACATACTCACATGGAAAACCAGGTGCACCTTGAGCTTGGATGGTAGCTCAAGTTTGTAGGCCACATTGCCTACCCTCTTAAGAACTCTGAAAGGCCCTTCATATCTGCGTACCAATTCCCTATGGATCCCCTTGGTGCGAAGTACCAAATGTAGCTTCACAAGCACAAAATCCCCCACTTGGTACTGCACATCCCGTCTCTTATGATCAATCCACTTCTTGGAACACTTGGCTGTCCTGTGTAAGCAAACTCGAGCCAAATCAGTTTGCTCTTGCCACGCCTTTGCAAAATTATAGGCTGCCGAAGTTGACCCCGTGTATCCCACAGCAATAGTACTTGGAGTGTGAGGCTGCCGTCCTATCACAATCTCAAAGGCACTTTGGCTGGTGGTCTCACTCCTTTGTAAATTATAAGAAAACTGAGCCACATCTAGTAACTTTGGCCAATATCGTTACGAGGCACTCACATAGTGTAGGAGGTATGTCTCCAACAAAGCATTCACCCTCTCAGTCTGTCAGTTGGTTTAAAGGTGGACACTAGTGGAGAAGTTTAGATCCGATTGGAGCAACTTAAACAATTTTGTCCAGAACCATCCCTTGAACCGTCCATCCCGATCACTAACAATGGACTGTGGTGCACCCCAATACTTCACCACATGCTTGAGAAATAATCGGGCTGCCTCCTCTGCTGGACACTCTTTGGTAGCCAGAATGAAAGTCCTATAATTCAAAAACTGGTCCACAACAACCATGATGCTCCCAAATCCATCATTCGTAGGTAGTCCCATAATGAAATCCATGGAGATACTCTCCTATGGACGCTCCGAAATTGGCAATGGCTCCAAGAGACCCCCAAGTGACTTTTGCTCTACTTCATCTTGTTGACACATAAGACAAGTCTTCACATAGGCTTCAATATCCCCTCTCAAATGTGGCTAATATTAGTGTTCTTCCACAAGTGCTAGGGTGCAGTGCACACCCGGGTGACCAGCCCACTTAGAATCATGGCACTATTACATCACCTCCTTCCGTAATTTCCCATGAAGCAGCACATATAACCGATTCCCCTTGGTATAGAGTAAGTCCCCCTCTAACCAGAACCTCCTAGTCTTCCCCTTTGTGGGATACTCCATTAAAGACTAGGCGGTCGGGTCATGGGATAATCACTCCTTAATGCGATCCACTAAGGAACCCTATGGTCGGTTAATGGCAGCAAACTCTACCTTTTGGCTTAGTGAATCCACTACTGTGTTGGTTTTCCCTGGCTTGTACTCCAACATAAAATCAAACTCGGCAAGGAAATCTTACCATCAGGCTTGTTTGGGAGAGAGCTTCTTTTGAGTTTGGAAGCAGCTTGTGGCCACATTGTCTGTCTTCACCACAAATCTAGACCCCAAAAGATAGTGTCTCCATGTGCGCAAGCAATAAACAACGACTATCATCTCTTTCTCTTGAATCGTGTACCGTCGCTCGGTTTCATTGAACTTTCGGTTCTCAAAAGAAATCAGATGACCATCTTGCATCAAGACCCCTCTAATAGCAAAGTTGGATGCATCTGTGTGGACCTCATAGAGCTTGGTGTGATTTGGTAGGGCTAGGACTGGTTTCTCTGTGATTACCCGTTTCAACTACTCAAAGGCCCCTTGACAAACTGAACTTTATTCCCACACTCTCCCCTTCTTGAGCATATCGGTCAAGGGTGTGGTGATGGTTGAATAGCCTCTGATGAAACGTCGATAATAGTTCACCAACCCAATGAATGATCTCAACTCGGTAACCTTGGTCGATGGCTCTCTATTAACAATAGCTTGAATATTACCCCCATCCATCTGAATCTTTCTCCACCTACTATGTGGCCAAGGAATGGTGCCTCATGTTGGGTGAATGAACACTTCTCTTTCTTCACATAGAGCTCATTCTCTTTCAAAACTTAGAATACTTGTCTTAAGTGCCTCACATGCTCCTCTAGAGATCGACTATAGATAACAATATTGTTAAGATAAACAACCACAATGTAATTTGGAAAAGGTTGGAGTACCTTGTTCATTAGAGGGCAGAAAGTTACTGGAGCATTGGTGAGTCCGAAAAGCATCATAAGAAACTCATAAGAACCATAGTGAGTGACACACACTGTCTTTGGCTCGTCCCCCTCGACTATCCATACTTGGTAGTACCCCGATCTCAAATCTAGTTTGGTGAACCATCTAGCATCCCCAAATTGATCAAACAAGTCCGCAATAAGTGGGATAGGGTACTTGTTCTTCACTGTGAGCTTGTTGAGAGCTCTATAATCAATGCACAACCTCATAGAACCATTATGTTTCCGTTGGAACAAAATCGGTGCACCGTAGGGTGCCTTGGAAGGTCACACAAATCCCGCATCAACCAACTCCTTAAGTTGTCTCCTTAATTCCTCAAGCTCGGGAGGCAACATTCAGTATGGAGCCTTGGCTAGTGGTTGGGCAATAGATACCAACTCAATCTTATGATCCACCTCTCTCTTAGGTGGGAGTTTCTTGGGTAACTCTGGGGGAATCACATCAATAAATGACTCTAAAAGCTTAAGTATCTCAAGAGAAGTCTCTTCTTTGGACTCTAGGACCTCCTCAAGTTTCAAGGTGGCCAAGTATGTGACTTCATCCCTTCTCACCCTCTTGGCTAGTTGGATTGTCAATAAAACCCGATTAGCTTGGCCAGAGTCTCGTCTTACCGACATGAGGCATTAGCACCGAGAATCAAGGATGCACGCACAGTTGGCAAATGGCATTAGCAAAGCATTATTCCGATCAAGAAAATCTAACCCAATTATAAAGTCATAATCATCAAGTGGGATTACCTTAAGAGTTTTCTTGCCTTTCCAATCTCCTAGTTGTAGCTCCACCCCTTGTGCTACACCCATTGTAGGAACTTCTTTGGAATTGACTGTCTTGATCCACCCATTGCCTTTCTCCACCTTAAGGCTTAATCTCTTGGATATTTCCTTGGACACAAAGAGATCGGAAGCCCCAGTGTCTAAAAGAGCACTAACCTTGGTGCCAGCCACCATGATGTCTGTAAACATAAACCCCTTCCTGTTGCCAAACCTTTTGGCTTTGATTGATTTAAGCATGATAGAGCCAAGCTTGAGGGTATCTCTCTCCATTTTCTTATCTTCCCTAGCAATAGTAGAAAGCTTGGTTCTTTTCGAGCAATCCCGCACCTGATGAAGACCTTCACACAATAAGTATGCTAATGGCTCATTCTTTTTGTCTCATTTCTTGGTGGACTTCCACTTTTGAATGGGTGGTTTCCCCATACCACCATTCTGATACTTGTCTTTATCTCCCCCACATTTGCCCTTGCTCTTGGAGGAGTCAAATTTATTTTGTTTCCTGAACTCCACCAATGATTCTGCCACAGATATGGCTAGGGTGAAGTCTTGGACACCCATTCTTTACAACTCTTGCTTGGTATATATTTTGAGGCCATCCATGAAGGAAAAGAGAGCCTCCCTCTCTCCAAGATCAGAAATTTAGAGCATGAGTTCCGAAAACTCTCGCACATACTCCTATACTTCCCTATGTTGGGTGAGCCTTCGCAGTGTGGCTCGTGCATCATCTTCTGCATACTCCGGATAGAACCGTTGGCAAAATTCCCTTTAGAATTCTTCCCATGTAACAATAGCAGCACTTGCACACTTATGTCGCCACCACAATTGTTGGTGTTTGTCTAAGGTTTAAACAAGGTTTAAAGAGGTTCAGCATCAGGTCTTGGCACCTTGGTCTGGGTGTGTGCACCTCGGCCTCTAGGAAGTCCAAAAGACGGGAGAGCAGCTGTGCACTGCGACCCAAGGAGTGTGCACCGTGGCCTAGCCATATGTGCCACGGCTAGCCACTCCAGGCACGGCCTCCAGCATGATAGAAGATTTCAGCCCCTTCTAGGCCACGACTTGCCCTATTCTAGGCCGTAGCTTGAAGGCACACTGATGCTGATTTTTCCAGCCTTTTGTTAGTTGCGTGGATGCATGATCAATACACACAGGATCACTTAGACTTGATCAAATGCTATGGTTGATTAGTCCTCAAGATCTAAGGGTTGAGATTGACTTCAAAGATTGGCTCAAGAAGTGGTGCACTATATAATGGGTCACCTAGCTTCATTTACAACGAGTAACAAGTAAGACATCAAGAGAGATATCATCATCATACAAAAGAATTCAAGTGCTAGTGTGAGAGTGCAAAGACACAAAACACAGGAGAGGCACTAGAATAAATCTCAACAAGAGAGGCTGATTGTAAAGAGAAAGTAGTATAGATTGGGTAGAGGGCTTTGTAATAGTTCTTATCACTTTCTTTCTTCTTTTCTTTGGTTCTTCAAGAACTTATGGATTCTTGAAGAGGTGTTGCTGTATCTGTAAAGAACCATTGATTTAATGCAGAGAGTTCAGAGGAACTCATGGGGATGTAGGCTATTACCGAACCTCGATAACAATTGTTTGTGTTCTTTCTTTTCTTTGATTTCTGTTTCTGTTTCTGATCATTACAAGTCACTCTAGATTTGAGTGTTTGGAAGATTACCACCTGGGCATCTTGAAATGATTTCCCAATAGTGGTATTAGAGCTGTGGTCCAAGAACTGTGGGCATCAGAGCAAGAACAGAAGGTATCGGAGCAAGACTCTAAGAATCAAAGGCCAACTTCTTGGGTGATTCAAAAACGGTGCTGGGATCAAGATCTGATCGTGTTCTTGAGGGTGATTCAAGAACAGTATTGAGATCTATCTTTAATTGAGTTCTTAAGATTTAGAAGTTTGGGAAAGTAATTATGGGTGCTGCATAAATTTGAGATTTTTTTTCCGCAAGATGGCTTCAAATTTCATTATTAAGAATTTGATGGAAAGGGAGACTTTACCCTTTAGAAGTAGAAGATCAAGGTTATTCTTATGCAATAGAAGGTGGACTTGGCGATTGAAGAAGATGATGCTTTTCTAGTAAGTATCACGGAGGTCCAGCGGATTGAGATGAAGAAGATAGCACACAACACCATTTTCTTGCACATGTCGGATAGTGTCACAAGAGAGTGCGGAGACTCGGAAGATCCTGATATCATATGGAAGAAACTAGATGAGTTGTTTCTTACCAAAACTCTCCCTAATAACATTTATCTTCTTAAAAGAATATTTGCTTTTAAAATGGATCCTAATAAAGAGTTGCAAGATAATCTTGATGTGTTTAATAAGATAGTTCAAGATTTGATAGTTGTAGTATAACAACTAAGGAGATTGTGATCAATGCCATAAGGGCTCATGATTTCAAAGCCAAGATGAGGGAAGCATCAAGTGGAGAAGGGCTGTTCATTAGAAGAAGGCCAGCAACTCAGAATGGCAGTAGCATTCATGGCAACTACCGAGAAAAATCAAAAGGTAGAGGGCAGAGCCATGGGAGATCACATTCCAAATCAAAATTTGGAGGAAGGAGATGCTACTACTGCAATAAGGAGGGTCATTTAAGGAGAGATTGCAAGAAGAATATGCGGGATGAGAGAGGAGGAAGCCATACCAAGAATGGAGAGGCTTCAGTTGCCAAAGGAGGACAACAAGATGATGTTCTTGTTGTGTGCTCAAATGTGAGCAAGAGGCAAGGCAGCGAGAAATGGATCTTGGATTCTGGGTGCACTTATCACATGTGCCCTCACAAGAATTGGTTCAAGAATTTTTAGGAAACCAATGATGGAAAGGTTTTCTTGGGGAATGCCACTTCTTGCCAAGTGAGAGGGATAGGAGACATCCAGTTAAGGATGTTTGATGGAGTCATAAGGTTGCTGCGGAATGTGAGGTATCTTCCGAATTTGAAAAGGAATTTGATCTCATTAGGGCAGCTGGATTCCATGGGATATACATACAAGGTAGAGGGAGGAAAGATTAAGGTGACCAAGGGATCATAGGTAGTGATCAAAGCAGCAATAAAAGATAGACTCTATGAGATGATCGGAGAGACAGAAATCAAGGATCAAGCAGCAAGCTTGATGCTAAGATGGATAAGGCAGCCCTTTGGCACACTCGCTTGGGACATATGAGCGAAAAGGGCCTGCAAGTTCTCAGCAATAATGGTCTATTTGGTGGGGATAAAGTAAAGAAACTCGATTTATGAGAGTATTGCGTTCTTGGAAAGCACATCGAGTCAGCTTCAACATCAGAGTGCAAAAGTCTAGGGCATTCTTGACTACATTCATTCGAACCTTTGGGGACCAGCAAGAACACCAACACAGGGAGGTAACTTTTACTTTCTGTCTTTAATTGATGATTATTCAAGAAAGGTTTGGGTTTATTTGCTTAAAAATAAATTAGATGCTTTGAATAAATTTATGGTATGGAAAAAGTTGCTGAAGACTCAAACGGGTAGGGTAGCTAAAGCTTTACGAACTGATAATGTCTTAGAATTTTGCAATAAGGATTTTGATAAATTCTGTGAGTTAAATGGCATTCTAAGACATAGAACGGTTGTAAACACACCTCAGCAAAATGGAATTGCTGAGAGGATGAATAAGACCCTTATGGAAAAGGTTAGATGCATGTTAATAGGATCCGAATTACCAAAATATTTTTGGGGGGAAGCTGTGTCTACTGCAGCATACTTGGTAAATAGATCACCCTCTAGAGCTTTAGAGCTCAAGACTCCCATGGAAATGTGGAGTGGGAAACCTCTTAAGTTGAGCAACCTTAGGACTTTTGGATGTGTTGTGTTTGCACATCAAAAGGATGATAAACTTAACCCAATGTCTAGAAAATGTGTATTTCTAAGGTATGGTGATGGGGCTAAGGGGTATAGGTTGTGGTCCTTAGAACCAAAAGGAATGAAACTCATAATAAGCAATGATGTTTTTTTTAATGAATTGTTATTTCCCTATTTGGATAAAACTAACCCTGCAAGGGCTAGTGAGCAAACCAGTCCGAAATTTGTGGAGCATTGCATCAAAGAAAATTTAGTTCAAGTAGAGCAAGGAAGGCAAAAAGGTTCGGACCAGGTAGAGCCCATTGATGAAGGTCATGCTCAGGATACTCAAGAGGAGGCTGAACTGGAAAGGGAAGATGTAGCAAGTCAGAATGACTACCAGCTCACAAGGGACCGAAAAAGAAGGGTGGTCAGACCACCTTTGAGATATAGGTTTGCAGATGCTAATGTAGCAGCTCTTTATTCAGAAGAAGGGATGGTTCAACCAGAAACTTACATAGAAGCCATGGAATGTAAGGAGTCATCAAAGTGGTAGCTAGCTATGGAGGAAAAAATGGATTCTTTGAGGAAGAATAACTCTTGGGAATTGGTGCCCAAACTAGAAAAACAGAAAGTTGTGGATTGTAAATGGGTTTACAAGATCAAAATAGGGAACACTCCAGGGGATGAAGTCTGGTATAAAGCTAGGCTGGTGGCGAAGGGGTTCACACAAAGAGAAGTCATAGATTTCACCAAAATATTCTCACCGGTTGTGAAATACAAGACGATACAGATAGTATTGGCTATGGTGGTCCAATTTGATTGGGACATCGAGCAAATGGATGTGTAGACAACGTTCTCACATGGAGAGCTTGATGAGACCATCTACATAAGGCAACCCAAAGGCTATGAGGAAAGAAAGCAAGGAGAGTTAGTGTGCCAATTGAAGAAATCTCTCTATGGCCTAAAGCAATCACCTCGGCAATGGAACAAAAGGTTTGATTCCTTTGTAACTAGCTTGGGTTTCATGAGGAGTACTATAATTCATGTTTGTACTACAATGGGCACAAAGTGGAGGAAGTGATGATCATCCTCATCTATATTGATGATATACTGCTAGTTGGGAGTAGCATGGAGAGGATAGAAAAATTGAAGTCTCAACTCAGTGAGTAGTTTGAGATAAAGGATCTTGGCTATGCACAGAAGATCCTTGGGATGTGTATAATCCAGGAGAGTGAGAAAAACAGATTGAAGATCTCTCAAACTTCCTACATAGAAAATATGATATCTAAGTTCTCTATGGAAGATAGCTTGCTGGTCATTTCAAGTTCTCCACCGATCAATGTCCAAGATCGGATGAAGAGAAGAAAGAAATGAAAAAGATCCCTTACTCTAGTACGGTTGGTTCAGTTATGTTCACCATGGTAAGCATTAGACCTGATAATGCTCATGCAATAAGTGTTCTCAGTAGGTTTATGAGTAATCCCAGAAATGAGCATTGGCTTGGGATGAAGTGGTTTCTGAGGAACTTGAAGGGAAGCCCAGAAGTAGGGCTGATTTATGAGAAAAGGGTTAAGTCCATTTGTCTTGAGGGTTATGCGGATTCGGACTATGAAGCAGACCGAGATAAAAGAAGATCGATTACCTCATACTTCTTCAACTTAAACGGATGTTGTATAAGTTGGAAAGCTCAGTTGTAGCTGGTGATAGCACTCTCAATAACCGAGGCTAAGTATATAGTGGCTACGGAAGCCATTAAAGAGGCTATATGGTGCAAAGGTTTGTTGGAAGAGTTGAAGATCCTGAAAGAGCAGGTGGTGGTGTATTCGGATAGCCAAAGTGTGTCGCATTTGTGCAAGAATCTGATGTTTCATGAGAGGACAAAGCACATGGATGTTCGGTATCATTTCATTTGGGAAAATGTTACGAAATGATGCATTCATGTGGACAAGGTAGCCACGGAAGAAAATCCTACAGATTTAGGCACCAAGGTTCTACCTCTAAGTAAGTTTAATCATTGCCTTGGACTACTTAGGATTGGAGTCGGTTGATATAATGACTCAAGATGAGTTTGGATCCTGAGTTCTCTGCATAATGGGTTCGGGTTTAATCGCTTAGACAAAAGTAAGGATTGTTGGTGTTTGTCTAAAATTTAAACAAGGTTTAAAGAGGTTTAGCATCAGGTCTTGGTGCCTCAGCCTAGGGTGTGTGTACCTCGGCTTCCAGGAAGTCTAGAAGATGGGAGAGCAGTTGTGCGCCGCGGCTCAGCCACTCCAGGTCGCTGCCTCCAGCATGACAGAAGATTTCAGCCCCTTCTAGGCCGCGGCTTGCCCTGTTCTAGGCCGCAGTTTGAAGGCACACTGATGCTGATTTTTTCAGCCTTTTGTTAAGTGCGTGGATCCATAATCAATATACACAGGATCACTTAGACTTGATCAAAGCCTATGGTTGATTAGTCCTTAAGATCTAAGGGTTGAGATTGACTTCAAAGATTGGCTTAAGAAGTGGTGCACTATATAAAGGGTCACCTAGCTTCATTTACAACAAGTAACAAGTAAGACATCAAGAGAGATATCATCATCATACAAGAGAATTCAAGTGCAAGTGTGAGAGTGCAAAGACACAAAACATAGAAGAGGCACTAGAATAGATCTCAGCAAGAGAGGTTGGTTGTAAAGAGAGAGTAGTATAGATTGGGTAGAGGGCTTTGTAATAGTTCTTATCACTTTCTTTCTTCTCTTCTTTAGTTCTTTAAGAACTTGTGGATTCTTGAAGAGGTGTTGTTGTATCTGTAAAGAACCAGTGATTTAGTGCAGAAAGTTCATAGGAACTCACGGGGACGTAAGCTATTGCCGAACCTCAATAACAATTGCTTGTGTTCTTTCTTTTCTTTGATTTCTGTTTCTGTTTTTGATCATTACAAGTCACTCTAGACTTGGGTGTTTGGAAGATCACCACCTGGGCATCTTGAAGTGATTTCTTAACAACAATAAAGTAATATAAACAAGATACATAGAGGTTGTGTTTACCTTGGTTACGTCTTCCATGATGTTCATCACTCAAAAATATTGCTCCAACCCCCAAAGAAAGTTGTCCACACCCTTTACAGCTCGGATGCCCTTGAACTCCTTTGGCTTAAGCACATCCACCCTATGATTGGGTGTCATAGCAAGCGTACCACCTCCGAAAGCTGCTTTGAAAGCTGAGAGCTCCCACTTGAGCTCTTCCATCTCTTCCCGCATAAACACCACCACGGCCTCAAAAGGGTCGTCCTTTTGCTTGAGCACGTCTACGGCCTCGTTGAGGGCACCTTGCATCACTCATTGCAAATCCTCCCTCATGGGGTTTAGCTCCTCAATGCTACCATCGATATCCTCGAACTTGTCTCGCATTTCCCCCATGGCTAACTCCACCTTAGCCAAGCGAGCATCCATGCTTGACATCACATCCCTTGAACTAGCCTTCTTAGCCACCCTCCCTTGGATCTCATGACCATCATGAGCTAGATTTTTAGCATCGAAAGTGGTCGCCATCTCTTCTCAAAAGTCTCAATGAACCGGGCTTTGATACCACTTGTCACAGGCCGCAAGCTTAAATTGCTAACCATATGACCTTAGGCTCGGAAACACCTATTTGGAATTCCTAAGTCAGCCTTCCTCTTAGCTACTTAAGAGAACCACCCTCGAACCTAGACCCACTTAAAGAAAATAAGCCAACACAAGAGAGAATACGAGATAAAGCTAGAGAGCTTGCTATTGCTTAAATGATTGAATGATTTACAAGTGAGGCTAACATCTTGCCAAATGTCACAATCCTACGGTACTATAAGTGTATTACAAGTGTAGTACAGAAGTATGAGGTACTACCTTGTAAGGCACGTGTAGTACAATGTTATATATTATAATCAAAAAGTGTACTAGAAAACCCTAAAACACGCGGGTCCCATGTGGGTCGTGACAAAGAAGGGAGGAGAAAGGAGGAGAGAGGCCACGTGATTTAGTGAGGCACGGATGAGGAGGAGGGAGAAGGAGAAGGGAAAGGGAAATGAGGGGGAATAGAAGGGAATGAGGGGGAATGAGGTATAGTTGCATGAGGGATGAGGTAGAAGGGGGTGCGATGGTGCGGGGGAGGAGGGGAAAGGGGTAGCTGTGGTAGAGAAGAAGAAAGTGAGGGGAAAGAAGAAAAAAGAGGGAGGGGTAAAATGGTTCTTGAAAAAAATAATTAATCCCACCTCTATGGGATTAATTTTGTCCTGGATGGAGGGTGGGACAGATTCTAAGGGATTAGGACTAACATAGTCCCAACTTAATTCCAAATGAACAGTTAATCCCTCTAACCAAACATGGACTAACTGTTCATATAGGATTAGCTAATCCAATCCCATGTCTGTACCCCAAAGCAAATGGGCCCTAAGATTTCAAGTTCGATTCTGATAATGCGTGAGTTATTTGTTCGAGTTATATATTTGCTATTTTTTTTTTCATTTTAGATGGGTTGTGGTATGGTAATATAATAATAACTCAATTTCTCTCTCTTTTCATCTCTCTCATTCCTCTGTTCAAACAAATCTCAGTTCTTTCTGTCATGATCAAGAATTTCTCCTTTTTTTAAGGCAAAAATATGAACTAACTGATTCATTTAAAACAATTATATAATATAATAAAATCAACAAAATTAATGAGATACAAAAGCAAAGGAGAAGTTGTAAAAGATGATGAATGTATCTGGTCATGAATAAAAGGTTGCATCTCACATAAAGGAAGACAATGATTTGAACTTGGCCAAACTTCTCTAAGAATTTGATTTCTTTGGAAAAGAGAGTGAGCGCCCTGAATCTAAAATGGGGTAGAACATAAACAGTAGAAAATATTCATATTTGGACCTTTGGACCCTTAAATGAATTAAGGGAAAAATGAAAAATATTAAAGAGGGAAAAAATGGTTTGATGTTGTTGAGAGAATGGTTATTGGATAGCTTTTTCTTTATTCTTTTGTTGGGTTTCATTATTCTTTCTTAGCAAGTGCGCGTCATTAAGTGATTAATCCTCTTTTGGGAAATCAACAACCTATGTTAATTACAAAAGCATTTAAGCTTATATCATGTTCTTTTGTTAAATTATTAAATTAGGAAATGCTTTCCTTGCAAAAATAAAATAAAAATTGAAGAAGAGAGAAGTGCACATTAGTTGGCAAATCAAAATCACAGTTCTTTAAAGTTTTCTATTTGGAAAAATGAATCACATGAAAGTGACTTAATACTGAGATTTAATTAAACTATGTACACACAAATTTAATGAAAAAGAAATAAAAAGGATGAAGTGAAGCGAGTGAACACACAATATTTATGTGGTTTGACACAATCTTACCTACGTCCACGGAGAGAATAAACTTATTCTTTATTATGAGAGAAACATAAGAAAATAACAGTTGAGTTTCTATCCCCAAAACCTAATCCCAAGAACCCTTATACACCCTCTCTCAATCCAAAGAACAATCTCTCTTCATTGTGTCTTATGTGTTGCCCTCATATTCCAAATATACACATATATATATATAGTCACCCAAAACTTGCTCCTCAAAAGACTTGGTCTTTAAGTTAAAAGTCTTGCCAACCAATATATTTCATCTCCAAGTTAAACAACTTGCCATTCAAATCTCTTGCTCACTAAGTTTTTAGAGTCCCACATCAAGAATATGAGCCATATCTTAATAAATCTCCATTTTGGAGAATATTTTCGCTACCTTGAAGATTAGTTATACCTCCAACTGCTTGCCAATGCAAAAAACAGAAACCATTGGCCTTCAAGTCTATCAGCTACACATAACCCGAATCAATAAACAGTCCTAACTCCACTTGATTCGAAAACACAACCAATGCACATATGTAGTTGCCTCGAGTCAACTCAAATAGTTAACTCTGGAGAGGAACTTCAATATGTTCTCTCCCATAGCAGGAATTACCCCTTCTCACTCATAGTTGTTCATCTTCACTAGCTTACCATCATTTCCTTTCAAAGATTTAGCCAAGCCCTAATGAACAAGGAAGTCCTTCACTTATTTGCCAAAGAGTGAAACTTCTTTTCCCATTAAATTGCTCCACAATGAATTGTTGGTTGATATTCGTCGTCATGGTCCGTAAATAGCAATTAAATCTTAACTCAAACATTGTGGCTTTGATACTAGTGGTTGGAAAAAATATCACACGAAAGCAACTTATTACCGATATTTAATTAAACCACGTACACATACGAATTTAATTGAAAAAAGTAAACAAAATTGGAGTTAAGAGAGTGAACACACAAGATTTACGTGGTTTGGCACAATCCTGCCTACGCTTACGCAGAGAATAAACTTGTTCTCTACTATGAGAGAAATACAAAAAAAAATAACAATTGAGTTTCTATCCTCAAAAACTAATCCTAATAACCATTGTGCACCCTCTCTCAACCTAAAGAAAAATCTTACATCCTTGTCTCTAATACATTACCCTCATATTCTTATTGTAAAAATATATATAGTCACCCAAAACTTGCTCCTCAACATACTTAATTATCTTCAAGTCAAAACTCTTGCCATCTAAGTTTTTTGCCAACCAAGTCTCTTGCTCACCAAGTTTCAAGGGTCCCACGTTAAGAATATAAGTCATATCGCAACAAATTTATTGTAGGGAATATTGATGTGTGAGTGAGGAGATACGGAAGACCAATTCCATGTGGAAAAGAAATTGAATAATTGAAGGATATATATATATAGTGAAGGAACCGTAATTCATTGGTTTAAGTTTTTGGGTTCATATGGTTTCCAACATCATATATTTGGGCTTTCAGTTGGTGGACTTTCTAAGCCCGAGTTTCTCCTTTCTTAGTTTATCATGTCTAACAAAAGGTATCAGAGCAGATGGTTCGAATGGGGTGAAAGATAATGTGGTTGACTCCAGGATGCTCACAATGGTATAGTCGAATAACAAGAGGAGCTCGACAGACTTATGTGGTGCAAACAAGGTGACTTGGGTAACGAGCGGGTGATGCTCGCATGGTGAAGTCTGTGTGGTTCGCAAGGTAGAGTCTAAAAAGCTCATTGTTGAAAAATTGGTGTGTGATTCTCTGACCCAAGAGAAGAGAACGAGTGACTTTTCAGGTGTGCTTATTGGACTATATATGGTGCGAGTTTGGAGTGGTATGAGCATGATGGTGAAGGGGGAGCAAAGGAGACTCACACATAATGGAGAGATTGTTGGGAATATTCGCATGTAAGTGAAGAGATGTGGAAGACCAATCTCACATGAAAAAAATTGGATAAGTGAATGACTTATATATGGTGGTGGAATCATAACCCATTGGGTTCATGTGGTTTTCAACATCATGGTATTCGCTTGATGGACTCTACAAGCCTAAGTTTATTTTCAACTTCGGTTATCATGCCTAACACTTTACAAGTTGACATTTTGATATTCAACATATCCCCAAAACAGACAAGAATAAAACCACTATATCTGATGCCAAATGACAGATTTGAGTGATAAGTTATAGGGAGACATAAAAGAAATACTAAATTTGACCAGATATAACCGATCTATACCACATCCAATGGGGCCAGACAAGCCACACAACGACAATGGCCCAATGCAGGTTTTTAGAGAGAGATAGAGTATGTGAGAAGAATGAGTTACAGGGGAGAAAGAGATGTAGGGAAGAGAAAAAGAGGGAAATGGAGGAGAGAATGAAGTAGAAAGAAGGAAAAAAGAAAGGAGAAGAAGAAAAAATCCAAAAATGAGAATAAGTTTTTTTTTTATAAAAAAAGATAAAGAACTTGGGTGAAGAGAGAGAGAGAGAGAGAGTCATGAAGGTGAATTTAGGGTATTTTTTTTGTTTTAGCAATTTAAATGATGGGTGTTATGCTTTTTTACTAGTATTGTAATGGTTGACTAACAGAATACCAAAGATAGTGTGGTTTTTGTATGGAAAAATCAATCTATGAATAAGATAAATGACATATTGTTGATTTTGAAAACGCGGTAAAATAAGTGTAGATTTCGTTAAATCTCGACAATTCGAATGTAATTTTTTCTAATAATAAAACTAATTATTTTGTTTTCATTAATGTTAAGAATTGAGTCCAAACTCAATTATCTCAATCGAAAAGCAAAAAAATATAAAACATAAAAAATAATAATAATTCACACGTGTAAACACGTACTCTTATATGAAAGTTAAGTTTACCAACGGGGAAGTCCAATAAGAATCCTATACACAACCGCTCGTACTCATACTACCAATTAACCATCAATCATTGTCAAAACAACAAGAAGCTCAAAAGCAATGATAATATTAAATATTTTTCTTTTCTTTTATTTTAATGGTTAGATTAATTATTACTAAAAAAAATCGAATTTAAAGCTCTCTGTACGTTGCAAATTCCACTATTGTTACCGTGTTGGGTACTGTTTTTTGAAACAGAGGAAACAAAAATAGAAAACAGAGCAAACAAAAAGAAAAAGAAAAGAAATTTTTTTAAAAAAAAGTAACAATCATATGTCTTCCATTGACACATTTATCAAGTTACTCTCTTCCTTACGTAAATTCTCCTTAAAGCAACCATCTTTTCTCTGCCATAGACCATAGCTCTCTCTCACACAGAAAGACTACTCTCTGTTCTATTTTCCATTATCAGTTTCTATACTCATCAAACAAACCCTTCACTCTCTCTATTTGAAAATTGAAGTACTAAAAAAAACATGTCTGCAAGAGAGACAACTTTGGTTGTTTTTCTACTGATAATCGCAATCCTCACAAACCCCTCATCCTCTGCTACAGAATCCTTCGTTTTCGGTGGATGTTCACAGCTCAAATACACGCAAGGCTCACCTTACGAGTCAAGCGTCAACTCGCTACTCACTTCCCTCGTCAACTCAGCCATGTTAACCTCCTATAACAACTTCACCATCCAAGCCTCAACTACTACCCCACAACCGCAAGATAGCCTTTATGGTCTTTTTCAGTGTCGTGGTGACCTTGGCAACTCTGACTGCGCTCGCTGCGTGGCTCAAGCGGTGAGTCAACTCGGCACTCTCTGCCTCGACTCGTGCGGTGGCGTTTTGCAGCTTGAAGGGTGTTTCGTTAAGTATGATAACACCAGCTTTCTCGGTGTGGAGGACAAGACTGTGGTGGTCAATAAATGCGGGCCGTTGATGGGGTATGACTCCGATTCGTTGACCAGCCGTGATTCGGTGTTGGGATACTTGGGGGCCAGTAGTAGCGTCGGGTCCAATAGCCTGTACAGGGTCAGTGGGTCTGGGAATATCGATGGTGTGGCACAGTGCGTAGGGGATTTGAGTCCGAGCGAATGCCAGGATTGCTTGTCTGAGGCCATCGGACGACTGAAATCAGAGTGTGGGGCTGCCGCGTGGGGCGACATGTTCTTGGCCAAGTGCTACGCGCGCTACTCGGTAGGTGGAAGTCATTCGCACGGCGGTAAGGGTAAGCAGTTTCACCACCACAGACGGTTGTTTTTGGCTTTTGGTATTTTGATTTCTTATGGTTTTATACTGTGGAGCTGATTTGAAGAAATTTACTGAAAACCAATCTTGAGTAACTTTGTCTTTACCCTAAACGCCATGTAAAAGTGTATGTATGTGGTGGGTAATTTGGGTAAATTCAAATATTCAAGATGTTTTTATAAATTTCTATATGGTTCGTACATTATTTTTATTAGTTTTTTGTGCTTGTGTTAAGACTTGAGAGAAATTAAAAGAAGCTTCATATCTAGATAGTGATTTTGTTTGCTGGGTATCACTGCAATGGAAAATGCCTCTCCAGCTGTAATTTATTCATCCATGCTTTTGTATGGTATATGCTTATTTTATAGTAGTAGGGAATTTAACTTCATTGGGTTAAACACATTTTTAGTCTCTGAAGTCAACATGGTTTATCAAATTTGGTTCCTAATGTTTCAATTTGATCAGTTTAATCCCCCATTTTAGAAAGTGCTAGCAATAAATTAATCCTGAGCCATGAAATTTATTATAATAATTTGTAATAGATTATCTTTTCTAATTGGCAACTTGTGTCTATGCTACACAGATGATGATCATATGATTCTTATGAGGCACTCAAATCACAATTTGCATGCCATCATGCAACTAAGGTCCCACTTTGAATTAATGTCTCATTGGGGATCTCAAATAATACAAATGTAACAAAAGTGATCACCCCAAATCATGGTTTTTATGTTCTAATTGTTTGCCACTTTTGAGAGGTGAAAAAGAGAGCCTCTTCATTTTAAAGGATGTTAAAAGCTAATCCAATATCACATTTGTTTAGTTCAATATCACATTTGTTTAAATTATTAAAATTTAAAATAAAATTTTTTAAATTTTGATATTTAAATCGTATTTATACAACTTTTTAACAAGACCAATAAATTAAATGATAATCAATCATGTTATGGTAAGTCACATTATTATCTTGTTAATAAATTAGCTGGTTGAAACCTCAATTGATCGCAATCAATACATTCCTTTCACCCAATTTTGATTTGAGGGACATAGATAATTAAGTTCTCTTCATCCAGTATTGTTCATGGGCAATTTCTTTTTTCTTTTTTTTTTCAAATAAGTGTGATACTAATCAAAATAATTTTTATTTGGAACATATTTAAGCAATTTGCTTAAATATACTCTAAACATCACCGTATACTATAGAATGATCTATGATTGTTTCAATTTTTGTAATAATTGACCTTCAATTGTCAAGCTTTTTAACAATCAATTGCTGCTTCCTTTCATAAACTAATGCTTCTTTTTTTTTTTGTTTAATGTGTAGATGATAATAATGATGATGTTGAGGTTGAGAAGACACTTGCAATATTAATCGGACTCATTGCTGGGGTTGCACTGATCATTGTATTCTTATCTTTCCTAAGAAACGTGTGTGAAAAAGGAAAAGGTATGCCCATTATTTGTTCACATTCTCTGTTTCTGTGCCCTTTTGCTTTTGTTCCTCATTCACCATTAAAAGATTCCCCAAAACCCTTTATCTTCTTGTTGTTTTTTTTTTTTTTTTTGTTTTCTATGTCGCAGGTGGTAAATAATACTACAATTTGTGGATAAATCAAGCAATATGGCTCTGGTAAATCCTTTTGCTTCACTTTTATTTGGTGGACTCCACTTTCCCTTCGGTCTCCTTTTGAAGGAATCTCTTCTATATTTCCCATAAAGAAGACATGAAAGGATTGTAGTTAGAAAGATCTTCACGGAAACAGGAAACTTTGAAACAAAGTTGTAATAAGATGAAATGCATAAAGACGTTCATTTTGCTTCTCATTTGTATCAAATCATTACCAGGCTGCCCCTACTCTAATTGTTGTACTGAGTATCATTTATTAAACTTGAATTCATGATATATGCAGTGTCATCATTGATTTAGGTACATTAAAACAGGTACGACAGTTGTAAACTCGTGCGTCCAGAGGCGAAGCTATGATTTTCTTTCAGGTATGGCCGAAAGTTATTAACATCATGTTTATATTTTGCATTCAAAATTACAACTTAAATTAAGAAATTATCAAATATCAAATACATAACGTAAGCTTTCATCACTTATAAAAAAGGGTCCAAAAAATTAATTAATGATATTTATATTTAGGTGTTTGTTAGATGGAACGATGGTCATAGAGAAACCTACTAAAACTATTAGGCCAACTAAATAAAGTTTTGGACTAAAAGTTAGGTTAAAGAAGGCGTAATTATAGAACTAGCAGTGTTTTTTCTACAAGTGAGCTTTGGCCATGGCCCCAATGCTCTTGTCAGTGCCTTCGCCACTACGTGTGTTGTTTTTGAAATATAAATAGCTTCAGAGGGTTAGATTCAAATTTCAAACGTAAATGATATGAGAATAAGGATTGTTACCATCAATCGTAATTGACGATTTAGATGAATTTGTGTCGTGCAACTAAACGCACATAACCATTATACGTGCGACACAATTTCATTTAAACATCACGATTGGTGATAGTACTTCTAATGTGGATGTTGATATAGATGTATACATTAGCTTATCAAAGACTTGAACCTATTTATCTCTCTTAGAAGCAAGTTGGTTGAACTTTTTCAAAGTGTGGTTTTCTATCAATTATGGTCATGTACGGTTCAAATTGAGACATATTGAGTTTTTTATTTTTATTTTATTAAAACGATATTATATACAAAAAAATATAATAATTGATTTGATTATAATTTAAACTTATACTGTCCTAATAATCATACAGAAGTTTACAATACTATCACAACCCACTCAAATTTTAATAGTTACATATAGTAAAAAGGTTTATTTTTTTATAAAACAATTTGAATCAAAATCATAATATTATCTCTTGTATTGGTGTAACCAAATTATGCTCACGACACAAAGAAAAAAATTAAATAAAAATTCAAATATATTTAATTATCATCATAACAATGATTAAAACAACTCTTTCTTTATTTTAATATTTTTAAATTAATAACCTTTCGTAGACTACAAGAACAAATTAAAGAAGATTGGATTAGAGACTTTATAATTAATTAGGACAATAGTACGATGCATAATTGTAGGTACTACTCTTTTTCGCCTGAGACCCACGTATTCGATTCATTACCCAATGTCACTCCCCTTAAAGAAGGTGGATATGGCGAGGGTGCAGATTACGATGAGTAAGCATATGAAAACGAGTAAAACCTATCAAGTCTAATACAAACCCTTTATAAGTAGTAAGGAGGCTCTCATGATAGGTGCGCGTTTAATGTATTAAATAATGGGTCATGTGTCATCCAAGCACAAAGTAAGGATGATGGGTAAGGAGCTGTCATTTGACCTTAAATGGGGTTAATTTCCTTGTTATTGGTCTAGGCGAGAAATTCCAAAGCTCATGAGATTTGGATGCAAAAGAGTGAGGACTTAAAGCTATTTCTCTTACCTAGACTGAAGTCTAGCTCTTTGTGTTTCAAGTGAATTAATTGAAATTTTAATTCAAGTATTATTATCATACACTACTAATAAAACCAAGCACATATTTTACAATTTCTATTTAAACAAAGCAACACCAAATATTAACTTTAAAGTAATGCGATAAAAGTAAATATATAAAGGAAATAAATTGCTTTGACTATGAATAAAAAAATATTAAAACTACTTGCAAAGTATGGATTAGAAGTAAATTAAAGTGTGTGCATTTAAACTAGATGGATTAACTATGTAAGTTAAACTAGATGGATTGAGGCTAAATTATTTTAAACTAGATGAATTAAACTTGAAGACTAAATTGAATGAATCAAACTAATCTACTTTAAACTAGACAAATTAAAAAAATAAGAATTAAGCTAAATAGATTTAAATTAAACTACATTAAAGGTGAAATTCAAAATAACTAGTAACTAGTAATATTTTTAATGGGCTAAAGAGGGCCTAAAATTAACAAGGACCAAGGGGGCCCAAAATTCTTCTTAAAGAATTAAAGTTCACATGTAATTAATGGCAACTTAAAATAAAGCATCTAACTTAAAGAACATAAAAATTCTTAAGGTACTAAACTAAAGGAAAGAACTTTAAAACTACCGTTAACTCAACATTGCATTTAACGAAGAGACTACATATGGCTAGTAGCTAACTAAAGAAAGACATATAGCTAGTGAAAAAAAAAATGCTAATAAACTAGTAAGTATCTTAATATGAAACTTTCTAAGTGAGCTAAATTAATCTAGTCTATTTTCAAGGTGGTTTAAAAACATGAATCATGCTAGCAATTTATTTTGCAAAAAGTAGAAGCTTAACCAACCTTCTTTGGCTAAGAAAAATTTTAACGCGCGGGGATTATCCTCGAAGATACTTGTGCTCCTGTGGACTTAGTGAAGTTGGAAGAATGATTACAATGAAGATTAGAAGACAAAAAAAAAATAACAACAAAGGGTGGCCGAAAATGATGAAGAACTCTCACTAGTTATTCTTTTGTGTTTCACTCTTTGCTATTTTTTCACTTTCCTTGAACACTCTCTCCTCTTTTGTTATATATTTCTCTTTGATCTTCTTTTTCTTTTTTTTTCTTTTTTCTCACTTCTTTCTTTTTTTCTAAACTTTCTCTCTTTTTTGCATTACTTTGCCTTAGTACTGTGCTGTTTTTTTTGTGTTAGCAAAGGGAGGTATTTATAGGAGGAGTAAGGGTTGGCCAAGAGATTAAAAAAAATAATTGTTAAAAAGAAGGCGCATGGCTGGTCATATAGGGAAGGGGAAAAGTAGTTTCAACTTTTGAGATGAAAAATGTGTTTCACTTTTGGGGTGTAAATGTGGAACTAAAGAAGTGAGGTGTGGTAAACCAAGTGAAAAGTGAGAGTGAAAAGACTTTTAGGTGGCTGGAAATGGAAAGAGGGAGGGGTTTATTTTATGTTAAAAAAGTGAAGAAGAAGGTTTTTAAAAAGGTGAACAAGAAGGACATTTTGGAGTGTTTCCAATAAAGCAAAAGCAAAAGCAAAAGCAAAAAATGTGAGGAAAAACTCTCCTTGCTTTGGATGACTAATGGCTGTGGAAAAGACACAATTTTATTTGGTTTTTGATACATAATAAAGTGGAAAAGCTTAGGAAAAAAAAGAGTGCAATTACAAAGCAAAAGAAAGGAGAAAAATGCTTCACATTCTAAAAACAACTGTTATATTTTAAGTACTATTTTTGGGGTATAAAATGTGATTTTTTTTGGGGGTAGAAAAACGTGTTATTTAACATTTAGGAAAGGGTGGAAGATTAATAAGGTAATGCCCAATTAACTAAAAAAGGAGGAGAATAGAAACTCCTTCGTTTTGGTACACATGGCTGTCCAAAGCGGAAGAAAAAATCAGCTACTTTATAAGTGCATTATTGTTGTTTTTTAGGTGAAAAAACTCTTATTTTGTGTGAAAAAAATGAGAATGTGATACAAAAGAAGGTGAGGGAACCTAGGAGGGAGAGGTGAATTCAAAAAGCAAAAAAAAGAGGAGTGAAAATTCCTCATTATGGCTAACCACATAGGGGGAGGAGAGAGACATCTTTTCGGTTGTAAATAAGTAACTCTTACTTTGAGAAAAGTGAACCAATTAAGGAGTGTCAAGTGGAGGATAAAATTATAAGTTCACCCTTAAAAATTAGAATTCTTCTTGGGCTTGAAATTTAGGCAAAAAGTGCTTGGGCTCAAGAAAGATCAATCGGCTTTAGTGGGTTTAGATTGGGTCAAAGTTTAAATGAAGACTTTGGTCTTGGATTAGTTGAATCAAATAAGTTCCAATTGATTTAAGCTCAAAGTGAATTAAATGGATTGAACAAAAGGGTCTTTCAATTGTTCTTACTCCCCAATTAAATCTAAACTTCCTCATTTACCAAGTCTGAGCACACTAGGATCAAAGATTCGTCATAGGAACCCGCATGTAGTCCGTTCAAAAATTTTGGAACGAAATTTGGTGTCTATAGTTTGTCCCCATTTGATTGGGGATTCTTTAAGAGTTCCAATCAAAGGCTGTGAGTGATTGTTGTTTCATTTCAAAATTTTAGAATGAAAAATATGCGATGTGTGCATAAAAGTAAGCGTGTTATTGGGCAATGTTGGTGTCATAGGATCACCTATGAGAATGATACGTACCTGGAGTGATGAAGCTGGTATCCGTCCAATCGTGCGATACTTCTAAAGATTCGAGTGCATAAAATTGAGGATTTAAAGCTCGGGAGATTTGTGATGGAACTTAGGAGGGAGATTGGAGTTCAAAAAGCAAAAAAAAAGGAGTGAAAATTACTCATTATGGCCAGCCACATAGAGGGAGGAGAGAGACATCTTTTGGGTTGTAAATAAGTAATCTTACTTTGAGAAAAGTGAACCGATCAAGAAGTGCCAAGTGGAGGGTAAAATTAGAAGTTCACCTTTAAAAATTAGAAGTTTTCTTGGGCTTGAAATTTGGGCCAAAAGTGTTTGGGCTTAAGAAAGATCAATGTGCTTTAGTGAGTTTTAGATTGGGTCAAAGTTTAAATAAGGACTTTGGTCTTGGATTAGTTTAATCAAATAAGTTCCAATTGATTTAAACCCAAAGTGAATTAAATGGATTGAACAAAAAGGTCTTGCAATTGTTCCTACTCCCTGATTAAATCCAATCTTTCTCATTTACCAAGTCCGAGCACACTAGGATCAAAGATTCGTCATAGGAACCCATGCGTAGTCAGTTTAAAATTTTTGAAACGAAATTTGGTGTCTACAATTGGTCTCCCTTTGATTGGGGCTTCTTTGAGAGTTCCAATCAAAGACTGTGAATGACCGTTGTTTCATTTCAAAATTTTAAAACGATAAATATGCAATGTGCGCATAAAAGTAAACGTGTTGTTTGGTAATGTTGGTGTCATAGGATCACCTATGAGAATGATACGTACCTGGAGTGACGGAGCTGGCATCTGTTCACTCATGCTATACTTTTAGACCGATTAGTGCCTATTATGAGGACTTTGATTTGCCTACTGATGAGAAGTTTGAGTTTGTGGTTTTGCTTGCTAACGAGGACTTTGATTTGCCTGCTTATGAGGACTTTAAGTTTGTGATTTTACCTGCTAACAAGAACTTTGATTTTCCTACTGATGAAGACTTTGGTTTATGATTTGGCCTGCTAATAAGGACTTAGGTTTGCTTGTTGATGAGGACTTTGGTTTGTGGTTTTGCCTGCTAATGAGAACTTAGGTTTGCTTACTGACGAGTACTTTGGTTTGCTTGCTGATGAGGACATTGGATTGCCAGATGATAAGGACTTTGAGTTTGTGATTCTGCCTGCTAATGAGGACTTTTATTTGCTTGTTGACGAGGCATTTGGTTTGTATTTGGCCTGCTAATGAGGGCTTAGGTTTGCTTGTTGATGAGGATTTTGGTTTGTGATTTTGCCTACTAATGAGGACTTTGATTTGCCTACTGATGAGGAAATTAGGTTGCCTGCTGACAAGCACTTTGGTTTGCCTGTTGATGAGAACATTGGGTTTCCTGTTACGAGGACTTCGGTTTATGATTTTGCCTGCTAATTAGGACTTAGGTTTGCTTGCTGATGAAGACTTTGATTTGCCTGCTGATGAGGACATTGGGTCCTGCTGATGAGGACATTGGGTCCTGCTAACGAGGACTTTGGTTTGTCATTTTGCTTACTAATGAGGACTTAGGTTTGTCTGCTGACGAGGACTTTGGTTCGCATGCTGATGAGGGCATTGGGTTGCCTGCTATGAAGACTTTGGTTTGTGATTTTGTCTGCTAATGAAGACTTAGGTTTGCCTGCTGATGATGGCTTTGGTTTTCCTGCTGATAAGGACTTTGGGTTGCCTGCTGACAAGGACTTTGGTTTGCCTACTGACAAGGACTTTGGTTTGCCTGCTGATGAGGACATCGGGTTGCTTTATGATTTTTCCTGTTGTGAGGACTTTTTTTTGTGATTGTGCTTGGTGTGAGGGATTTTTTGTGATTGTGTATGCTGTGAGGGCATTTTGGTGATTTTGCCTACTACGAAGGCTTTTACTTATTGGTTTTGCATAGTTTTTTAATTCAAAATTTTCAAATCACAAAAAGAACTTAGGTGTGAGCTGAGTCATGGAATTTAGGATTCTTCTTTATAAAGTTTTGAAAAAAGAAAAGGAACAAAGTGTGCAAGAGATATCATTTCACTTTAAAAATTTGGTGTAGAGATCACATGATAATTTAAGGCTTTTGCTATTTTCAAAAACTTTTAAAGGCAAACTTTTACTGAGCCCTAGAAAGTGGCCATTGATTTGTACACTCTAGCTTATTTGGCTTTTAGTAGCCTATTCTTTGACCATTTAATTTCATTTGACTCAAAACATGCATTTAAGCCCAATCTTTCATCTCATTTGGTACACATCCTTTAGTAATTCTAAGAATGAAGCTTTGCAACTTATCCTTAATCTTTCTTTTACACTTTTTAAAAAAAAAATTGGCCATGAAAGTTATCTTAACTCAGTTGATACACTGGACAGGCAACATTAAAGGCGTCGAGCTCTAAAATTTCTCTCACTATGGCATCAACATGATTTTTTCGCTCAAGAGCGTTAAAATCGACTGAGATTTCTTGAAGGTGGCTACAGCAAGGTGGGATCCTAATACCCACATCTTTCAGTTTGGTCTTGATGAACTATGTCCGACGTATGATGAATTATGCGCACTCATCCGTCGAAAGCCATCCAACAAAATTTTCCTTCCTCCACACATGGATCATCACATTGAACTTGCCATGGAGTTATTAGGATCACTAAGGCCCGAGTCAAAACTATCTTGTCTGGTGACTGCTTTGACATAGTGCCTTTAGTGTCTGATCTTTTTGGAACTGAAGTAAAAGATCTTACCAACCATTGTCGGAATATACTATTCCTCTGCCTCTTCATCACATTTTTCTTGAAGGGTCATAGTTTGAGAGTCCACAAAACACTACTCGATGTGGCCAAACAATCCAAAGAAAGATCATGTCCGATGGGTGCCATATTAGCCACCACTCTGAATGCCTTTGATGCCTTCTGTTGACATGAGTCCATTTATCTCACTGGGAGCCCCTTGTTACTCCAGGAAAATACTTTATGTTTTACTGACTCCTTTCAACTGTCAAACGGTATATGATGTTTTCCTCTTCAGCTGTGGCTATTTGAAAAGCTGTCAATATTAGCTTCTCATAATAATTCTGACACTAAATATGAGCCAAAACATTTTCGAGGGTGCAAACTCTTGGTTAAGCAAGATTCACTAGGGGCCTGGCTCAACTGGTTCCAAATACCTGGTGCTTTGTAAATCCGCCAAGTATGCCCCTGGTGGAAGATTACTGTAGCTAACTTATCAATCTTTAAAAAGGTTGCGTGGTGCCTGTCGGCAACACCCACTGCTCATATTATTCCCCAGTGCAGATTCTCAAGCAATATGGGCAGCCACAAATTGTTCTGCCACCTGACCATTGCTATTATACTTGTCTAATAAGTGAAAGGTTGATTGAGCGGATCCGAGGTACATAGTCCAGGCGCACCGTGACTCAAGTTCCTCACACCATCTCTACGACTTACTTTATTGTCTCTGACAACTATCTAGCATGGGTCTAGAATCAAGCGGAAGCATCCTAGAAGGAAAAGAAGAAAACACACTCTTATGGGGAGTCCAGTACGACTTTGAAATAATGTCACGTACTCGCATTTTCATTATGTAATAAGAAAATTCTTGGAGAATGGAAAAGAAATGGCACGTCCAGAAACTTAAGTCTTTAATGCATTAAATCAAATCATATTTTAATTCTTTTATAGGCTCAACATATCTTATTCAAAGCGTGAATTTTCTTTTATTATCTTTTGATAATTGTACAAGAAATGCATTTGCGGGAAATTTACAATTACAAAAAAAAAGGAAGGGGTTTCCAACAAAACTATGGCTACACCAAAGTGGTTGCCTATGTACACACAAATAGGATTAAGCCTTCATGTAGTTTGAGATAGAGAGATTCAACATTTTTTTGCCTAAATCGTCTTTACAAGTTTTCAATTTGGCAGAATGCTCTAACTTTTTCCTAAGCCACCCTTACGGGTTTTCAACATAACGAGCTCTTTTTTTTTTTTATAAAAAATGGTAGATAGAGTGGGGGTGCAACAATGACAAAACAAAAAGAAGATCACAAGTAATACTTCTTGAGATGATCCAGATTGATAAGTTTAACGAATTTGTTACCGTCGATATCCGTGAGACACACGATTCCCCCAGATAGCATTTTCTTAACCAAATATGGACCTGCCCAGTTTGGTCTAAACTTTCCCCTCGGATCGTGGATTTGTAACTTGAGTTTTTTTACCATATTATCTCCTTCCTTGACGCCTTAGTTCTTTACTTTCTTGTTAAATACTCGTGCAACCCTTTTTTGATACCCTTGGGTGGAATGGAGAGCCTTCAATCGCTGTTCGTCAATCAAAGCCAACTCATCATATCACCCTTGAATCCAATCTACTTCTTCCAATTGACTTTCTATACCTATCCTTAGTGAAATAATTTCCATCTCAATTAGAAGAATTGCTTCCATACTGTAGACCAAGGAGTAAGAAGTGGCATTTGTGGAAGACCTTATCGAGGTTTGATATGCCCACAATGCAAAAGGTAGCTTCTCATACCAATCGCGCCAAGTCTTTACCATTTTGGGAAATATACCTTTGACATTCTTGTTAGCCGCTTCTACTATCCCATTGGTTTGAGGTCGGTAAGGAGAGGACTTATGGTACTCAATTTTGTATTTATCGAGTAAATTCGTCACCTCGCCTTGGAAGTGCATGCCATTGTCTGAGATCAACTCAAAAGGTTCTTCATAATGAAAAATGATGTTATGATTAATGAATTTTGCCACGTGTTGAGCCTTCAAGATGGAAAATGAGGCGGTTTTCACTCACTTGGTTAAATAGTCAATTTCCACTATGATGTTTTCGTTACCATTGGAAGCCTTGGGAGATATTTTTCCAATCACATCTATCCCCAAAGTAACAAAAGGCCAAGGTGTGGTCATACTAAAGATTTCCTTGGGCGGCAAATGTTGTAAGTTTCCATTCATGTGCGGACCTCTGGTACCTTCATGTACTTCCATTAGAATCTTCTCAATAGTGTTTTTATCCACACAGAGTAGTTGGATCCCATCAAATGGTCTCTCATATAGTCTGCCACCAAAAATGATAAACTGGGATGCTAATGACTATATCGTCCGTCTATCAATTTTCTCATTGTTGGCCTGAAACTCTCCTTTTGGAGAAAGTTTTGAATACCAGTATACTAGGGTAAACCATCAGATGACCGAGCTTGGATCTCGATGGCTGAACAGTAAGCTAGTTCATTCTTTTGCTCGACCACTAGTGGAAATGCCTCAACCCCTTCAGATATCTCTAACATTGAAGCTAGAGTAGCCAATACATCGGCGAACTAATTCTGAGATCGAGGCAAATAAGTGAAGGACACCTTGTCGAAGCACTGGACCAAATTTTTGAGATGGTTCTAATAAAGTTTTATCCTCTTGTCTTTAGTTTTCCACTCTCATCGGGATTGAAAAATGACTAAGGAGGAATCTCCATACACTGTGACCTCTTTTTCCCCAATATCAGCGAGTGTTTCTAAACTCGTAATGTAAGCCTCATACTTAGTCACATTATTGGTGACTCGAAATTCATGAGAATTGACAGGGTAGTAACAATTCCTTATGGAGAGACTAACACTGTTTCAATCCCAAAACCTTTTTGATTGGCTACCCCATCGAAATACATCTTACACTCATAGTTAGAATTCCTTAATTTGGAAAATTGAACTCTTCAACCTCTTATTTACCTATTGGGAAATTTGCCAAGAAATCTGAAATTATCCCTCGCTTAATTGACTTCTGGGTCACGTACTAAAGATCAAACTATGAGAGAATGACCATTCATTTGATCATCCTCCCTCTCAAGGTCGGGGCTTCAAACAGATGCTTTAGAGGGTCCAAACGAGAGATCACTTTCATAGAGAATGACCAAAAATAATGCTATAGTTTTTTAATGGCCCAAATAAGAGTATGACAGGTCTTTTCTACCCAAGAATAGTTAAACTCATAAGCCACGAGTTTCTTGATAAGATAGTATATGACCCTTTCTATTTTTTATTTGTCTTCTTGAGCTAACATGGCCCCTATAGAGCTATTAGTGATAGATAAGTACAGCAAAAGTGGAGCACCATGCTTAGGTGGGATCAACACTGGGGGTTCTTGAGATAGTCTTTGATCTTTTCAAAAGCTTCATGACACTGTTCATTCCACCTCATTGGTTGGTCTTTTCTGAGTAACTTGAAGATGGGCTCAAAGGTATGGGTAAGCTTGGCAATAAATCTGCTGATATACTAAAGTCTTCCCAAAAATCCTCTTACCTCTTTCTCTGTTTTCGGTGCTGACATTTCAAGAATTGCTGTCACTTTTTTTGGGTTTACCTTAATCCCTCTTTCACTAACCATGAAACCTAGGAGATTAGTGGTGGTGACTCCAAAAGCACACTTTTTTGGATTCAAACATAGCTTGTACTTCTGAATTTTGTCAAAGAATATTCGGAGGGCATCCTAATGTCCTTCTCTATTTTTGGACTTGACGATTATATCATCGACATACACCTCCACTTTTTTGTGGATCATATAATATAACAGGGTGGTGGCCATCCTCTGATAAGTCGCCCCAATATTTTTTAGTCTGAATGGCATGAATCTATAGCAAAAGGTCCCCTACTGAGTAGTGAAGGTAGTCTTTTCCTTATCTTCAAGAGCCATGAGAATCTGATTATACCCGAAGTAGCCATCCATGAATGACAAAAGGGCATTGCCAGCAGTATTATCTACAAGGGTATCTATGTCAGGTAAAGGGAAGTCGTCTTTAGGGCTGGCCCAATCCAAGTCCTTGTAATCTACACATACCCTAACTTTTCCATCTTTCTTTGGCACTGCTACCACATTCATTACCCATTGAGGGTACTCAGAAACCATCAAGAAACCTGCTTGCAACTGGTTGAGAATCTCTTCTTTGATCTTAACCACCTAATCGGCTCGCATTCTTCTTAAGTTCTGCTTGACTAGCTTAGCATCTGGGTTCAAAGGGATTTTATGTTGTACAATCTTTGGATCGATATCGAGCATATCCTCATATGACTGAGAAAATACATCTTTTTACTCATGTAAAAGTTTTATTAAATTTTCACTTTATTTTTTAGATAAACTTGAGCCAATGCAAATTTTTTTTATGGGTTTTCATCAACATATAGATTAATGAATCGAGTTTCTTCAATTTTAAGTTGGGCTATGCATTATTTTTCATTTTCAACTAGCTCAACAATCTCTTTTTATGAAAGGGGATTCTTGGATAATTTCACTTTGGGTTTTTTCCATCACATGAAGAATACTCAAAGTACTCCAAATCATTCATCATTTCATTCAGTTTTTTGGCGAGTACATCACCGGACTCAGAAAGGGGATCAGGGACATCATTCCCCTACTTATCTTGGACTCTATTACAAAGAGGAAAAGAAAGGGTTGTTTGTCTTGGTATTTGACTACTTCTGGTGCACTTGTCAAACGGCCTAATCAACACGCTCGGATTGAAACGTCTCGTATGGCCTTCTCTTGTCATCACAATACGTTTGGCTTCACCATCTAGGTTCTTGATCTAATCACTTGTCTACGATGCTTCTTTATTCTCTATTGTTGCTTTTTTTCTCAGAAAACTCGAGATCAAAGAAAATTTCAAATCCTGGTTGCCTTTTCTGAGTTCTCTTGTCTATCCATGGCTTAGGGAATCCAGAGTAAGGGAAATCTTCCCTTTCTTTCACGAAGTACCCATTCAGAGTTAAACAAGAGTTGCCCCTTGTTTTCTTAATGTTGTTACTAGGTTCATAACCTAAGTCTTGCCTCCCAAACTTCTGTTTAAAGTTCGAGAATTCTTTCACTCCTTGCCTATATTTACCCATACTTTCCCGTGGGAAGTAGTTCATCCCTTTCGTTATATGAAAAATTATCGGGTTGCCGTAAAGGTCAGCTTCTTCAGTGCCAATAACCGCCACTTGTTCGAAAGTAAATCCATATAATTCATTTCCTTCTGCTAGAATGCCGAACGCTGGGGAAATACCAACTTCATCCCTGCATAAGGTTATAACTTTGTTCCCAACTCTGTATTTTACCTTCTGATGGTATGTAGAAGGTACCGCCCTTAGGCTGTAGAGCCATGGCTTACCTAATAGCATATTGAAGGAGGCAACGATGCCTATGACATGAAAGTCAATCACTATATCGTCCATACCTAACTTGCACCTCAAACTCACTGTCCTAACTGTCATGCACTTTGTATTATCATAGGCTCAGACTGTCTGACTATTTGGTTAGAAATCATTTGGCTCAAGCCCTGAGATTTGAGCTATCCGCAAAGGCAAAATGTTCAGAGCTGACCCATTATCTACCAGCACTATGGATATCTTTTTCTCCCAATATTCCACTGTCAGATACAATGCACTATTATGAGTTCTCCCGCATAGTGGGATATCCTTATCACCAAAAGTCGTATATGGGCTTCTCTTTTTTGATATGTCAAGTAGCACTAGAAGATCATCAGGTGAAGTGCTTGTGGGAATGTCAACTTCACCCAAATGATCCAGCATAACCTGTCGATGTTTCTTCGAGGACATGAGCAACCCACAGATGGATATGTTGTTGTGTGTTTTCTTAAGTTGTTCAATACTGAGTCTTCAACCTCGTCATTTCTTTTATCTTTCTCTATTGTCACTCTCTCTTCATCTATTATTCTTCTTCTTGGATTGTCAGCTTCGAGGTGAGGTAGCTTAAAGTGTCCATTTTCTTCTTCACTACTATTATCCCGCACAGTTTTACCATTTTGTTTCACTGCTACAGGCACTTTATCACCATTATAATGTTTTTCCTGCCACTATTCCTGTCACTACCCTTTGTTTGCCTTCGTTGTCACTGTCCCAAATCCCATTGACCGAGGCTCCATTATATTTGAAAGTTTTGAGGTATTCTAGGGTAAGGATAAGTTTATATTTAGGGTAATGTTTGGGATCATGTTTGGTTATTATGGTGATTAAGGTGGAAAGGTTAAGGACGGTGGATGAGTCCTGAATCATATTTAGGAAGTTTTGTGGGGGTACATTATGGTAATTGGGCATGGGGTTTTTTGCTACTTGGGGTGGCTCCAAACCATTATCAATGAGGTATTGGATTTTATTTTTTAGTCTTTGACACCTTTCGATGTCGTGGCTGGCTGGTTGACTGGTAGAAATGGTAGTATTTGGAAAGATCCTAATGTGGTTGAACCAGGTTAGGTAAAGGTCTTGCTGTAAGTGGGTGGAGTTTATCTTTCTTGGTGAGTTTTACAAGGGCTTGAGACAAACTCATCTCTAGAGGTGTGAAGTCTTCAGGGCTTCTGCATGTTTTTTAGTTTGACTCTTGTGTTGAGTGGAGTTTTGGAACCAGATAGGCTGGCTATAACCACGATTATTTTGTTGATAGGGTCCTGAAGAATTGTCTCCCTATACACTTGATTTCACATTGTGTATTTGGGTGAAACTCACTTCACTGTTCTTAGTGTCGTTGCTGCTGGCAGTGTTATTCCTCACAAACGTTCTAGTGATCTTCTCAATCTTCCCCTCAAAGATGGCATCCTTTACTTCAGTGCCAGAGTCAATCAATTGTTCAAAATTGGAGATGGGCATGGCAAACAATCTTTTAATGTACACAAGCTATATATTCCTCATCACAACTCTAATTTGGTCTTTCTTTACAAGTTTGGAGGCCATCTTAGTTGCCTTACCTCTCCAGCGAGAGTTAAATTTCGAGAAGGTCTCATTTGGCTTCTGCGTAGTGGTTTCTAGGTCTCTGATAGTGATATCTAGTTGGGTATTATACGTATATTGGGCCACAAATGCTTGGGTCATATCCACCCATTCTTTCAGAATACTAGGCTCTTGGGAGTAGTACCATTTTAGTGCGGCACCAATGAGTGAGTTGGGGAAGAGCGCAGATAATTGTTTGGTGTTCAAACCCGAAAGCTTCAAAAGGTTAGTATATTGCCTTAAATAGGTCTTGGGGTCTCTGGACCCATCAAAGCGACCATATAAGGCATTTTAAACTTGGGCGGCAGAGTGGTCTTGGGATGAGCACACAAATCATCGATGTCAAGCAAATACCTTGGTTATGAGATATTCTTCCTCGTCTTCGAAAAATTCTTCTTTATTACCTTCGAAACCTTAAGATTCTTTTTGGGCTACCTTTCTATCTAGACTGTCTAATCTCTTGGCCAGCTCGACCAATATGCTACTGATGTTCTTAAGGATCTCATTAGTGTCAATTACTGCTTCCTCTGCCATCACTTTGATTGAGCTCAAACTACTTTCGAAAACCAAACTACCTGTGTGCTCTCCTACTATAAGATGAACTAGTCTCTAATGATGCCCTTTTTTCAGTCTTCCACCAGAGGATCTGTACCACAACGGAGGAAAGATGAATTTTGGCGTTGGACCTATGACTCATTCTTTACAAACTGAAAGAAAAAAAAGACACCTTTGAGTTCTTTATGCTATGAATCCTTTTTGCCATGCTCGCTTATCTACAATATTACTTTAACTTTATCAATGAATTTCATTTTTGCATCCAAAGGCCTATTGAATGAATTAAATTCTACTTGCAAATAAGTTCTCAATTAACCCAATTAGGTGGAAACAGAAACATAAAGGAAAATTTCCTCTTATAAAATTACAATCAAATTTTCTTGCTTTTCTCATGGTTAAATTTGATGGATTTAACATCAAGAAGCTTCCCAATGGGGTCGGACTCTAATGATGATTTAGGCTAAACCCAAGAAGTATAAATGAAAGATAAAGATTGCCCTTTACATGGATCATTCGACTGTATCCTTAGACCCTCAATCATTTTCATTATATATTTTTTAGGTTAGGGCCTAATCAACATTAGTTTCTTCTGATGGGCTTCTCAGAGATATTCAACTACCTTAACTAAGGGGACAATCCTCTATCTTGAAACAAATTGGGCTCAATGTTGGGCTCATTTCATTTGGTTATAATTTAATCAAATAAAACTTCCTCCGATTAAATTCCAATCAAACTTCCTTAGTCCGGGCCCTTTCAATCCTTCATGGGCTTTCTCTTTGTTAAGTATTACGGGTTTGATATCACTAAGTTTCCTAAGATATTTGGAACCTAGTGGTGATTAGGGCTAAATCTAAGAAGCCTAAATGAATGATGAAGTTTTCCCCTGACATGGATTTCTCCACCTGTTCCTTGGGCCTTCAGTCGCATTCATTTTAGATTTCTTGGTTTAAGACCCAATCACCACTAGTTTCTTTTGTAGGCTCTTTAATGAGATCAACTAACAAGACTTAACTAAGATAAAATCCACTGTTTTAGGCTAACCTAGACCCAAAATTGAGTTTAATTTATTTGATTGTGATGTAATCGAAGGAAACACTAAATTTCCAAACATGTTATCAAATAAATTGATTTTATCTTTTTTTTAACATGTGAGGTGAAGGCAAACACATACAAGCAAGAAAAAATGGATATAAAAGGGTCCTTGTCCTAGATAGAAAGTATTGACCCTGAATGATTTTGATAGTAACAAAAATCTTAATTAAGCACTAATGAATATTACTTAAGTAATACAAATTGTTAATAGCGCTTATACATTAAAGGAGACCAAGATTGTAGAAATTGGTGAATCAATGTTGATGTCATTTCAATTGTTAGGAGGTAATTATATTTGCATTGCATTTTATTATATAGTCTTAATTAATTGAAGATATAAAATCTCCAAGTGATTTTATTAAATGCAAATAAATTCTTTGGGCTCAATACTTAACATTCTCTAATTGAATTTAAGAAAAATTTATGTTGGCATAGAAAATTACTTGAGCATTTGTAATATATCATTCTTCATATATCTAGCACACACATTATGCTTAAATTTGTAATATGTTTTGTCATCATCAAAAATGCCTCAATCAATAAATTGATTAGATTAATTTTGATGATAACAAAACACTTTTGAAGTGTTTAACTCGTGTGTTTAATATGCAAGAAAGTTTGATTGAATTAGGAGATTTTTTGGAACTCAAAAATCCAAAAAGAATAAAGAGATATGAAGAAAATTATGCTGAAAACACTGTTCATCTAGAAATCACTGTAGCAACACTCCAACAGTGACCCAGTCGACTGAATGAATAGTGCAATCGACTGGTAAAAGTGGCAGAAGGTTCCCAGTCGACTGGTAACACTGTAGCAGCAAAAATGTGAATTTTTAAGAGGACCCAATAGACTGGTATCACGACCCAGTCGACTGGTAGTTCAAAAATATGACCGTTGGGACTCGAAATCTGAGATTTTAAAAGCACAATCAATTCAAATTGAAGTCTAACGGCCATATTAATTGATGGGTATATAAACCCACTCAATTCAGCATTCAACAAGAAGGAGAAGACATTCAAAAAGAGAAGAACACACACAATCAAGTCATTCATTCTTTGAAACTCAAAAAAGCTTTGAAATACTCATGTTGAGCTATTCTTCAAGCTTTTCTTTGAAAGAGAGACATTATTCAGTTGTATAAGCTTTCATTTGCTGTCTCTCTACCATTTACTTTACAGCTTTTATTGTAAAGGGATTACTTCCGAGAGGAAGAGGATTGTACGGTTTGAGAAACACCCGTAAGTTACTTGTGTTTCGGTTTGAGCAACACCCGTAAGTTGCTTGGTTTAGTAAAAGACTTCAAGGAGGATCCTTGAAGAGAGTGGACGTAGGGTCGGAAGGATTCCGATATTGCCGAACCACTATAAATCGAGTTTGCATCTCTCTAACTCTATCTCCTTAATTACTTTCATAATTACTTGCTTATAATTATTTATTATTCAAGTAAATGAGATTGATTGCTTAATTATTTTATAATTCAATTATCATTTCTATATTAAGCAATAAACTCTCTCATCTTTTTGCTAGTAATTTAGAAAGATTTAATTCCGCATATATTTTGTTATTTAAGATTGCAAAAAGTATTTAATTTTTTTTAATACCCAATTCACCCCCTCTTGGGTATTTCCATATTATATTTTGGACCTACAATTGGTATCAGAGCCTCATTCTCATTTTTAGGCTTAATATCATTGAGTTGATCCTATGACAACTATATTTTTAGAAGGAAGAGATCCTTCTAGTCCACCTCCTCTCCATGGAACAAATTTCACCCATTGGAAAGCTCAAATGAAGATTTTTATTCAAGCTCATGATTATTATGCTTGGTATTTCATTTTTGAAAATGACAATGATTTTGATGTAAATGATTATAAATTCATTCAACTAAATGCTACAGTTATGAACATGTTTTATAGTTCTCTTGATCAAAACGAAGTTGATCAAATTTCCTCATGTAAGACCGCAAAAGAAATTTGGGATTTATTAGAGGTCATACATGAAGGAAATGAGTAAGAAAAGAATTTCAAATTAAAAAACTTTGTTCATGACTTAGAGCATTTTAAAATGAACGAAAATGAATCAATTTTTGATTTGCAAACTCGTTTTACCATACTTGTTAAAACTTTATCTTTCATAGGTAAAATTTATTCTAACCTTGAACTTGTGAGAATATTTCTTAGGTCTTTTTCAAATCAATGGAAAATTATTTTGACAAAGCATTCTACATGTGAAAGTTTAGAAGAGCTTGTGGAATCCTTCAAGAAGCATGAAAGCTACTTGGATTACAAAATTGATGGTTCCACCACATCCTTACCTCTTATGGAAATTGAAGATGTTAATCGTGATAGTGATGAAGAAGAAGAAGACTCCTCGAATAAAGAGATCGAATACGAGAGAATTGCCAACCTATGTCTTATGGCAATCGACGACGAAAGTGAGGTATCGACTTCTTCCTCTTCAAAAAATAACATTGTTAGTAATAGTGAAGAATTGATAGAAGTTATAAATGAAATGTATGAAGAATTGAAGAAATTCGATTATAGGAACATCATTCTTAAAAAAGAGGTGTCATCTCTTTCTAAAGAGATGGTAGGTCTAAGAGAAGAAAAAGATAAACTATCTTCATTACTTTATGATTCTTCTCAAGATTTTCTTAAAGATGAAAATAAAAACTTAAAGAAGAAGATAATAGAATTAAATGATACTATATCTAGACTTATGCTTGGAAAAGAAAAGCTAGATGAAGTACTATCTTGCCAAAGATTAAATGGAGGAAAATCCAGGTTAAGTTATTCTCCATTAGGCAAGCAAAAATCAAAAGAGAGCTTATTCATGAAAGTATCATGTTTAAATGAAGCCTCTACTTCAAAGACCTCTAGCAAAGTTAAAAGCACTCCCTCTATAAATGCTAGGAAGTCTAGAAACTCTAATACATATCCTAGAAATACTCATGCCTATATGTATGCTCACACACATTCTAGGAATAATCATTATGTGCATTCTAGGAATAATATATATAATCAATACTTGCACACTGCACATGCACATCCTAGGAATTACCATCATGGTTATCCTAGAAATAATATACATATTCATAATAATGCAAGCATCTATCCTAGAAATCATCATCATACATTTTCTAGAAATGGCATGCATATTCATATTCCTCACAATAGAAACATGTATCCTAGGAACTCCTATCCTAAGAATTATAGACATGCACAACTAAGAAATCCTAGAAATTTCAATAACCATTATCCTAGGATTGTGCATCATCAACATGTCTATAGAATACCATATATTGTTAAGAAAGTATGGGTCCCAAAAGGAACTATATTTTCAAGGACTAACCCCAAAGGACCCAAGAAATTTTGGGTACCCGAAAGTGCAATCGTGTATCTTTGTGTGATGTAAATATGTCTCCACACCAAAAAAAAAAAGTAATTGTTGGTACCTTGATAGTGGATGCTCAAAGCACATGACCGGTGATAAAAGTGTATTCAAGGAGCTAACTGTAAGAGATGGTGGATTCGTCACCATTGGAGACAACACAAAAATAAAGATCATCGGGCATGGAAAAGTTGGTAATGATTTCTCAACCTTGGATAATATTTTGCTAGTACAAGGCCTTAAGCCAAATTTGCTAAGTATTAGTCAACTTTGTGACAAAGGCAACAAAGTTACATTTGAGACCTCTCATTGTCTAGTTATAGACATCAAAAGTAACAAGATCAGATTTGTTGGCCATAGACATGAAAATGTCTATATAGTTGATTTGAAATCCTTGCATTCTGAAAATGAAAAATGTTTTCCTGCTTTTAGTGAAAATCCTTGTCTATGGCATAGAAGGCTTGGTCATGTAAACATGAACTTGCTGAAAATTGTTTCAAGAAAAGATTTAGTCATTGGATTTCCTAAAATCAATTTTGAAAAAGACAAAGTATGTGATGCTTGTCAAATGGGAAAACAAACTAGGATTTCTTTTAAAGCAAAGAATATAGTTTCAACTACTACACCTTTGGAACTTTTGCATATGGACTTATTTGGTCCAATAAGTACCATTAGTCTAGGTGGCCACCAATTTGCTATTGTTATTGTTGATGACTATTCAAGATATACCTTTGTTATTTTTATTGCTTACAAGGATGAAGCTTTCAAAGGATTTGAAAACTTTTGCAAAAAGGTTCAAAATGAAAAAAGAATTTGTATTTCAAGCATAAGAAGTGATCATGGAAAAGAATTTGAAAACCAAAGCTTCTTAAGATTTTGTGATGAAAATGGAATTGATCACAACTTTTCAGCTCCTAGAACTCCTTAACAAAATGGAGTTGTTGAGAAGAAAAACAGAGTTCTAGAAGAATTTTCAAGAACAATGCTTTGTGAAAATAGTTTACCAAAATATTTTTGGGCTAAAATCATGAACACCTCTTGCTATATCTTAAATAGAATTTTAATTAGACCTATGCTTGATAAAACTCTATATGAACTATGGAAAGGTAGAAAGCCTAATATTTCCTATTTTCGCACATTTGGTTGCAAATGCTTCATCCTAAATAACAATAAAACTAATTTGGGTAAATTTGATTCTAAGACTGATGAAGGGATATTTTTAGGATATTCTACATCAAGTAAAGCTTATAGAGTTTTCAATAAGAGAACTCTAATGGTAGAAAAATCTGTTCATGTAACTCTTGATGAGTCTAACCTTATTAGTAGTAGAGAAGTTTCCTTTAATGATGATGCAGATTTTATTCCAAGAACGGAAACTCCTACTCTCATTGTTGACCTGAAAGAGAATCCAACTCAAGCAAATGAAGAGTTGGAAACTCATAATTTGGATCAACCATCTACAAGCCAACAAATGTGAACTATCACCCAATTGATCAAGTAATTGGTGATCCTTCACAAGGGATAAGAACTCGCTCTTCTATTAGAAATATTTGCAATTATGTAGCTTATTTGTCTCAAATAGAACCTTAGACTTTTATAGAAGCTGAAAATGATAATGATTAGATTATTGCTATGCAAGAAGAGATAAATCAATTTGAGAGAAACAAGGTTTGGAATCTAGTTCCAAGACCTAAGAATCATTCCATAATTGGAATTAAATGGGTATATAGAAATAAGATGGATGAAAATAGAATAGTAACTAGAAACAAGGCTAGACTAGTTGCTAAGGGATATAATCAAGAAGAAGGAATAGACTTTGATGAGACCTATGCTCCTGTAGCTAGATTAGAAGCTATTCGAATGTTGTGAGCCTTTGCATGCTTTAATAAATTAAAGCTATTTCAAATGGATGTAAAAAGTGCATTTTTAAATGGCTTTATAGAAGAAGAGGTTTATGTTAAGCAACCTCTTGGATTTGAAAATCCTAGTCTTCCAAATCATGTCTACAAGCTTTCTAAAGCTCTATATGGGTTGAAACAAGCTCCAAGGGCATGGTATGAAAGACTAAGTAAATTTTTTATTGACAATGATTTTGTAAGAGGTAGAATAGACACAACTCTCTTCACAAAAACTCACAAAAATGACACTTTGATAGTTCTAATATATGTTGATGATATTATATTTGGTGCTACTAATGAATCTATGTGTCAAGAGTTTGCAAAGTGTATGCAAGGTGAATTTGAAATGAGCATGATGGGAGAACTTACCTACTTCCTTGGACTTCAAATCAAACAACTAAAATGAGGCATCTTCATCAATCAATCAAGGTATACTAAGGACCTACTAAAGAGGTTCGGGATGGAAAGCTCAAAGCCACTTGGAACTCCTATGAGCACAACGACAAAACTTGATCTTGATGAAAGAGGTAAACCTGTAGATACTAAATATTATAGAAGCATGATAGGTGCATTGCTTTATTTGACTGCAAGTAGACCTGATATTATGTTTAGTGTATGCATGTGTGGTAGATTTTAGTCTAATCCTAAGGAATCACATGTAGTTGCAGTAAAAAGAATCCTTAGATATCTGCAAAGAACCCAAACCATAGGATTATGGTACTCTAGAGAATCATCTTTTGAGCTAGTAGGATATTCAGATGCTGATTTTGCTGGATGTAGGTTAGATAGAAAGAGCACAAGTGGAACATGCCAATTCTTAGATGCAATGTTAACTTCTTGGTTTTCTAAGAAAGAAAATTTTGTTGCACTATCAACCACTGAGGCGGAATATTTAGCAGCTGGAAGTTATTGTGCCCAAGTTCTATGGATGAAACAACAAGTAGAAGACTATGGCATGAACCTCAAAGACATCCCTATATTTTGTGATAATACGAGTGCTATCAACCTAACCAAGGACCCTATTCAGCACTCTAGAAACAAACACATAGAAATCGGACATCATTTCTTAAGAGACCATGCTCAAAAAGGTGATATAAGATTAGAATTCATACCTTCAGAAGACCAAATAGCTGACATTCTTACAAAACCCCTAAGTGAAGCTAGTTTTTGTAAAATTAGAATGTTGATGGGATTGCTGGATTATGATAAAATGAATATCTGATTGTTTCTTCATTTATCATATGCATGATTGACATCGAGTGAAAGAGTATTAATTCTTGTTTAACTATCTCCCTCACTCAAAGATGTTATATATGCAGGGGAAGTAACTTTTTTTCAAGTACTTATAGATATTTCCAATTTGAACATCTTTTTGAGTAGTTGATGAGCTCTTTGTCTTGATTATTCAATCAATCAACTACCGATAAGGCTTGTTAAGTCTTATCCAATTTTATTTCTCTTAAGAGTTAAAAATAATTACTTTAGACTTTTTGAAAGGGGGAGAAAATCTGATTTATTGATAAAAGAGAAAACCTTTGGTAAAATCGTTTTACTCAAATGAGTTTTAAATACTTGATAAACTCTTTTGGATTTGTTTTAAATTTGGTTATTATATCTTGAGAATTTTATCTCTATGTTCTAAAGGAACTCTTTCAAAAGCTTTATAGTTCTTGATATCTTGTAAAATGATTTTTTTCTCAAAATGTTTCATCAAAATATTTTCAATAGCATATTTTGAGGGGGAGCTCTTCTTTGAAATCCACCTTTTTTTTATTATGACAAAAAGGGGGAGAAAAATAAGAATATTAGAGATCTTGTTAGACCTTATTCTTAAGATTTTTGTCACCATAAAAAAGGGGAGATTGTTGACCCTGAATGATTTTGATAGTAACAAAAATCTTAATTAAGCACTAATGAATATTACCTAAGTAATACAGATTGTTAATAGTGCTTATATATCAAAGAAGACCAAGATTATAGAAATTGGTGAATCAATGTTGATGTCATTTCAATTGTTAGAAGCTAATTATATTTGCATTGCATTTTATTATATAGTCTTAATTAATTGAAGATATAAAATCTCCAAGTGATTTTATTAAATGCAAATAAATTCTTTGGGCTCAATGCTTAACATTCTCTAATTGAATTTAAGAAGAATTTATGTTGGCATAGAAAATTACTTGAACATTTGTAATATATAATTCTTCATATATCTAGCACACACATTATGCTTAAATTTGTAATATGTTTTGTCATCATCAAAAATGCCTCAATCAAGAAATTGATTAGATTAATTTTGATGATAAAAAAACACTTTTGAGGTGTTTAACTCGTGTGTTTAATGTGCAAGAAATTTTGATTGAATTAGGAGATTTTTTGGAACTCAAAAATCCAAAAAGAATAAAGAGATATGAAGAAAATTATGCTGAAAACACTATTCATCTAGAAATCACTGTAGCAGCGCTCCAACAGTGACCCCAGTCGACTGAATGAATAGTGCAATCGACTGGTAAAAGTGGCAGAAGGTTCCTAGTCTACTGGTATGACTTACCAATCGACTGGTAACACTGTAGCAGCAAAAATATGAATTTTTAAGAGGACTCAGTCGACTGGTATCACGACCCAGTCGACTGGTAGTTCAAAAATATAACCGTTGGGACTCGAAATCTAAGATTTTAAAGGCACAATCAATTCAAATTGAAGTCTAACGGCCATATTAATTGATGACTATATAAACCCACTCAATTTAGCATTCAACAAGAAGGAGAAGACATTCAAAAAGAGAAGAACACACACAATCAAGTCATTCATTCTTTGAAACTCAAAAAAGCTTTGAAATACTCATGTTGAGCTATTCTTCAAGCTTTTCTTTGAAAGAGAGACATTATTTAGTTGTATAAGCTTTCATTTGCTGTCTCTCTACCATTTACTTTACAGCTTTTATTGTAAAGGGATTACTTCCGAGAGGAAGAGGATACTTCCGAGAGGAAGGGGATTACTTCCAAGAGAAAGGGGATTGTACGGTTTGAGCAACACCCGTAAGTTGCTTGTGTTTCGGTTTGAGCAACACCCGTAAGTTGCTTGGTTTAGTGAAAGACTTCAAGGAGGATCCTTGAAGAGAGTGGATGTAGGGTCGGAAGGATTCCGATATTGCCGAACCACTATAAATCGAGTTTGCATCTTTCTAACTCTATCTTCTTAATTACTTTCATAATTACTTGCTTATAATTATTTATTATTCAAGTAAATGAGATTGACTTAATTATTTTATAATTCAATTATCATTTCTATATTAAGTAATAAACTCTCTCATCTTTGTGCTAGTAATTTAGAAAGATTTAATTCCGCATATATTTTGTTATTTGAGATTGCAAAAATTATTTAATTTTTTTTAATACCCAATTCACCCCCTCTTGGGTATTTTCATAGTATATTTTGGACCTACAGAAAGATTCTAAGGTTTGCATAAAAGAGGGTAGGCTCTCCATATAACTCCGATGGGCTCAAGTATCCTATGGCTAGGAGGATGCTATCATGCTCCTCTAATGGCCTAAAAAGTGGACCACAATAGTACAAACACGTTTGGTAAACCTTCGTTACACGAACAAGAACCAAGAGGAACTTGTCCTACACCAAGGGCTGACAATAAGCAAATAGGGGTCCCACTAGAAACCAAGAGAAAACAGGCCCCCCAATTTACTCCATCGAGAGCAAATGGTAAGTGCTAGTGTGCAAAGTGAAGTATGTAATAATAACTCAAATTAAAATTTCAAAAGAATTCCAAGAAACACTTTAAGGTTAAATCTCCCCAGTGGAGTCGCCAACTGTAGGTACCGCTCTTTTCCACTTGAGACCCATGCATCTGGCTCATTACCCAACGCCACTTCCCTTAAAGAGGGTGGATATGGTGATGGTGTGGATTACGATGAGTAGGCATATGGAAACGAGTAAAACCTACCAAGTCTAATACAAACCCTTTACAAGTAGTAAGAAGGCTCCCATGATGGGTGCACTTTTAATGTATTAGACAATGGACAACTTTTCATCAAAGCACAAAGCAAGGATCATGGGTAAGGAGTCATCATATGACCTTGAAGGGGGTCAAATCCCTTGTAATTGGTCTACTTAAGAAATTCCAAAGCTCGGGAGATTTGGGTGCAAAAGAGTGAGGATTTAAAGCTCTCTCTCTCTTACCTAAACTGAAGTCTAGCCCTTTGTGTTTCAAGGGAATTAATTGAAATTTTAGTTCATCTATTATTATCATACACTACTATGAAAACCAAACACACATTTTGCAATTTTTATTCAAACAAAGCAACACCAAATATTAACTTTAAAATAATGCAATAAAAGTAAGTACATAAAGGAAATAAACTGTTTTGACTATGAAGAAAAAAAATATTAAAACTACTTGCAAAGTATGGATGAGAAGTAAATTAAAGTGCGTGCATTTAAACTAGGTGGATTAATTATGTAAGTTAAACTAGATGGACTGAGACTAAATTATTTTAAAGTAGATGAATTAAACTTGAGGACTAAAATGAATGAATCAAACTAAGCTACTTTAAACTAGCGAGTTAAAAAAAATAAGAATTAAGCTAAATAGATTTTAACTAAACTACTTTAAAGATGAGATTTAAAATAACTAGTAACTAGTAGCATTTTTTATGGGCCAAAGGGGGGCCAAAATTCACAAGGACCAAGGGGGCCCAAAATTGTTCTTAAATAATTAAAGTTCACATGTAATTAATGACAACTTAAAATAATGCATCTAACTTAAAGAACATAAAAATTCTTAAGATACTAAACTAAAGGAAAAAAACTTTAAAAGTACCATTAACTTAACATTGCATTTAACGAAGAGACTATTTATGACTAGTAGCTAACTAAAGAAAGACATATAACTAGTGAAAGAAAGAATGCTAAGAAATTAGTAAGTATCTTAATATGAAATTTTCTAAGTGAGCTAAATTAATCTAGTCTATTTTCAATGTGGTTTAAACACATTAATCATGCTAGCAATTTATTTTGCAAAAAGTAGAAGCTTAATTAACCTTCTTTGGCTAAGAAAAATTTTCACGCGTGGGGATTATCCTCGGAGATACTTGTGCTCTTGTGGACTTAGCGAAGTTGGAAGAATGATTCCAATGAAGATTAGAAGACCAAAACAAAAACAAAAGATGGTCGAGAATGATGAAGAACTCTCACTAATTCTTTTTTTTTTTTGGTGTTTCACTCTTTGCTCTATCTCACTTTTCTTGAACACTCTCTCCTCTTTTGTTAAATATTTCTCTTTGATCTTCTTATTCTTTCTCTCCTTTTTTTTTTCTTTTTTCTCACTTCTTTCTTTTTTTCTAAAATTTCTCTCTTTTTTGCATTACTTTGCCTTTGTATTGTGTTTTTTTTGTTAGGAAAGGGGGGTATTTATAGGAAGAGTAAGGGCTAGCCAAGAGATTAAAAAAAACAAAATAATGGTTGAAAAGAATGTGCATGGCTGGCCATATAGGGAAGGGGAAAAGTAGTTTCAACTTTTGAGATGAAAAAGATGTTTCACTTTTGGGGTGTACATGTGGGACTAGAGATGTGATGTGTGGTAAACCAAGTGAAAAGTGAGAGGGAAAAGACTTTTAGGTGGCTAGACATGGGAAGAGGGAGGGGTTTCTTTGAGGTGAAAAATGTGAAGGAGGAGATTTGCAAACAAGCGAACAAGAAAGGACATTTGGGAGTGCTTTCAATAAAGCAAAAGCAAAAGCAAAAAATTCGATGAGAAAATCTCCTTGATTTGGATGACCAATGGGGGTAGAAAAGACACAATTATCTTTGGTTTTTGATATATAATAAATTCGAAAAGCTATGGAAAAAAAAGTGTAATTACAAAGCAAAAGAAAAGAGAAAAATGCTTCACATTCTAAAAAAAAAAAAGTATTGTTTTTTAGGTGTTGTTTTTGGGGTCTAAAATGTGATTTTTTTTTTGTAGAAAAACGTGTTATTTAACATTTAGGAATGGGTGGAAGATTAATAAGGTATTTTCCAATTAACCAAGCAAAAAGAGGAGAAGAGTGTAACGACCCATCCCGGGTTGGCCAGCCCCGAGACTGTATTGTCACGTTTTGAAATCTTAGCACGACACATATATGCAACAATATAAAAACATACATCGACTGAAAATATATACATACATCAATCTTCAACACTCAACTAGGGAGTTATATTATTCATATCCTAACTAAAACTATAACTACAACATATTATGCATGAATATTTACAAAAAAATATTTTTTTTCTTCTATTCGTCTGAAGATGTGGACCATGAGACTTACTGATAATAACTCGGTCTGAATCTCAGCTCACAAATCTATGTGTTCTGCCCGCTACCTGAAATTATTTAACAATGAAGAGTGAGCCTCAAAAGCTCAGTGAATTAGATTTATTAGAAGTGCCCGATTTATATACTTCTAATTATATTCATTAATTGTTAAATTGGCATAATTAATCATCTATCTCTTCTTACATTCTAATTTAATCATTTATCAATTTCTCTTAATAAATAAGTTATCAAGCACTTCTAGGTCGGGACACATTTACCATATTTTGGACTTAAGTCATCCAAGCACGGAGCAAGTATGACAGGTAAGGAGTCGCCATTTGACCATTAAGGAGGCGAAATCCCTTCTCATTGGTCTATATGCGAGAGATTAACTAAGTAAAGAGATTTAAGTATGAAAAAATAAGTGTTTGGATGTTCCAGAATAAGTGTTTAATTTTTAAATAAAAATATCCTACCACACATTATCATACCAAGCACAAAACTTACAAGATAATTAAGCAAAAGTGGTAATTTAACAAATATTACAATAAAAAAGGAAGTTTGTATACTTGGAATATTACTGACCCAACATTTATTTGTCAGACAGCATTGTCCTCTCAAGGACAAATGGGATTAACCCAATTAATTGCTTTTCAAGCAATAATAAAATAAAAATACTAACATAGATGAAAATGACATAATGAATTAAAATGAGCAAAAACATGGCTATTAAAATCATTTCACATGTTGAAAATGGAAATTTACTAGGAAAAGGCATGCTAATAAAAATAGAGAAAGTTCTTGCATGAACAGAGCCTAAACCAATCAGTCCAAGTGTTTTAGTTTATTCGATTTTATAAGAGTCCATTGTTTCCAAATTTTAACATAATAATATTACTAAATGAAAATGTTAGTTCTAAACTTCATGATATGCATATTTTTTAGCAAAATTAAGACCTACTCCTTTCTAAAACATGTTAAATATCATGGTAACCATTCCATTTTAATGAATAGTATTAGTACTTATGGGTGAAAGGAAATGAGAAAATAAAAGTACAACCTCTTGGAACACTTAGGAAAATAACCATATGTGGTGTGGTGCAGCCCTCAAAGATCCAATGTTGTTACTTTAGATTGGACTAACTTGAGAACTATGGACTTATTCTTGAGAAGATGGGTGATCAAATACAAAGGATAACAAACTTTGACTAGTTTGGTGATTATATGGGTATGGTGTTTTAGAATACCGACATATTAGAAACTAAACTAAAAGTACCCAAGTGTGTGACTTTGCAAAAGGATTTTGCAATAGTTTCAACAAAGTAAGAGTGGATAATTGTGTGTGTTTGATAGGTGAAAGGGATGGGTATTTATAAGATTGCTTGGGGGAAAATGGTATGAATGAGAGTTAAGGGTTTGTTGGAAACTACTGTAGAATTGATTTTGTAGCAGCTTTGCCTGGTACCAATGACAAGATCACAAGATTGTAGTTGTGTCTTGAAGTTGTTGTTAGCTGTCTATTTAACGGTTGTGAACCCATCGGTTCGGCCAATGGGCCGATTGGTTCGTTGATCGAACCGATCACCAAAGGCCCAAACCAATTGCCCTAAAAAGGCTGGTAAAGCTTTTGGCTTTGGTTTTTGGATTTTAATAAGTTTTTGTACTTGATGTTAGTTTTAGGCTTATTTGGCCTGGTTTTTCGGATTTTGGGCTTTGTGTTGGGTTTATGATTCGTTATTTCTCAGAAACAAAGTCTTAATTCTCATTTTTCTAAATTCGAGCATTTTTTTACCGAATTCTCATCATCGAACTCCACACGTGACCCATTCTAAAATTTAGAATAAAATTTGGTGTCTACTGTTTGGCCCCCTTTGATTGGTTACTCCCTGAGTCTCCGAATGTCAATCAAAGACTTTTATTGACCACTATTTCATTTCAAATATTAGAATGGTAATGTACAATGTATGCAATTCACAAAGTAATAACATATTACTTGGAAAAAAAATGTGTATCATGAGAACACCCATAGAAATGGTGCATACCTGAGGTGACAAAGTTGGTGTCAATCACTTGGTTTAGCGATGTCTGCTTTGAGGGTTTGAATTCCACTGGGGATTTTGACCTCAGTTCAATTTGCTCTAGGGATGAGATTCTTGGACTAAAAAATTGGCTTTAGCATCCAACCTTAACTCAGAGATACTAATACTTAGACTTAGATGAGGAATACTGGTTCATCCTCCACTCAAGGATTTTGATTCTTGAACCAAAAGCTAAAAGTGTAAGTCCGGCCTCCTCTTGAAAACACCGATTCTCAAACTCACTAGTATTTCTACCCTATTCTTAGTCTAACCTGTACTTGGGATACCGATTCTTAAACTAGAATGGGTACGCACAGTCCGACCTCTACTCAAGGATACCGATACTTAAACTTAATTGGGATTTGTGATGCCCTAATTACATATGGGACCAGGGTGTTTCCTCCAAACTCCACTCAATGATACCAATAAGTGGGCAAACGAAAAATATATAGTCCGACCTCCACTTAGGATACCTATTCTCAAACTTTCCTAGGTTTAACCTCTTCACGGGATTCAAATATTTCAATTCACTTTGAGTTCTTGATGAAATTTATATAATTAGAAACTATAAATGCGTAGATTTAGATAAATTTTATCTGTTATCTAGTACTTTACAGCTTCTAGTTATGATTTTACTAGGTTTTAGCCATTGAGACTAATTGACCTATAGTGCGTAGGTAGATTGATCCTAGAAATTATTGCGCCTGGAATTTTAAATGACTTTGTCTTTCTTTTTTAGGTGCGCATGCCACACATAGAAAATTTTGAAACTTAGGAAGTAGTGTTCCATTGACTTAACATTACGTGCTCCATACCGTGCATAGGTGCGTTGAGCTGAGAAAATGACATGCCCAAGGATTTTGATACGCACACTAGAATCACAAAATTCTCACCTGGCATGTGGCACATGAGCACACCAAAAGTAAGGAAAATACATCCCTAAGCTTACTTTGGCTCTTGGGTACGCACATAGTAACAATTTTCTCCATTATGCACATGGGTGCACCAAATGCTAAGAAAATTACCGTTTGATTGTTTCTTGATATGCACACCATGAAGACATGCCCCATATTGCATCTAAGCACTATAAATTCTTTAGAATTCACTAAATCTATTTTCAATATTTTCTTTCACATATCTTCTTTGATTTGTGGATTAAAACGCATGAATTGCTTTATTTTCCTTTTAGTATCCTCCCAGGCTCAAAGGGAACATGGGTCTGAGGATGATCGCCACATGGTATAGGAGGTTAAGCCAGTCCGTGAAGAACAAGGTCAGGGCTGTTGGCTTTGGAGATATTGTGGAGACAGTGAGTGCTTGGAAGAATAGCAAAGAGATGGCATCAATCCTTGTTGAGAGGTTGTTGGACACGGTTCACAACTTTATATTCAGCGACTTCGAGAACACCGTGACTCCTACTGATTTCTCGATGATCATCGGGATGAAAGTTGGTGGGAAACCATTGACGTTGGGCATAAAGTTATTTTAGAATGCTCAGAGGATATGGGAGTTTTTGGGAGAGGTTCCCAATCACATTGATAGTGCAGGGAATATCCGATTGCCATGGCTTCCCTCCACTTTTATGCATCCTAAAAAAAGTGAAAGAAGTACTAGGTCCTTCCAACTTAATAAGGATCAGATGATGAGGGTTTTCTTGTTCTGTGTGTGTAGGATGACTTTTTTTGCTAACCTCTCAGGACAGTAAGTGTTATATTTCCTCTCAGCTTTGGTAGATGTGAACCATGTGGCCAGCTTTAACTGGGGAGAGGTAGCGCTGGCTAACCTCTATGGGTACATGGACGATGCTTCCTGACGACGTAACGTGAATGTGGAAGGCTACTGGGCATGGAGACCTTTTGAGATTTTTTCTTTTATTTTCATGCAAAATAGTTTATGTATCTATTTTTTATTTTTTTAGATTTTTGAATTCTTGAATGAATGGTTGTAGTTTTTTTTTTTTTTTTTTTGGATGGATAAAAATGAAAGAAATGCATGGTTTTGGATGTGGAAATCCTTTATTGAATGTATTTATTTACAAAAACTTTATTTTTATGTACATATTATGATTATACACATGTATGGGTGATTCATAGGTCTTAAAAGCAGGAAATGGGTGAAAAGCAAAAAAATGCAGAAATCTGCATTTTCTGTAGACACGAGCCGATCAGTCCGTTAACTGGGCTAATCCGTCCTGTCGCGCAGTAAAATCTGCAATTAATTCATTTCCATATTTGCTTCTATTTTGACTTTCCAAATACAAAACCCTACTCAATTCAACCCCGAACTCTTCCCGGCAGTAAACCTAAACACTTAAACCCTTTTTTTTATTTTGAGGAGGTTTCCCGACTTATAAGGAATTTTGTGTCTTGTTGTCTCATAAACTTTATGATCAGCTGGCATTTCCCCATTTTCAAGATTTTCATGCTAAACTCGTAGTGGATCTGTTCGGCATAATTAAGGCACACGCCAAAGTCTTCATGGTGGATAACCAATTTGACCTAGCTCCTTTAGCTTTCAAGCTGTCTGAGAGTGAGCCTAGTTTTTTTACTAATCAATGCCTAAACCAATTATTTTTATACATCCTGGCTGTTCATTTGATGAGGGAGCAGATTCCAAGTGTTCACAAGTCAATGATCAATATAGTAATGCAAGTTTCAAAGGGGTGTTGTCCTATGGGTGCAATTTTGGCTATGACCCCGAATGGCCCAGACACTTTCAAACATCGATAGACACCGTTCCTTGTTGAGAGTCCCTTATTTCTTCAGGTAAAAATTTAAATTTGAGCACCTACTTTCTTTTACCTTCCTTGAATTGCCCTGACATGGTTTCATGTAGATGTGGTTTGTGACATGCTATTGATCATTGCTCCCCCTACAATACCTTTTGAGAAGTATAAGCCCAAGAACTATATGAAGTGTAGGCCCTTGGTTAAGAGAGAGTCTCTTGAAGGTTTGGTTTTATGAGAGCAACTCTCAAAGGATTCGATTGGTAAGTCCTTGGTGGAAGGTCTATTTGGCTACTGTGGAAACCTTTAAGAAGGGTTGCGTGGTCTTGGTGGGTTTGACACATTGTTCATAGTACTCTCCTACCAATATCATACAACAGTTTGGAATACCAAAATGGATGCTGGACTTTGACCATAATTATTACATATGCCTAGAGACTCCACAGTTTTTTGAAAAGCTCTAAGAAACTTGGGGAAATAGGTCGAAAACCCAAGTGACCCAATCTATTATAGTGGCATGCTTTGTGGTGGATGACCACTATCTCTCCTAGGTTTGGGGCCAAGTCAAGTTTTCAGAGAAAGAAGAAAAGAACAGATGTTGCTGTTAAGGAGAAAGGGAAGATGAAGCCTAAGATGACTTAGCAAGTGATGTTCTTTTTTTTACTAGTCTTTGTACTTTTAGTCTATGTGTAATCAAGAATCCCAAAAAATGATAAAGTGACATTATCCCAATAATAAAATAACAGATGACTCGTTTCATTAATTAGTTCATAAATTCAAGGCTTAATTTTAAAAAATCCCTTGTTGTTTATCCATTTTCTATTTTACCCCATATGATTTATTTCTAGACAAAATAGACCTTGAGCTCTGCTCCGTTAGCAAAAACTGTGACGTATGCCACCTTTAAATTGCATTTTATATACATATGCTCTAGAAAGTCTCTTATGCAGTAAAAAGGATGAAATGATATCTCTAGGAATTTTCACTAAAAGTTTTGACCCAATTTATGTATAATTGAAAAACCTATACTCAAGTAGCTAGAGAATTTGAGAGTATTATGTAAAAAGTAAAGAATGTGATACATATTATATGATGGGAGCCCCCTTTATATAGTGATTGTCCTAGAGTCCAATTAAGAAAAGTAGTTTTCTAATTTCTTGTTCTAAAAGGATTAAAGCTCATATTATGATTATAGTTTGGAGTGAAATTACCCTATTGTCCATAAGTGGGATTTTACTGTTTACACCTCTCCCTGATAACTACGTCTAGCTATTTGATTGAATTTTGAAGTTTAGCCTACATCAAAAGCCCCATCACTTCCTTAGTCTAATTTTTGGCTAAGGTAGTAGTATTGTCTTCTGAACTGAGGAAGCTCAAATTGGATTTTCAGAGGTGTTATTGCCTTAGAAATTTAACCGAGGTACTTGAACTAAGTTTCATTTTCCTTGCGTTTATAAATGTGTTAGCCTTTTTCTTGAGATGACCAGTCTCAAAGTGATTGTCCCTTATTTGAACAAAATCAAATTTAGTTTTAGAGGTTGTGGGATGCGCCCCTTTTGGTTGTTACTCAACACTCTAAGCCTAGCGATATCTAGGCCTAATCTGAGGACTTGTCCCTCATATATCAAGGTGTTAAAGCCTTATCTAAGGATTTTTTATTCAGATGTGTGTGTTTTAAGTGCTTTATTTGAGGCTCTATCCTTCGCATGTCTAGGTCTTTGGTGCCTTATCTGACATTTGACCTTTAGATGTTTAAGTCTTTACCTCAACTTAACATTTTTTTTATGGGTCTTGTGGATATCTTTTCCTGCGCAGCTCAGATTTAGGTCTTGGCCATTTAAGAGAAGGCTTAGCATTTTTAGCTCAGATTTTTTCCTAGTCCATGAGGTTGTTCATGTCAAAGTGAGTACAAGAGTTCTTCTTTAGCGATCTGTGGCTGATCTTGGTTGAGTTACTCAACTTTCAGCCCCCCAATTTGAATCACTTGGGAGTTTCCTTTCGAGAACAATGTTTGTTTATGTTCAGGCACGTGGAATAAGCAATGAAATCTTAAATTTGGGGCGTGTTTGAAGACCTTCATTGTTATATCAAATTTGAAACAAGCACTTTAACAAACTATAGGAATAGGTCTAGACATGTTTGAAAATGGGCTCGAAATAGCTTAAGTGGTCGATCAGTCTTAAATTAGTGGTCAAAGTTTGTTTGAACTAGCTGACATGGTGTTTAGGTGAAGCTGATATGGCATTGACTGGGCACTGATGTAGCGCTGATGTGGTGCTGACTAGGCACTGATGTGGCACTAATGTGGCACTGATGGGAACTAGCTAGGCATTTTTGGGATTCTGACCCTTAAAACCTTGCCCACTCGTGAGAGTGCGAGAGAGTGTGGTTTCATCTAGTGTACACTTTATATGAAATTTTGCATTCTTGTAGATCTTCGAATGAGGATCTCGATGGTGTTGTCGATTTGAACCGATGATGGAAGGAACATGTCAAATCTAAAACATGGAGCGAGTGGAAGGAGAATGTACTTTATTCCAGTGTCCACTAGCAACCAAATTTTTACATAAAGCTGAGTGATCTGTTCTGACTACTTTTGTTTAGGTGGTGTAGGTCAACACTACCCGAAAATCGATGAAATTGAAGTTGACAAAATTGTTCTAAATCTCTACTTTTTGTTTTTGTTTTTGTTTTTTACGCATGTTTGATGAATTGATAGTTGCTTGTACTAGTGGAAAGTTCGTTTCTCGTTGTTAATGGCATCTTTTAGATGAGATTTTTTATTGTTCCCACATACGACGTCAATTTGTTAATACCAAAAATCTGTCGGACGATTGCACAGATACCTGCACACACGAAAGCATGTAAATTAGATAGCCACTCAAAGTTGGGTTCTCTAGAGAAAACTCTCTGACGCTCAAGTCAGTACTCAAGTGGAGAATTTGAGAATATTTTGTAGTATAATAAAGAATGGGATACCTATTATTTGATGGGAGCCCTTTCATATAGTGATTGGAATAGAGTTCAACTAAGATAACTAGTCTTACAATGCCTTGTTCTAAAAGGATTAGAGTTTCTATTTTGACTAGGTTTTGGGGATGAAATTATTCTATTGCCTATAAGTGGGATTTTACTTTCTCTTTAATGGTTACGTGTAACTCTTTGTTTGACCAGTGAAATTTAACCTACATCAACACGCGATAACTCTTCACATCTTTTCATGAACATGATTAATTTATTAACTATTGTGAACGGTTTCTCAAACTATTTCAAATCTCTAGGGCACTTAAATATATTCTTCTTTCACTTCTTTTCTTTATGTTTTCTGAATTCTCAAATTCTCAAGCAAAGTCCCATCGTTGCTTGCTCAAGCTCCTTGCACGTCTAAACTTCCCATTTTCTGCCCTCCAAACAAAAGTTTTTAGACATTTAAGAATTTTTGTTAATCTAACCGAAGAAATACAGACTTGCAACCAGATAGAACGCACAAAATTGAACCTAAAGCAAGAAACTTGAAATAAATAAACAAACAAGCCAGCAGCAATTCATTGGGAAGCAAATGAAATATTTATAAATAAAAAAAACAAAAAACCAACATCAACCATACTTCGCCCAAATATAACTGAAAGCAGTCCAAATAGAGGACATGCACTTCAATCGTGCAAGCAACTGCACACCAGCCAAACCTACCAAAGACCAAATAATCTACTATGAGCTGAAACAAAAGCAAACCAGAACATCTGCCACTTGCCAGAATCAACTACATTCCAAACAAGCAAACTGCCCACGTATCAAATTGTGCTCAAAGTGGTTAGCCTGTACCCAGCGGGATGTGTGTCGATGCTTACGATGATTGTTGGCATATTCCAAGCATTAAACTTTGTCCTTTGCAGACATATGTGACCAAAATGTTAACATTGGATCAATATTTTTACATTTCTCTGTTAATATTCCTTAATTTGTATTTGTTGTATAGATTGTAATCATGAAATCCTAGTTCATATCGACCCAGCAATTTTAGCTGGTGTTAAGTGAATAGGATTTCAAGAAATTAAACAAAAATAACCAATGACCTCGAATTTATACACTCATCAAGCCATGGTTTAGTTCCTTGATTTCTATGGAGTTTCTTGTTAAAGTAAGAAAGACAGTATTGAACACTTGAGGAAGACTTCAACCGAACTTAGATGATGGTACTGCCCCGTCAAACCCACATCTCCGAGCGGAATAAACTCAACATATATGTTAGGAGTGCAAACATTGTAGAGTAAAACCTACAATACACATTATTTGGATTATAAAGTGATCTCCACTAAATCCTAAATTTTAAAGATTTAGTCCAAATTCATGTAGCATTATTTCACAATCTTTACAACTGAGGAATCGCACTCATATGTTAGTTGTTACTGGCAAAGGAGCCTACAAAACATAATATCAAGGTACTTGGGAGGAAAAAGTAAAAGGAAAAAGATCTTACAAAGTTTGTATTTTGCTTGAGGAGTTTGACACTAAAAACCATTCAACTAATGTTAGTTGAGTTTATCAAATTAACATCCTTGTCAAAGGTTACAACTTGGAATTTTCCCTACTCCCTCTAGTTCTGCATTCAATACTACTATTAACTTTCATGCATTTATTGAAATCATTCCAAATATAAATAACCATAAATAACCATTAACAAGTGTTCATTTTGAACAAATTAAGCCAAAGGTTTGAAAATAAATAAGGATGCCCTTTTCCTCTTGTAGTTCCCTATGTCCTCTGGTTCTTGGAAAAGAAGCGAAGGACTACATAAAACAAAACCCTATATAGAACTGCCCAGCCCAGCATTATAAGAACCTTCTCCCATTTCTCTAATACGCTGGCTTTAATGTGGAGTGATTTCAAGATTTGTTTCCCTGTCACATCAAACCCTTCTGCGTTCTTTCCAAAACTATCATCAGTGTCATATTGATTCATCAAAAGCCCTTCATATGGATATGTCATTGTGGAGATCTTGTTCATCCAGCTCCAGTACCCTGGAATATCATGACTATTCAAAAAGTAACCACAAAACAAGAAAAACAAAGCAGTGAAAGCTATAACCGCTGCGTAACCAAGGATGTAGTTTGGCACCACTGAGCTCACAAACACCACGAAAGAATTGGTCGAAACAAGGGAAGTATAGAGCGCGATTAAGAAATACAGGAAAGGCCCGCGAAGTTTCAATGCTTTCCAGACAATACCAGCATACACAGCGGCTTGCAGCGCAAGAAACGGAAGGTAGGTGATAAGGCCAGCAATGGTGTAAGAAGAGGCTCTATAGGCATTATGGGAAGTCTCGCGGACAAAAATATAGCGTTCTTGGATAAAAGCCGGGACAGCATCATTGGATGAGAAGAAGAAAAGACAGACAGTGAAGATAAAGAAGCTGAGGCGGTTTGTGATTCCTTGTATGTTCTTTTCAGGGTTCACGAACATGGTGGCCATCATGAATCCCATTACCGTGAGGACCACAAGTCTCGACAGAAAGAGCTCAGGGGTTCGCCATATGTTCTTGAAATTACGGCGCATGAGAATCCAAGTCTCGGAGAATAAGGAATTTGCGAATTTCACACCTAGGTGGTGACATGTGACGGTGGTTGGGGCAACACCTGGGGTCAGGTAGTCATTCTCATTCACAGTGTAGTCACTGCTGTGAGGTGTTGGTGTCTCTGGAAGGATTTCACTTGAATATGTGTAGTAGCCAGGAGATGAACTGCACAACATGATTACCATGAAATCAAACTCAAGTAAATTACACTAACGTTCAATGAACTTTCTGTGAAATTTTTATCTAGATCAAGTCCAAGAAATATACATGGACCAAAAGCATCTTTTACTGTTGAATGACATAAATTTCTCTCTCTTCTCATTCTATCCATTGAGAGATGTTTTTCTTTCATGTATCTTTCTCGGACCTAATCTAGACAAGAATTTCTCTAACTTTTGGCATTTTGACACAAAAAGTCATTAATTTTAATGCAAGCAATCAAGAACATGAAAACACAGACAACTGAAAAACTAGTCTTTTTATAGATTCTTTGTTAAAACTTATTAATAACAACCTTAATTATCTGAATTAGTTGTTGGTAAAGCAAGTAATTTTACCTCATTGGGTTCTGCAATCTTTTATCAGTAGTTCGTTGCCTTAAAGGAGTAAACCTGAGTGTTGTCACAACTCCAGTAGGAGTACCAGTACTCCATGACCTTGATGTATTATGAGGGCTTCTCACACTACGATTAAATTCATCAGCTAGACGCTTACTTGTTTGCAAAGGAAGGCGCTTTCCAGCTTTTCCTTGATCACCAATTCTTTCTTCTATTCGATGGTGGATAGGACGTGGAGGGGTTGGTGTCGGATCGATTACTGAGACCGACATTTCTTCCACTTCCACCATCGGTGGTGGTTTCATTCCCGTACGCGCAAATTCAGCTACTGCCTCAACTCCTAGTTCAGATTGATCATACTCTTGTATCACATCAATCAGGTACTCTACTGAGTTCTCACCTTTGGGGACTTTTCTCCCCATTCGACTGAGGTAAAGAGTTACATCCTTGGGTGATCCTTGAAACATGAGCTGCCCGCGAGCTAAGATGATTAGATGATCAAAGAGCAATAGAATCCGGGATGAGGGTTGATGGATTGTGAGAACTACGGTGCTGCCAGAGCGCGCAATGTCGTGCACCTTTTCAATTACACTGTGAGCACTGGTTGAGTCTAGACCTGAAGTTGGCTCATCCAGGAAGAGCAAAGACGGTCCATGAATGATATCCACTCCAATTGACACCCTACGACGCTCACCACCAGATACTCCTCTTGTCCCTTCATCGCCTATAAAGGTGTTTCTTGATGACTAATTCAATCAAACACGTCAATAAAAATCATTAACTAGTAAAAATATTGATTTAGGAAATTTAAGGTAAATATTGATCCTGAAAGAGAAAAGGGTATAGACTTTGACTGCCTAAGAACTTATAATTTGAGGATTGAACAAGATAATTACTATCTTTGCATCTTTAATCGTATTTCCTCCCAAAAGGGTATGAGCCATCATAAAAAAGTTTCTTCCTTGAAGCAAATTTCTAGCAAATATTAAGCTGAAACCTTAGAACTTTTTCAAGGAAGCAGGCTTAGAGATCACTTACCGATAAACCAAGCTGCTCGATCAACTTCTCAACACGCTGAATCTTATCAGCCCTGGAAATAGGTCCGAGTCGAAAATCGGCAGCAAACATAAGTGTCTCATAGACAGTGAGCATTGGGAAAAGTCTCTCATCCTGCATTATATAAGCAGAAGTCCTTTTAATCAAGCTGGGGCTCATTTCCATTCCGTCTAAGGACACCCTGCCCTTAAGACTCCCACTCGCGATACGCCCAGCAACACCATCCAAGAGGGTAGATTTGCCTGCACCACTAGGCCCCATGACAGCAGTGATGCACCCTTTCGGTGCATACCCAGTAATCTTATGCAACAAGTCAACCTCTTGGCTCAACCATTTCCCTTCAAGCTTCTTCTTTGCTGTTACAGTGTATGTTAGGCTAGAGAATTCAAGCCCACCTTGGAAGTTTGTTGGCTTCCCTATGTCAATCACCGTGTCGCGATGATGACCATTTCTATGAGCCATATGTTTTAAGATTAATCAAACTAGTATTGGTTAAATTGAGAAAGTTTATGGCATAACAAAGAGGGATATTTGAGGAGGTTAGTTTGTTTATTTACTTATTTGGCTTTTGGGTCTCATAAATTGGAATTTTGATGGACTGATGGGGAATTAAACGGAGGCAAGAGATTGAGAGAAGAACTTCTACAGCTGGTGGGGCAGATTGAGGAGGTAGTTACAAAGTTTGTATGAGGATGTCTTTATTGTAGAATCCGTTTTCAGTCGTTTCCATCGAAAAGGAAGAAAAATTTTCTAGTATCTTTCATCCTCTGCTTTTGGTTTTAGCATATGAAATTTAGTAATGGATTTGCCTTCTCTTGTTTAACCCATTTGTTTTGAATATGTGTTTTGCAATGCTATTGGATCATCCTTGTGGTTGAGTCATTATGCTTTGAATTAGGGGTGAGCATAGAACCCAGTTGACCCGCGAATCTGACCCAAACTGATATAATGGGTGGGTTGTGTTTTTTTAGAGATTGGGTTGGGTTGAGTTGAAAAGGAGTGAAGACTCTGAAGATTTATTCTCCTCATTTTGCACTGTAAGCTCTTTTATCATGTATTAAATCCAAATATATAAACTTCATGTATTTATAAAACCTTACGCCTTTTTTATTTCTAATTAATTTCAAATAACTGTTTTATTTTTATTTTTATCTTTATGTGCTCATCTTATTATTGATCCTCTTATTATTGATCATGTTCACTTATGGTATCAAAGCCATGTCAACTGCTTCCTTTTGATTCTGTTCATATTCTTGTTTTGATATTATTGCTCTTAAGTCTCTGGTTCTGTAGTGTCTGAGTTTTGGTAAGGCCGTTGGTCAGCTCTAGTTAACTATTGGTCAGCCTGTGGTTAGGGTGGTCCCAGTAGGTGGTCTCTACAAGAACTATTCATTGTAGAACTATTGTCTTTTTTGCCATAATCTCAAACTTCTTTTATGAATAGACTTTTTAGAAGATGTCGGTAGGGTGATGACTCATCATCCATGTCAGGTTCAAACACTTCATCACCTCCAAGATTTGACGATCAATCTGATGATCATAATAGTCAAAAGCCTAATCATTCTATTAACAGTCAATAAATTAATATTGCTAAAATAGAGCAAGATCTGCTTAATAGTCAAAAGATAAATAAGATTTATCAAGTAGGAAGTTTTGATTTTAGATCTGATTACTCAATTAAAACAACATAACAAACTTATAGTATTAGCAGAAAAAATGAAAGTATTAAATTATTATCATTATCTTCAATACAAAAACATAAACAAGAAGGTTTTAAGTATTTACATTTAGGATTAGTTCAAATTGCTATTAAACCTTTGCATCGCTTAGGAATTGATACCCTTGTATTAATAATGTTAAGAGATGCAAGACATTTAAAATTTTCAAATTCGTTATTATCATTGGTAGCATCAAATATACATAATGGACCTATTTATTTCAATTGTTATCCAAATTTTTCCATAGATTTATATGATCCTAATTTAATTGATACTCTTACATTAGATATTCAATTAAAAGGATTAGATATTAAAACTGAAACTCGTAATCTGAATTTAATTTATAAAGTTTATTATAGAGTTATGACAACTAAGATTAATTCAAAAGCCTTATTACAAACTAAGTCAGGAGAAACTTTGTTATTAGAAGCCAATACTTTTCATGCTAACACTATTACACCTAAATTATTAAAATGGGATCAAATATCAATTCATGATCATTGGAAATTCAAAGCTTTATGTTCTCCCAAAGAGACAACTAATTTCAATGTATCTCAAATAGATGAACATAGAGATGGTAGTGTTGTTATTAAGTTTACACCCAATAATTCTCCATCACTTTCAAGAACGACTAGTTCATGAAGAATTAAAAGTCCCTTATATGAAGATTCCCAAATTATACCCCCTCGGTATAGTATTGACAATCTATCATCCAGAAATTCAAATAAAACCTTATTAGGAGTCAATTTTGACCTAACCATTCCTAGAGGATTTTATGATACTAAATCTTTCAAATCAGCTCTAGATCAATCACAAATAGGTGAAAACTCAGGAAAAAATGAAGAAGAACATTCTCCAACCCAATCAGATATGAGAGATAATGAACTCAATGTTATTATAGATTCCAATTATGTTATAAATAAAGACAAATTAAAGAAAGATTTTTTATCTATAGAAAATAAAGAAAAATCTGACTGGTTTATGGTAACCTTTTCTGATAACGAAAGAACTCAAATTAGGGAACAGTGGTATTCTCATATGAATGAAATACAATGTGATATATGTTTCTTTGATTTCTTTGAAATATATATGTTTAACAATAAAACACATAATCCCTTTGCCAATAATCATCCTGATATTGTACAGCCAAAGAAATAGATGTTATTACACAACTTGATCAAAAATGGGTCACTGCCAGTAATCAAATTATATCATCCATACATCCCCAATTACAAAGGATAAATCTTCAAACACCTCAGTAATCAATTACTATTGCTGCAACACCTTTCAAAAACGCTAATAAGAATGAACCACCTGACTGTAGTGCCCAATATTATGATATTAGCAACATTTATACCCAAAATAATTTTACTAATCAAAATCTCCATACCATTTCCCAACATATTACCTCTATTGCCTCCACTGTAGATTCTGTAGATAGTAAGATTACTTCTTTAGATCATAAAGTCTCAGCCCCTTCTTCAAAAAGCCCCGGAGAGAAATACCCACCTATAATTCAAAAACCTATTCCACATTTATCTCAACTAATTTTCAAACCACTCCATATTGATAAAGAAAACCTAATTACACTAGACAATTCTGATGACGTATTAAAATTTATAAATGATAGATTAAGAAACTTGTCTATTAATACTGAAGGAACTTCAAATATTAACGTCATAGATCAAGACTTAGTTAGTGAAATCAAGGAATCTGATGAAATCAATAAAATATACATAAGGAACAATAGTAGAGCTCTATTACCAACAAATCGAAATTATTATCCCAAACCTACTCCTCTAGATTTACAATATGAAGATAGATATTATGTCATTCAAGCCAGGTATGATGATGACTCCATATATGAATGGAATATTGATGGAGCCAGTGAACATAATATCCTTAACACACTCCAAGAAATGACTATGGTTGCTACTGCTTACAAAACACGACCTAACAATACTGACAAAAAAATAGCTATTGCCATAATTACTGGGTTCACTGGGACCCTCAAAGGTTGGTGGGACAATTATCTCACTGATAATAATCGAAAAGAACTTTTAGATGCAACTATAGAAATACCCTCAACAAATGCTACACAAAATAATCAAACTGGAGAAATTATCATTACCTATATAAAACAAGAAAATGCCTTTGAAACCCTCATATATGCTAATACCAAACACTTTATAGGAGATCCTGACAAATTTATTGCAAGATCATCTGAAATACTTATTAATTTAACTTGCCCCACTATGCAAGATTTAGATGGTATAAAGATGTATTTTTTGCCAAAGTATATACTAGAAAAGATAGCAATAATGCTTATTGGAAAGAAAATTTATTTCAAGACTTCCAAAACTATTTGTTGAAAAAGTTAGACAAAGAATTAGAGATATCCATAACGGATCTGTACCTTATGATCATCTCTCTTATGGAGAAATCATAGGATATATTAATTATGAAGGATTAGCTCTTTGTAATGATCTCAAATTAAAATCAAAAATGAAATCTAAACGCCATCAAAGCAAGAAAGAATTGGGCTCATTCTATAGTCAATACGGTTATGAAACTATTAGAGCCCCATCAGTCGAAAAAAAAAAAAAAAGAACCAAATATTTCAGAAAACAAGTATATAGAAGACCCAATAAGCCTAATAGGTTCACTACTACTCAAAAACTCCAAAAGCCCAAATTTAGGAAATCCAAAAGGCCTCAGAACCCTCAGGCCTCGTCAAAGGCTTGTTTCAAATGCGGATGCCTTGGACATTGGGCCAAGAATTGTAAGGTAAAACAAAAAATTAATGAATTAGAAATAGATGAAACATTAAAACAACAATTGACAAAAGTTATGATAAATGAGTCACAATCAGAAGACGAATGTTCCTCTTCTGATAAAGAAGATCTTATTTATACTATTCAAGAAAGTATGGATTCAGATGACTCTGATGAATCACAATGCAACTGTGAAGAAGGTCTATGTTACTGTAAATCTATCAACATGATAACTTCACATAAAGAATTCCTCTTAGATATTATTGACAAGATAGATGACCCAATAGTCAAAAAAGATTACTTAGTAAAATTTAGAGATATCATTTGTGAAGAACAAAAATGTAAAACCCCTCCTGAACCTTATAACCTAGAAAAAATATTAGAAAAATGATTTCAAAAACCAAAAACAGCCACTATTCAAGATTTACAAATGGAAGTTAATACTATGAAAGACCAAATCAAAACCATTCAAAAAGATACGATAGATTTAAAAGCAAAAATGATTAACTTAGAAATAAATAATCTTAAAGAATCAATCTCATCACATACTGACAAAAAAGAAAAAATTCCAGAAACTCTTATAACTAACTTAATCAATATGGAAAATGAAACAAAAGATAGCTTTGTTAATTTAATAGAAATAATTAATTACCAAAAATGGTATATTAAGATCTCTATTGTTATTAACGAAGAATATCACATCAACACTACAGCCCTTGTGGATTCTGGTGCTGACCAGAATTGTCTTAAGGAATGTCTTGTACCCACAAAATATTATGAGAAAACTACAAAATGATTAAATACTGCTAACGGGTCAAAATTAAATGTTGAATATAAAATTACTAATTCATAAATATGTAATAATGGTTATTGTCTTAAGACACACTTTGTGCTTGTCAAAAATATCTACCAAAATATTATCCTAGGAACCCCATTTTTAACCCAAATATATCTTTTCAAGGTCAGTCATTTAGGAATAGAAACCAATATATTAGGTCAAAACTTATTCTTCCAATTTCTACAACTAGTAGATACTAGAGAATTAAATTTATTACAAACCAATAGTCTATACCGACAAATAAATTTAATTCAAAATAAACAAGCTTATATTAACTTTTTAAAAGAAGAGATTAATTATCAAAAAAAATAGAACAACAAATCAAAGAACTGTAGATACAGTCTCAAATAAAAGAAACAGGAAAATTATTTAAAAAAGAAATATGTGCAGATCTCCCTAATGCCTTTTGGGAAAGGAAAAAACACATAGTATTTTTACCATATGAACCTGATTTTAATGAAAAAGATATTCCTTCAAAATCCAGACCTATCCAGATGAATCAAGAATTATTAAAATATTGTCAAGAAGAAATCAAAATGTTATTACATAAGAAATTAATTAGGCCTAGTAAGTCTCCTTGGAGCAGTTCTGCCTTTTATATCCAAAAACAAGCAGAATTAGAAAGAGGGGCTCCCAGATTAGTTATCAATTATAAGCCTTTAAATAAGGTCTTACAATGGATTAGGTATCTGATACCTAATAAAAATGATCTTTTTAATAGGCTTCATAATTCTACAGTATTTTCAAAATTTGATTTAAAATCTGGATTCTGGAAAATTCATATTAATGAGAAAGATAAATACAAACTGCATTTAATGTCCCTTTTGGTCATTATGAATGGAATGTGATGCCCTTTGGACTTAAAAATGCTCATTCAGAATTCCAAAATATTATCAACGATATTTTCAATGACTATTCTAATTTCAGCATTACTTATATTGATGATATATTAATATTCTCAAAATCAATAGACCAACATTTCAAGCACTTAAAGACTTTTTTCTAAATCATAAAAAATAATGGATTAGTTTTATCAGAATCAAAAACGAAATTATTCCAAACCAAGATAAGATTTTTAGGACATCTTAAATTTGAAGGGACTATCAAACCTATTGACAGATCAATTGAATTTGCAAACAGATTTCCTGATGAAATCAAAGACAAAACTCAATTACAAAGATTTCTTGGTTGTTTGAATTATATAGCAGATTATTTTCCTCACCTAAGGCAAATTTGTGAACCTTTATATAAGAGACTCCACAAAAATCCAATCCCTTGGTCAGATCAACATACAAATATTGTCAAACTCCTCAAAACTAAAGTATTAAATCTTCCCTGCTTAGGTATTCTCTGTCCTACAGCTCAAATCATTTTCGAAACCGACACTTCTGATATAGAATACGGAGGTATACTAAAACAAATGTTTCCTCAAAAAACTATTGAGCAAATAGTACGTTATCATTCTGGTATATGACTCGAAGCACAAAAAAAAGTATTCAACAATCAAAAAAGAAATTTTATCTATTATCTTATGCATATCCAAATTTCAAGATGATTTGTATAACAAAACATTTTTATTACGGATTGATTGCAAACTACAAAAGAAATTTTACAAAAAGATGTTCAAAATCTTGTTTCAAAACAAATATTTGTCATATGGCAAGCCATATTAAGTGCATTCGATTTCAATGTTGAGTATATCAAAGGAGAGAATAATTTCCTTCTTGACTTCCTCACATGGGAATTTTTGCAAGATCCAAACACAAGTAAAAATGAGTCTGATTTTCTGTCACAAGGGAAAACAAAAGGTTGAGCCCTCTTCATCACCACAAAAACCCCCAAGACTCGTCTAATTATGCCACTTCAAGAATTTCCCAATCACCAAAACCACCAACTCAACCAAATACCCCCCAAAGGCCAAACAGATTTGTTTCATTACAAGAATATCCAAACCTATCACCCCAATCTTATGCACAAACTTTATCATCCCAATCTCATACTCAAACTCAAACACTATCCTCTCAATCTAAGATCCCTGCTAGCTAGAATTTCCGAAAAACCATTCAAGAATATATAAGATGTACTAGCATTAGACAACCAAAAGATGATCCCAAACTTATTAATCATTATCTTTATGTTAATAATTTTTTTCCTGCAGGTTTTCAATATGCTCCTACTGATATCCGAAAAAACCCAAAAATATTATGAATTGATATTGGTTTATACTAAATTAGTAGAAATTACCCATACAAAAGACCCTTCCAATCCTAATTTTATTATCTATTCTAAATGCAAGATTCTCAAAATTATCCTCCCAGACAAAATTCCTGATCATTATAAACCAAACCCTTTTTCAGTATCTTTCAATCCCCCCCACCTATAATTATCATGATTACTAAATGGCTTGGTTCAATATGTTCTATATTAGACCAAAAACACATTCATCGTTCATATTCTTTGATAAAAAATGCAAGATTGATTTCCCTTAATGGATTTTTGATTGGTGGCCATTCTTTGGCTGCGAATCCACTATCCTTCCTCCTGTTACCCAAAAAGCCTTAACATACTTCAAGAAAACCACCAACATTGACAAACCTTATTCTCATGAGATACTATTCCAAGCCTTATTTGCCATTCCATGGATAATTTCCTGGGATTACACTATTTCTCCATCACTTTGGGAAGTTATGGCTATAAAAAAAGTTTTTAAAGTCAAATGGTGGGCAAAATATGATTGCTCATATTCTAATCTTAATACTGTCAATACATGGTACTGTAACAATCCCCAATATGCAAAAATTGATCAAAAAATACCAAGATCACCTGGACTCCATGAACTATCAAAATAAGAAAAGAAGAAAAAGCTCCTTGAAGAATTGTCCCAATTATCAGACAGTGATGAAGACAATACTTAGACTCCCACCGACAATCTCAATACTCTTCCAGACTATTATGTTCAGGACCCATATGACGGGTATGAATATGACATAAAGCCAGAAGAGTATTATGACATAAAGTAAGAGGTCAAGATAAATGATGCCGGCCAGCACATCCCACTTTTTGAAAAAGCAAGAAGCCAAGACAAATGATGCCGGACAGTTCAAAAGCAAAAAATGTTGACAAATGATGTCGGACAGCGCATCCCTCTTTTTCAAAAGCAAAAGATGCTGGACAATGCATCTGTTACTTTTTAATAATTTTGGATTTCAAACTCTTGAAGTCCGTTAATAATGTTTTATAAATATGTATTCAACTTTTATTTGAGGGCAGAGTGAATTTAGGGAGTGAACGATGTAAATGAGTGAGGACCCTGAAGATTTATCCTCTTCATTTTGCACTGTAAGCTCTTTTATCATGTATTAAATCCAAATATATAAAACCTTATGTATTTATAAAACCTTATGCCTTTTTTATTTCTAATTAATTTCGAATAACTGTTTTATTTTTATTTCTATCTTTATGTGCCACAGTTTATAGAAAAAGTTGTCAAATTTCATTTTGTTGGTAATTCTGTCATTACGCTGTGAATTAGGGGTGAGCATGGAACCCGGTTGACCCTCGAACTTGACCCAAACCGATATAATGGGTTGGGTTGGGTTGGGTTGGGTTGGGTTGTGCCTTTTTTAGAGATTGAGTTGGGTTGGGTTGAAAATATTTTGAACCTGGTGGGTTGGGTTGGGTTGGGTCATGGGTTCAAAATTTTCAACCCGACCCAAACCGATAACCCGGTCAAATATATAATTATATATTTTATATTTATTGAATATAAAATAGTGTATAAATAATTATAGTATAATTGTAAAATATATAATCATAAAATGTCCATTCTAATTACTACTCGTGTGTAAAATTATATATAGCAGATACTCTAATGTCCAAACAAGTCTCATATTTTCCAATTACTCAGATTTTAGTTTCAAATATTTACACTAAAAACAAATATTGATTTCAAGTTATGAAAATAGTTTTCAAAATTATTCTTAAGCATAACTTCAATCAGAAAAAATTGATGTACAATTAACTTATGCTAACAAAATTTTGATTTCTTGTACCGTTGTAACTATAAAATAAAATAGAAATTAACACTTTAATCTACAAAATTCCAATCGGGATCAATGTATGCAGATAAACTTATATTCCAAAAAGATGTACCATAATGTTGATGGAAGAAATGTTGAATGTATGATAAAACTCAGTAATACCAACTTGCTAGAAGCCTTTCATGCAAACATTATTGAACCATTCAATTTGCCTCTCTGTGACCTTTTAAGAGCCCCATGTCGCTTCCAAGTACATTAAAGCATAGTCCAAAAATTAGATTGATTAGTAAGAAATCACTAGCACGGCCAACAAATGCTGAGTTACTAAAATATATTATTAGCAATTGTCCAGAAATCCAAATTTCTTTCGTAATTGAGCAGTCTTCTAGAGTAATTTAAATTCATGTCAACTAAAGTAGTTCCTAGCGCAAAATTGAGATGAAGATTTTGTTTTTCAATATAACGATGAATCCATATTCTAATATCAAGGGCTCCAAGTTGTGAGCATGCATATAAGAAATTAACCATAGTCACTTCATCAGGTTCTATATTACTCGCTTGCATTTCATGAAACAATGCCAAAGCATCCTTACCAAGTTTGGCTTCAACATAACCTCCAATTATGACATTCTATGGCACAACATCCTTCTTTTGAATGTCATAAAAAAACTTCTTAGCAATATCCAAAAAACCAAATTTAGCATAGCCTACAACCCTTGTAGTCCATAAGACAATTTTTCTCTTTTCCATGTTATCAAATATTATTTGTGGCACACATATTTTACTTGTAATATGAATGGATTTAGTTTTGGATTTAATAGAATTTTTTTTTGTTATGTAATATGTATGGTTTAATTATTTAGTAAAAAAAATATATCAACCCGGTGACCCAAACCAATTAGAATGGGTTGGGTTGGGTTAAGGTTGGATGGGTTCATGGGTTGAGTTGAGATTTTTTCAACCCGGTATGAATGGGTTGGGTTGAAATTTTAGTATAACCCGACCCAAACCGACCCATGCTCACCCTTACTGTGAATTATGCATGATGAAATGAATATATAAAGATGTCAATATATCTCATCATAGCTTTCTTAATGATGAGCTGTGACTTGTCTATTTACCTTAAAAAAAATTTCTCACTAATGTAGGGGGGTTAATAATGATGAATGTTTTAAGTTTGAACTACTCATAGCCTTAACATTTGGAAGATTTTTCAACTTTTGGAACTTGGTTGCGGCTCCCCTAGTTTTAAAATATTATTTTTTTTAATATTGTTATTTGTTCATATGCTTGTTTCGTTGATTTCTTGGTTGGACCAAATTTGGTTGTTTTAATCTCTAAGAAGTCTTTCATTGGCCTCCTCCCAAATCCAAGATTTCAATCAAATGGAAGATGGAGTGGCAATAAGAAGATGAATGAATAAATTACGTACTTAATGTGCGGTGTCACAAGTTGGACAGAGGTTAGAAAAATTGCAAAATGTGAATTTCAAAGAGAGACAGAGTCATATTACATAATGCAATCATTTTTTGACACCTAACTTTTTACGCTCCAAACAAATTTTGACATCTCACTCATTACTGTGTTCTTGGTGGTAAAATTGTAAGTTACTAGTAGAGCTATACACACACACACACACACTATTAGTACATTATCTAAGTGTTAAAATCAATTATTAACATATCAAACGCCTATTACATGCATATGAGAAGAGATCGCTAATTATAAATGAACTATAACTTGTAATCATGGTTTTGAACCATCATTGATTAACAAAATCTAGACTAATAATATATTAGTAGCTGACATCAACTAGATTAATAATTTTTTTATGATTTGCCGACTTTATTATTAATGAATACTATAATCAGTGGACATGTGAGGAGTGTTCCAACATGGTGGTCTAAGAAGGAGGTTAAACTTGGGTGCCTTATCTTTTTTTAAGGCCAAACATAATAACCGTTGGATCAAATAAGATGAATCTTAACCATTCATCCCTCAATAACTCTTATGTTTGAAACCTAACATGTAACTGTTTAGCAACCGGTTGGCAACTATTCTCTTAATTACCTTAAATCTTATGTCACAAATCCTCAATCTTTCTTGTTTCAAACTAAACAATTTTCCATCTCTATTATTCTCTTATCTACACCGAGAATTTTCACTAAAATCATAAACCAAAATCAATCTCTCTTGTCTGAAATCCATCTCCATTATTCTCATCTCGACACCAAGAAAACCCATCAAAATTGTAAACCAATTTATCATCTCCATTTCTCTTGTCCAAAACCAAGGCCATCTCCATCTCCATTGTTCTCATCTCTCACCAAGAAAACCGAGCAAAATCAGAAACCAATTTATGATCTCCATCTATCTTGTTCAAAACCCATCTCTATCTCCGTTGTTTTCCTTTCTACACTAAGAAAACCAAACAAAATCAGAAACCAATATTTCATCTCCATCTGTACTGTTCGATAAAACCCAAAAAGTAGAGGTTGTAGAATTCCACCATCAACTATGGTCACACCCCCATCAATTTTCCTGAAATTTCAATTTCCCTACTCTTATCCCCTACGAAAAGAATCGAGTGAATAAATTTTAAAAAAATTTAATTTACTATATATGTCATATTAGGTATTGGGTTTGTAATTTTTGTGTTACAGTGTTAGTGATACGAAAATGAAGAAGCCTTCGAAGAAAGACAAGGAAGGAGGTCAGCCTAAACAACAAAAGTGTTCATTTCCTTTTCATTTGTGAGTATCTTTTCTCATCACAATGCTTCCTTAGTTTAATTTGCTTATATGTGTGAGTTTATCTCTTGGGTCATTGTGATTTTGATTTCTACAAGGTTCATTGTGAAGAAAAAAAAAATGGGCAAAAAATAGAACATGGTGTGGTGAATTTTGGATTGTTTGGTGGTCTAAGTATTTGAGGTCTTGGATTTGACAAATTTTTTCGTGCAAAACTGTTCTTTAATTGTCTTTTGTGGAGGATTTTGAGTCTAATTTATTTATTTCCAATTTCGAAATTGTGATGCATTAGTATTATCACCGGTTGTGGTTGATGTGATCAATTTGGATTTCATGATACTTAGATATCAATCAAAACTTAAACAAAGATAACAATCGAACCAGACAATTTGGAAAATGTCAAAACAAACTAGTAAGAATAACTAGACAAAATTCTAAACTTAACATATAGCCACCTTTGTTCAAATTTTTGCATGTGTTTTAATACAAAATCACTTTTGACTCTATAAATCGAAGGTTGTTCATGTGAATATGAAATATAAATCATTTTCTGTCGATATCATAACAAGTTTTGTAAGGTGAATTTTGGTTAGTTTTTATTGAGTTTTGGCTATTGTGGCTTGTGGTATATAATTTGACTATGTGTATATTTTGGGCAGCAGGGAGAGGATTGAATTTTGGGAGGGTAATTGGACAGAAGCAAGTGCAAGATTATAGGGATATTTGCTATAAGTCATTTAGAGTAGGCCTACGTCTTGTGCTACAAATTTATGATACTATAAACTATTATGAATATATAGATACATGCATATGGATTGTGTGAATATTTTCTCTAAGTCATTCATGCATATACATACATAGACACAGATGTTGAGAAATTCTTGTATAAACTCTGCTTACCATATGGATTGCAAATTGTAAATTGGATCAATCATGTTTTGTCACATTTACTAATTTCAAAATCTCAACTATCGAATTAGCATAACAATTAATGATTTGCTTAGTCTATTAAATAGAGTGTATGCAAGAATCACTTGTGAGATTTTTAAAAGAGAGCTAAAAGGAAGTAGGTACTTCTTGAATCTTTGGAGCTTATTAACAACCAAAACAAGTTAACAAGTAAAAGATTTAAAAAATTTTGTGGCTTAGATCAGCCAAGATTTAACAAACATAATCGTCTCCAAAAAAGATCCTTAAGAGAAGAACTATTTGTTCTGCTGCTTCTGACAGGTTGTTTTGTTGCACTTCTGTGCAGCTTTGGTTTGCAACTATTGCTGCCTCTTTTCTGTTCCAGTTTCTTTGGCCTTTGAGCTTAGTTTTCTTATCTTTGAAGGAGTTTGTTTGAAACATAATATACTTGTTATGGGATCTTGTAGAGAAACTATTTGTAATGAAACTCTCATGTTTACATTCATTAAATTAAGCTCCCATGTTTAGATTATAATTCTTTATGATTTTGATTTTAATTCTTTGAAGTAAATGAAAGAATTTTCTCACTTTAATTGCTTGAGTTTGACATGTTGTTTCTCATTTCTTTCCTAATTTTTACATTATTTGATTTATATCCTTGCTGTAATCACCTTCTTTTAAATATTATATTGTTTTTGAAGGGACAATGAGCGTCAGTTGATGAGAAAAGAAAACAAGGATGTCAAGTTTTCCAATAAGGCAAGCAATTCTAAACCTAAAATGACCTAGTAGTAGGACCTTTTCAAAAAGTATTATAAATTAATATGAAACGTTGTCGACTTTTACAGTTCACAGGTTTAGTTGGTAAGAAATGGAAAGGCATCCTCGAAGAAGAAAAGCATTCGTATCTAAAGAGAGTTAACTAGTGCTCAGTATAGTACAATAGCCTGCAAAAGATTTTACCTTTTTCACCGGTCGACTCTAAGGTAAACAAAATTAAAATTTTAAACATAATGGTTATTTTAAAATGGTTATGGTTTTTTACTAGATGACTAACAATGTTCAATGACAGTATGTGCAATCGAGATGCAATCCTGATTGTTACGTGAGCAAAATGACGATCTACAATCCGCGATTAAGGAGATAGGCTTTGGGAGTTTGCTTTCCTTTAGGAAGGATGCAAGTTTTGCCTTCTCACAGACATTCTTATTAAGTTACTCAATAGATTTGATATATCTAGTAAATGCTTACAGGTTCGTAGGAGAACAATTAGTATCTACTAGTTATATTTAGTATACACAGTTCAGCTGACAATGTTGGGTGTTGATGTTCCCAAATCTAGTGACGCACGTGAAAATAATACAAAGAAGAGTCTCATTGTACTCAAGAGAAAGTTGTTGGAGCTAAATGATGGTGGAATGTGTTCAAGAAGAAATTTTTGTCATTCTTATTTGCCACTTTTTTGTGTCCCACAAATAGTTTTAATGTTGATAAAAGTTGGGTTGGAGCAGTGGAAGACCAGAACACGGTGCATGATATGAATTGGTCCAAATTTTTTTTGAAACCTTCATTGATGTTGTGTGCAAATTCAAAGTTAAGGGGAATTTTAAGAAAAAAAAATCCTGTATTTGGTTGCATGTATCTTTTACAGGTATATGCATTTGAGTTGAAACATGAGTCCAAATGTAACATTTTATTTTTCCCCAAAAAATGTAGTTCTTTAAATTTAGGTTAATAAACTGATTTGTTTCTTGTGTTGTGCTGTTAATACACTTGGAACCTGTTTTAATGGGTTGCCTAAAATTGCCTCCTTTTAAAGATTGTACCCATTCTCAATTTGGTTTTTAGGGTTCGAAACTAATCAAAGAAATGAAAAATTGAATCAATAAACTTGGAGGCTTTGATAGTAAAGAGGTTGTAGAGATTGAGAAAGAATATCCTAGTTTTGAGGAGCAAACATAGGGCATTAGTGGTCATGAGGTTGGAAAAGATGGTAGTGGTTGTGATAAGGTTAGAAATGAGGATGGCAGTAGTGTTGATGGGAGAAACGAGGATGATAGTGATGTTAATGAGGTTAGAAATGAAGATGGTATTGTTTGCGATGATGTTAAGATAGGCCCATCGACATATATTATGCAGAAGACAAACAGTGAATTAAAAAGTGATATTTGTTTGATATAGAAATAATTGGAGTCAGTGAAAGCTATTGCTGGGAAGTTTGAGGATATCGTTGGGAATGTGGAAAATATTGTTTGAAGAATGGAAGATACGATGCAATTGTATGCACGTTGAGTTACATGGAAAAATTAAACATGTTTTAGATAGGATGAGTGGGCAATACTATAAGGACAATCGATCACCCTACGCGATGTTTATAAGGCAGATCATGATAGAGACAAATGGAAGGAAGGGACACCAAATGATTCCGAGAAAAACATAGATGACATCAACATATATGAAATCACATCTAATTTGAATGTCTATCATGGTCCAAACATGGATTCCCTGAGGAATTAAGATTAATTACTTAAGGTTTCTCTTCTTTTGCCTGGTAAAGAAGAAATTGAGGCAGATTATATGAGACAATCTGATAGAATAGGAGAAAATATTTCTAAATCTCCTCAACTAGACCTAGACCTTTTTATTGTTATTAGTGACACTAATTTAAGTGACAGTTTTGGGAAGGAAAATTGTAGCCTTATAGGTATATTTTTTTATTCTCTTATCCACATTCATGCATACTAGTTGTTGAAGTGATTTGTCATCCATTATTATTTTATTTCACGTTTATGTATTTTACATAATTTTAGTTGAGAATTTCAGTTTCCTGCCATTTTATTTCATTTGCTAGTTAATTTCATTTGTTGTTGCCTAATAAATTATATTGAAAACACTTCATTAGGTTCTTGTTGGGAAGAAACTGGATTCCTGAGTAAATCTCATTTTAAAAAAAAAAATTAAAAGTGAAAGGATAAATTTGAAATAAGTATGAAGATACATGCATAGTTATCTGCTCTTGGTGTGCAAACGCATGCTTCAAAAGATCGGTGACCTAGCTAGCTATGCATATCATCTTTTACTAACTCTATAAAGAAGAAAACTACAAAAAAAATTGGCTTGATCAATGCTGGATAAGGTAAAAATTGTGTGTTCATGTCTTCTATTGACCTTGATAAATGCATAAGTATAAAAGCAAGTTAATTGTAGGTTTTGCATTTATTTTTGAAGATGGTGAAGCTGAAATGGGTACCGCCATCGTTGTTAAGAAACTTTCTGAGGAAGAAGTGATAATAGTGAGGCACATGCAAGATGACCACGAAAAACTTATCAAACAAGAAGTAATGGTGGATCAAAGAAATTTTGCATGGACAAGTCGGATAGAAATGAAAGTATTGTGATATAATGAATAGTTATACAATGAAATGAAGGCTAACATAAGAAGAAAAAAAAGGTCTAAAATTTATTCTAATAGTTTTGCATGGAGAGAAATTTAATAGCCTTCTAAAAACTGGGAAAAAAATATCTTTAACTTAACATTCTTGTATAGCCATTTGTTTATTCTTTTTGGTTGTTCCCTTAATTTTTTTCGCATATGGGAGACAATGAAAGTTATTAATATTTGTATTTCTTTTGTCACAAATCATTGACCTTGTGGTTTACACGTGCACAATTAGAGAAATGGAAGCTAAATGTGGTAAAAGGTTTTGGTTTTTGCCCATGCACTTCTCGGTAATCTAATGTTATTTTATGGTATGCATATTATATTGTTGCAACAAATTTATGATTTTGAGGCGTGGGTGACTAGGTAGAAGTGAAAACTTATGTAAAACATTATAGGTACGCAAATCTATATGTTGGTTACCTTAAGTATTGCAAGATGGTAAGAGTTGGGTCTTATTAGTAGTAGTATCAAATATGAATGGTTTTGTTTTCTTGGTACAATGAAGTAACCCGAAATTTATAATTTAATTAAAATAGATATATATTCCTATGTATGATACTGATCATTGGTACTTATTCGTGATCAATATGGCAGTAAGCACCACATTGATATTGGATTCTCTTGCTAGTCCACAAGATAAAAGAATGAGCGAAGAACAAGTGAAGAAAGTGGTAAGAAAAAGCATAGCATGTCTGAGTCTTCACTCAAATGGGAACAAGTATTCTCACGTTCACCTATGGATGATCTGAGCTAAAGCTTAGAATATTGTATACTCTTACTTTTTGGTTTCATTCCTTATAGTATGATTTTTTAGACCATTTTCAACTATTGCATTGTGTAATAAGTGTTAATTTTAGCATTCAACTTCATATTAACTTTGCATAAACTGGAAATTGGAGTTCTTGGATGAGTTATTTAAGGAAAAGTCTCTCTATGAAGGTGATGATTTTATGTCAATCTCGGTACAACAATTTGAGCTAAAATATCTTAATGTGTCACTCAAACAACCCAACATATCAGTGAAGATTTGAGAGTTTCATGGATTTTGGTTATTATTCACAATTTGGTATTTGTTCATTGTGTTATTTCACTGCAATTCTAGAAGTGATTGCGGTATGACTATTGTGAAGTTCATGGAAACATAGTGTATCACACTAGAGCACTTTTTTGAGATGGTAATTGTGTGTATGGTTAGTTATATTACATGCATTTATTAATAGTTCAAAAGTTGATTTGTTTTCTTAGATTATAAATGAGGGGGAAAGTGTTAGGCTAGCCGAACACAATTAGTGAAATCGTTAACCTTCAAACATTGTTCACTCGTTTATTCACTATGAAGTCTAGAGATCTTCTTGTACTGCTCATCCCACTTTATAGTCCATGGTATGATCGATTAATTTACTTGCAAAACTCTCAATTTTTTTTATGGAAATGTTTACAAAATATCTTGCCTACTAAGTTGTCATGTTAAATTAATCTAACCATGATTAAATAAGAAAATAACTTGTATTGTGTAGTAGGTGATGTTAAATTAGTTGGGTAGAATTTACAATCTCAGTCATTTTATTCTTTAATTGTAAGGTGTATTCTTGAATTAGTTTGCCATTGAATTGTAGGGTGTATTCTTGAATTTTATTTTTTAGTGATAAAAGACAAAATAAAGTTGGAAAAAAGACAAAATGTAGCATTTCCTCAACCTTTGTTGCCATGCATTTAGAGGCTCCCTATATTTTTTTCTTATTAGCATATGATGTCATGAGCTAGTTGTAGAGTTTTATATATGATGTCATTTTTTTATTATTTGCTTGGGTTGCTAACTTGCTTTAAAGCTCTATCTAATGCTCAGTTACATGAGGACAATTGACAAACAACACTTTGCATGTCTAACAGGAGAGAGTGAGCAAAGAGATGGAAGACAAAAAATTAAAAAGTTGAAGACAACATGGTTATCTTGATGGTAGCCAACATGGTTCAAGAATCTTTTGCATGGACTAACGGCAAGGGATTTAGCCTCATTCAAAGTCAAATGGTGGTTCCTTATCCATTATCCATTATCCTTGCTACATGCTTGGATGGCATAAGGTCAATGTAAAAAGTGTGTTATGACCTAGAAGAGCTCTCTTTAAGGGAGGCCCTTTACTAATTGAAAAAAAAAAAAACAATATAAGGCATGGTACCCATACTATACTAACTTGATCAAAGCCAAGAAAAACCAAAAATGATGCAGCAAGATAAGAAATTGATGTCTGGAAACAATGGATGTTAAGCTTTAAGTTTATTGTACTTTAGCTTGTTCTCTTATGTTGCTTTCTTTAGGATAATATTTTTAATTTTCATGAGGTAAGACTTTTTGAATCAATTAATGAAGTTATCCAAAGTTTCTTATTGTTATCATAAATAACAAGAGGAAAACTAGGCCAAGTAAAGATCATTTCGAAATCCCAAAAAATTTTAAAATTATTTACTTGAAATGCATGCATATTTACCATTTAAGAATATCACTCTATGTCATTCTTTTTTTAGGTTATTTTATCCTTTTAAATTTGTAAAATATTATTTTAATTCAAAAATAATCTTGCAATAAAAAAAAATTGAGGAATTATCCTTTTTGTATATTTTTTTCATACTTTTCATGGAAAAAAACACAAAAGGCGAAAACTAACCAAAAAAAAAGAGATAACTTTTTTTCTAATTAAGAAGAAGAAGCTTACTTGAAATTTTCTTTTGGCATTACCACTTAGAAAAGCGTCACCCCCCTAGAAAAACACTACATCCTTAAATACTTTCATTTGGGTATGATTCTTTGATTCCAAACACCATCTTTGACCCTACCTTCCGCTGGTGAAACTTGAGAATAAATTATGGACCCTAATCTTGAAAAGACAAACCCATCAAAGAAACATGGGCCTCAATTTTTACCCATATGGTCCAATCCATTTCTATGTGCTTTTGCACGAAAGGCCTTGGGCCAAGGGTTTTATTTTGGGAGAATGTGTGAGTGTTCTGTTAGTTTTGTGATGCACAAGGCCTGGCCCAATTATATGAAGGAAATCCACTTATTAGTTTATTTTGGATAAATATCACCCATTTAAGTTTTTGTCTTTAGTTAAATTGTTTATTTAGAAAGGCTTTTTCGTTTCTATTATTAATAAAAAAAAATTAGAAAATATGTTTGTATGAAATGATACAAAAGTAAAAGGGTAGTTAGAAACTGGTTAGTGTGTGGGTGGGTAGAAAGAATGAGGAAGAACACTATTATAATTTTCCGAAAGATCAAAGGGTTTAGGTTGTAGTTTTTACTCATTTCAATTGTGTATATGTTTTTATTTCCATGTTAGAAATCTATCTTGTGCTAAATTTATGTACAATAATTTTGTAAATATGTAAGAACTTTATATGATATTCAAAAGCTATAGATGTACATTTCAAAGGAGGACAAAATGTGACTTGGTGCCAATGAAAGGGCGTTGTGGAGGTGCATCATTTTCTCACATGTTACAGATTTTTCAAACCCAAACTTTGGTTAGCAAACCCAACTGGTTTCCTCGGTGTTAAGAAAAAAAATTAACATCAAAAGACCAATTCACTTTTTGGCATTTTGGTCCATCGTAAGGGATTGATGGCAACTCCACCACCAACCTCTGAGTTGATAAACCTCCCCGCCCCCTCCTCAATTTTCCCTCAAATAAAATGCTTTGTTTTCAAAAAATGAGTTTCAAAAGCTAAACCCTTCTTTTTAATTTGTTATGAAAAAAAAAAAAACTTAAAACTTATAATTTTTCGCTGAGGGTTCGGTATCGACAAGCACCAAGATGAATGAATCATGCTCTGATACCATGTGAAAACAATGAAGGAGAACTATTTTGTAATAATCTATTTCTAAATGAAGCTTATACACTTACTAAAGTGTTACAAATGAAGATGACAATATAAACCCTATGTAGTAACAACATAATTAAGAAGTTACAAAGATAAGATAAAAATATGAGAAGAACATGTTTATCGACATGTTCTTCAAATAAATATCTTCTTTTGTTCCTCTGGTCCAAAATCTACACAAGTCTTCAAAAAAAAATTCTTTTTTTTACTAATGGTTCGAAAATTGCATGGTTTATTAAAAAACTTCTTCTTTTCTCTAGAGGGTCAGTGGGTCTTGTATTTCTTCTCCATTAGCTCTTTTCCCACCAAAAATATCATGGATCTAGAAAGGTTTCCTATTTCTCTTCTTTTGGCCAAAAATTGAGTTGAGACTCTTTGAAGTATTTAATATTTAATATTTTTTAAAAGAATCTAATATTATAATTGAGATTTTTTCTTTACTTTCCTTTTTTATCTTTCCCTAACCAGACATATAAAAAAATCTATTATGTATTTGGCTTAAATATCCTTATCATTTAAGAATTAAGACTACTTTACTCTTTAGTTCATGAAATCAAGACTCATTAAAGGGATCAATAAATATTCATAATTTTCTTCTAAAATAGGATTATTTAGGGATAGAAGTTCATTGACTTTGTCTTCTCAACTCAATTAGAATGTATTTGGATGGCTTTAGAACCCTAATAAGGTGAGGATGGAGTAAATTCAATTCAGATAGGGTTTGGTATTCATAATAGGAATTGCATTCCCAATGGTGTTGGTCAAGTTGAAAAATAAACTGAGAAAATTTGAAGAAGAAATATGGTAATTCATAGTGCAATGACTAAAAATTTGATTGCTTGGATGAAGAGCAATTTTTTTAAAAAAAAAATTGAAATAAAAAGCATCTAAATAGATGAATGGAGAGGAAAGAGAGAAAATAAAACAATAAACACATGCCAGGATCATAAGCTCAGTTCTGGGTTTTCAAGTTTTAATCCTATGTGTAACTTGACCTGACATAACATAAAGTGGATTAAATCAGCATTTTGATTGGAAGGCTACCTTGGAAGACCAAAATGTTGGATTTTAAAAGTGCAAGGATGTTGGAGAGGTATACTAAGGATGGTGTTTATTATTTTAAATCTAACTATTAGCTTATAGGTTATTTACAGTGACTTAGGCACAAGTCTCATTTAGTTTATGGAGCTATAATCGCTTATGCATAGCCTCAGGTGACTTGTTCTGTAAATTTTTTATGGTCTCATATTTGGGCGTCATCTTTACCTCATAAATTGCATATTTTTCTATAGAAATATGTTCATCATATTCTCCCTACTAGTGTTATATCATAAAAAAGGCATGGAAATTGGAAAGCATTGTGTTTTTTTAGAGGAAGCTTTGTGTGTTTTACATGCATGATTAGACCATTGAGCATTTTTTTTTTTTTACATTGTGAGGTGGTCCATTGTTTTTTGTTTGCTTTTCCCTTATCAAGCAGGGTGAATTGTATGTTGCTTGAGTCCTTTAAATGGTGGCTAAGATGGGTGTTGTAGTTTTAAGAAAGAAAAATCCCACTTTGAGTTTTTAGTTTTGCAATTAGTAGGTGTACTCTGGTCGACTTGGTAGTATAGGAATGCATTGTGTTTGGAAGGATCTCTCATGCTATTTATGTTAGCATTGGCTTAATGGAGGAACAGTTAAGATTTCTTTCTAAGGCGTAGTTTTATGCCAAATCCATTTTCATCTCTACAGAGTGTGGTACTAAATTAGGTGGGAAGTGTAATATGCATGACTTATCTTTTACTGGTATATCATGTTTGTTATTTGGTATAAGTGTGAGGCTTGCAAGTGGTCTTCATTTTTGTCACCTATGACGCAACTTCCTTTTGTCAATGTGGATAGGGCTTAGATGGCACTTGGTCAGCGAGCAGGTATAGGTGTGGTTGCATTTAGGATGGATAGGAGTAGAGTGTGGGCGGTCGCTATTCTTATTTTGGCCATGTTAGTTTATAAGACAGAGTTCATGGGTCTTCGTGCAACATTAATTTTTTGTGTATTCATTAAAAAACTATGGTTGTTATATTTACAGATTCGTTGCATTCTCTCTAGATACTTTATCATGTTAGTGATGCATGGTGTCATCAATCTTTTTTTGTATCAGTTATATTATGATATTTGATGTATAGGATCATATGCAAGGGTACATTGGTGTCATGTTGTGAAAATTGCTAGGACTAGTAATATGGTAGCACATAAGTTAGCAAAATTGGTTGCTATGTTGGATCTTTGTAAATATTATCCATATTAACGTGTTCTTTCTCTTGATTCAAAAAAAAATTAAGGATGAAAATGTAATTAGACTTTAACCTTAGGGACAAAAAAATAATTACCCTATTCTTTTTTAAGAGAAATATACACAATTTCTTTTTCTTTCATTTTCTTTTTCGTGATATTGTCAGCTAACAAATGAAGGATGAGGATGTTTTCTTCTATTTTTTTTCCCTTTCTACTAATGTGTCTTGGGAATGATTTTTCAATTTTTATTTATGTTATGTCCTATGGGTCTTTAACAAAAATATTTTCCAGGTCCTCGAGTAAGTAGCTAGCCAAGCTCAAGTGGTTCGAGATGGCAACAGGTAGGTTACTTGTGAATTTTTCCTCATGCATCACCGAACTTGTTTATCTAATTTATTACTCGAAGTCATTTAAATTTTGAATTCTCAAACCCAAACTCATATTCACTAACTGTTTAAATACCTGTTGTTACCCGCACTCGTTGAGTTACAAGCATACGAGTACTGCTACTTGGTACCGAACCCAAAACCTGATTTTTTCCACATTTAAAAGAAATCAAAAAATATAAATTTGCAAAGACTTCAATAGAAAGTGGAGTTGGATCAATGGCGAGGGTTTGAAACCCTTCACCTAAAGGTCACACAAAATCTTATTGCATGCTTTGGAAATATTTTGCTAAATATATAAGATATATATTATAAATATTAAACAAAAACATATATAATTGAGTGTAACATGTACTTGAAGAGTCAAACCCAAAACCTACTAGAGACGATCAAATTTTGTTAATTTTTCTATAACCCGTCCCAAATCCATTTAATTTTCCTCAAAGCCGCTTAAACAAATTTGAATAAGGTGGGTTACTCGAAAAAACCAGACCCACTACCACCCTTACAAGTGGAGGATCCTATGAAAGTCAAGAACAAACATAATAAACCTTCTAAACTCCATCGGTCAAACACCTTGAAATTACACTGTTCTTCTCACATGATCCACATCACTTGTGTATTTATGAGAATGTATTTTCACTTGGTTTCACTCTTTATCCTTTTATCTTTTCATTATAGTCTGGAATGTTGATCTAAATGATAGTTTTTGGATGTCAACATATGTTGAGGGTGACTTGGACATAGTGTGTTTGGCAATTACATCTCTCCTCTAAAAAGAGATCCCATATTCGAATTTTCAAATCAATTCTAAAAAAAGTTAACATGTAGAGAGAAATGAAGCGATTAATGCTTTTGTCGTTAATGTGACATTTTCTAGCATAAGTTTTCTTACATATTTTAGTTTTTTTTTAATTTACAAAAAATAAATTAATCAAACCACGTCTTAATGTTATTTTTTAAATAATGAATTATTGAAATATAAATAAATAAATGATTTGATTTGACTAATTCTTTTTAGGTTAAATGTCTATTTTGGTCCCTAAGGTTTGGACCTAATCACAATTGGGTCCCTGTGGTTTTAATTTAAACAATCGGGTCCTTAACTTGTCAAAATCATAACAATTGAGTCACAGACGCAAGATGCCGTGAAAAAAAACTAACATAACACATAAAATACCAAAATTGCCCCTAAGTACTAAAACACCCTAAAAAACTCACCATCTCTTCCTTCTTCTCTGAATCTTGATAGCACCCATACTAAAGTAAAAATAAACCAAAAACCGGAGTGGAGTTGCTGTGCGTGGTGAAGACGGTGCTGAAGAAGATAAAGATGAGAGTGTTGATTGGGGATAGGTTTAGTGGGGTCCATTGATTAGGTGGCGACTCAATGAACGTGGCGGCCAAGACTATCGAGGATGTCTAGAGAGAGATTGTATTTAGGGAAAGGAAAGAGATGAAGGAGGAGGCCTCAGACGACTTGATGACGCTCAGGGATTTCCTCGCCAAGGCTGAGTGCTGTGGAGAAGGTTGTCAATGGAATGGATGTGAAGGTGTGTAATACCCATATTCGTAAAGTAAGGGTAAAGAAGTAATTTAATAAATATGACATTGAATTAAAGTAAAATATATGTGAAAGGTTTATTATTATTTGAATAAAGCAATTCTTTAAAAAAAAAAAAGGGACATCCAGAGACGTCCAAAAAAGAAAAGAAAAAAAACGTGGCAGCAGGTGTTGCAACCTGCTGCTAAGTGCAAGCTAAGCCTTGCATGTCTTACAACAAGGCACAACGTGGAGTTCATAGGGAGTTTAGGCAGCTGAAAGTGCAATTGTTGGGCTGCCAAAAATTTGAACCAAATTTTTGTTTTTGTGTGTGTGTGTGTGTGTGTGTCTATATATATACACACACACACACACATATAGGTAATCGTAAATTATACTTATAAATTTCGTTTAGTTTCCTTCAAATTACTCTATTTTCTTAAACACTTGGGGACCGAAAAAAATGTTGAAAGAGAAAAATTTTGAAGGGGTTTACGGAGGAATTTTATAGAGAGTCATGAAAAGCTATCAGAAAAACATAAGGTAATAATGTAGTGTTTATTTTTGAATTTTTAGCATACATGAAATTTCCCAGAATTCAAAGTGGGCATTTTCAAATGGTGTGGTTTATGAAGAATTGAAGAATAAATAAAAAATTTAATATAAATATTATGTCAGGTGTTGACGATCAGTAGTCGGGGGAAATTACTAAGAGAAACGGGAAAGGCAAGGAGGTGATCCACAGGTAGCTTTAAGTGCTACGTGGTGAGTTAGATTTATTTTAAGTAATCTAGATAAAAATAAAATATCTAGTGATAGAATTAAAATAAATTATTAGCGTAAGCTTTGGTGGTAGATGAAAAATTGATTGATAGATATGATAGGAATTTTGGACATGTAGAAAATTATTAGGTGAGAAATAATATTTTTGGAATAATAAGTTGATTTAATAATAAAAGCGATAAGTGAAATTCTTGATGAGCTATGGTTAATGTTTTGATACGAATTATGAGAAGATGAAATTTAGTGGATCTTAACAAGTTTTGATGGATAATTTGATGTGATTTAGGATGAGAGGAATTTAGTTGAATTTTTTTTATATAATTTGAGAAAAATTAGGATAGCCAATTTAAATATTTGAATTCATGTTTGTTTTTTTTATGTTATTGTTCATATGCATATTTCATATCATTATGCATTAAATAAAAGAAAAGAACCGGGAATAGACCGGTCTAACTGAAAAACCGTGACAGCCGATATATACTGGAAATAAAAAGGACATCGTGATAGCCAGTATATGCTGAAAATAAATACCATGATAGCCGGGATAAGCTGAAAAGAAAAGAACAGGGAGGGGGCCGGTCTAAGATAATAAAAACATGTTGACATGTGAGAAAACATTCCCTAATAATAATTCATGCATCGCATATCTTTTAAATATTGATTGCATTACTGAAATGCTGATATGTTGTGTGTTATTGTGAATTTATTTATAGATGAATGAGTCTCAGAGAGAGACAGTTATGGTAAAAAAGAAACCTAGAAGTATGACATGATAAGAACCATCTAAATGGTAGACTTTACAATGTGAACCTCATTACAAGGTAATTATGAGATAATTTATGGTCTTAAGGTGAACCAATAAATAAGAAGAAGAGATTGATAGAGAATGAGACTTATGATATGTGTAGGGATAGTGAAATGCTAGTATCAAGTTGTATGAGATATAAATGATTAAATACTGAAAGACTATTTATACAGATTGAGTACTTTTAGTAAATTTAATTCACTGAGCTTGTGAAGCTCACCCCTCATTGTACAATGATTTCAGGTAGCAGGCATGACAAATAGTTGGTGAGATGAGGTTCAGATGAAATCATTTTCTGTAAGCCATATACATGTCAACATCCTCAGATTAATGAGAACATAAAATAAAAATTTATTTGTAAATATTCATGCATATTATGTTGTGTAAAATGTTTAAGTTAATATCAGATTGATGTATCTCCCCTGTTAAGGGTTGAGGATTGATATAAAAATATCTATTAGTATTATTTTTATGGTTGCATATATGTGTTGTGCTAGGATTTTCAAAATACGATGACACTGTCTCGAGGGTAGCCAACCCGGGATGGGTCGTTACAATTTTGGTATCAGAGCATTACGTTTTATGATTCTATAGACTGCATAAAAAGTAAGAAAGTGGAAGATTAAAATAAATTATATTTTAATAGTCTGAGGATGACACGTGAACATACTAGAGCTAGAGTTAGAGTTGTTGATTTGAGAGGGCGTGGTAGGCCCTCAATATTTTTAACAAGTTGAGGTTGTGTCTGAATATGTGGTTCCTAGAAGGGAACGTGTTGACAGTATAATTGATATTGGTAAAGGTGTGAGAGAATCTGAATTTGAAAGAGATTAACTAAAATAAGCCCTTATACATGCTCTTGAGAAAACGAATGTAATATATGATAGAGTTGGTAGCCTATTACATAGACTTGATGAACAGACTAAAGCAGTGTCTGAGGTTATTAATCCAGTAATGATAGGTATTTAAAAAGGGAGGAAAGTGAGTTTATACATGAGATGCAGAGAGATTGTTAAGTTGAATGCTTTGTTGTTTAAAGGATTTATAAACTCTTTTAAGCCTGAGTCTGGGAGAAATATGTACAGAGATTATTTTATATTTTACAAATGACTGACAAGCAAAGGGTCGCTGTTGTCACATTCAAGTCAGAGAAAGAGGCCTTAGAATGGTGGGAGGATATTTTTTTAGGGTAAGCGCAGATGTTGATAGACCCGTAACCTAGAATAGATTTAAGGAGGTTTCCTTGATAAATACTTTCCTTAGACCTTTAGAGCCCAACAAGATAGAGATTTTATTTATTTGAGGCAAATGGGTTGACTGTAACTCAGTATGATAAGAGATTTGTGGCATTGTTGAGGTTTGTATCGAAAATGGTAGACCTAGAGAAGAAGAAGTGTAAGAGGTTCATAGATGAACTATGTTTTAATATTTGATCAAAACTATCTTACATGAGGCATATGAATTATGCCAGATTGGTGGATACAACACTTCAGATTGAGAAAAATGTGATAATCTGACGTAGGATTGAGAGACAGAAGTTTGTTATAGATATATTCAGATAAGATATTTATCCCATAATTGTTCTAATTTAAGGTGCTTTGTATATAGAAAATGTGGACATATCAATGTTGGTTGATCTTGGTGCAACTTATTCTTTTGCATCCAGTATTCATATGAAGTCTATTAAAGTATACATTAGTCCTTAGATGCAAAATATTTTTGTTAAAGTTCACACTAGGGATAAAGTGATAATCATAAATGCTTACGAGGGTTGTGTGATTCGTATTAGTGATAGAGAATCTGAAGCTGATTTATTATCTTGAATATAATATAATTTTGAGAATGAATTGGTTCTCGACGTATTACACTTGGGTTGATTGTTCCAGAAAGAAGGTAGTGTTCAAGATATGGACATGAGGAGTTTAACTTCCAGAGAGAACATAAGATACTCTCGAATTATCTTATTTTGCTCTGATCGCTAGGAGAAAGTTGAAGAAGGGTTGTGAGGAGTATTTTGGCATACACAATGGATTATAAAAAGGAAAATAGGAAGTTATAAGAAATCTTAGTAGTGACAGATTTTTTTTTCTGATGAGTTGTCTCCCAGTAGGGAGATTAAATTTCTCTATTGATGTGATACCAAGTTCATCACATATATTTAATAGCACCCTACAAAGTGACACCCACTGGGTTAAGAGAGTTGAAAGTCCAAAAGTTGTTAGATAAACAATTTATCGGCCCTAATGTATTTAGGGAGCCCCTGTGTTGTTCGTGAAAGAAGAAGATGGAACGATGAGGTTATGTATAGACTACAAATAGTTGAATAAGAACAAAAACCTTTTATCCAGGATAAATGAATTGTTTGAGCAATACAAGGAGTAAGAGTGTTTTTTAAGATAAACCTGAAATCAGGTTATCACCAGTTGAGGATAGAGAAGGGAGACGTGCCTAAGACTGCTTTTGGGACACGTTATGGTCATAAGCTTCTTGTGATGTCATTTGGATTGACTTATGTTCTAGAAACATTCATGGACTTGATGAATAGAGTGTTTAAATTATATCTTAACAAGTTTATGATTGTATTTGACTTTCTGATATAATCTAAAAAGGAAAAACAACATGTGAAACATTAGACAGTGTGTTGGAGATCTAAGGAGAGAGAAATTATATGAAAAGTTCTCTAAGTGTGAGTGTTGGCTGAACGAAATAACTTTTTTGGAACATGTAATATCGAGAAATAGCATAACAGTTGATCCACAAAAAGGTAGAGACAATGTTAAGTTGAGAGAGACCAACTAATGTGACTGAGATTAGAATCTTCTTGGGGTTAGCTGGTCATTATAGAAGATTCTTTCAGAAATTTTCTATTATTGTAATACTGTTAATAGACTGACTAGAAAAGAGGTGAGATTTGTATGGTGAGGGAAATGTGAGAAAATTTTTCAATTTCCAAAGGAGAAATTGACTACAGCTCTAGTATTGGTGTTTATTTTTGGTGATGAAGGATTTGTGGTGTATAGTGATGCGTCACATCAATGATTGGGATATGTGTAACATAGGAAAGCTGTGGCCCATACTTCTAGGTGATTGAGGATTCATGATAGAAATTACCCTACCATGACTTTGAGTTGGTTGTTGTAGTGTTTACTTTAAAGATTGGAGACATCATCTATTTGGAGCCACTTGTGAGATATTCATGGGTTATAAGAGTCTGACATACTTGCCTGCCCAAAGAGAGTTGAATTTGAGGCAAAGATGGTGGATGAAGTTGATTAGTAACTATGATTGTACAATTCACTATCATCTAGAAAATACGAGGTGATAACTGATGCATTGAGTAAAAAATCTACAAGAAGGTTAACTACTATGGGAGTCCTGATGTGAAATTGATGATAGATTTAAAAGAGATAAGAATAAAGTTGAATATCAGTGATAAAGGATCATGGTTAACAAATATGGTTGTACAGTCATCCATAGTAAAATGTTTGTTAGAGATGCAAGGTAAAGATAAAGAGATAGAAAAGATTAAGCATTGAGTGCTTACTAGAAAGCATTTGAGTTCAAAATTTGAAATGAGGGTATTTTGGTATTGGAATATGGAAATTGTGTTCCCAATAATGCAAAGTTAAGAAAGAAGATAATAAGAGAGACACATGATAATGTAGATTCGATTAAACCAAGTAACAATAAGATGTAAAGAGAATTGAGACAGAATTTCTGGTGGTCAGGATTGAAGATGGATGTAGTTGAGATTGTGAGGTTGTATAGAGCACCATTAAGCATAGTGTCAAATAGAGATACTAGATTTACATCTTGGTTTTGGAGAGGCTTTTAGAAAGTTACGTGTACACAATTTCAATTTAATATAATTTTTCATGCTCAGAGAGAAAGGATTTTTAGAGTACTAGAAGATATATTAAGGGTAAATATGATGAGTTCTCGGTAAGTTGGGATGCTTACACGCCATTGATTGAATTTGCTTATAATAATCAATATCAAATTAGTATTGGGATGGCACCGATTGAGACATTAGTAGGAGGTGTAGAACTCCTACATGTTGGGAAGAAATGGGAGAGAGAAATATATCTGGTCCATCCATTATTGAGCTAACAACTGAGATAATCAAATTGGTTAGAGAGAACCGTAAAGCAGCACAGAGTAGACCGAATAGCTATGCTGATACTAAGAGAAGACCTCTTGAATTTCAAGTAGGTGATTGGGTGTAATTAAAAATATCTCCATGAAAAGGTGGGTTAAGGATCAAAAAGGAAAAGAAAGCTAAATCCGAGATATGTGGGACCCTATAAGGTTATTGAGAAAGTTGGGCTAATTGTGAATAGCCTGGTTTTGCCTCCAAAGTTGAAACAGTGACATAACATATTCAATGTTTCACTTTAGTGAGAGCACTCACTGGATAAATCTCATAATATTTCGAGCTAAGCTATAGAAATTCAGAAAGTTTGGGGTTATATACAAGTACCAGTGAGAATTTTAGATAAAAAGAACAAGTCTTGTGTAATAAAATAATTTCATTAGTTTAAGTTCTGTGGCGGAATAAAGATGTTGAAGAGATTACGTGAAAGCATGAGACAATTATGAAGAAATATTATTTACATTTGTTTTTGGAGTAAAGTAAGGAAATTTCGGGAACAAAATTTTTGTAAGGTGGGTAGAATTGTAATACTCGTATTCGTAAAGTAAGGGTAAAGAAGTAATTTAATAAATATGACATAGAATTAAAATAAAATATATGTGAAAGGTTTATTATTATTTGAATAAAGCAATTCTTTAAAAAAAATGGATGTCCAGAGACATCAAAAAAAAAGAAAAAAAGAAAAAAAATCATGGTAGCAGGTGTTACCACCGGCTGCCAAGTGCAAGTTAAGCCTTGCATGTCTTACAACAAGGCACAACGTGGAGTTCTTTAGGAGTTTAGGCAGCTGATGGTGCAATTGTTGGGCTACCAAAAATTTGAACCAAACATTTTTTGTGTGTGTGTGTATATATATATATATATATATATATATATATATAGACACACACACATATAGGTAATCGTAAATTATACTTACAAATTTCATTTAGTTTCCTTCAAATTACTCTATTTTCTTAAACACTTGGGGACCGAAAGAAAGGTTGAAAGAGCAAAATTTTGAAGGATTTTACAGGGGAATTTTATAGAGAGTCACGAGAAGCTATCAGAAAAACAGAAGGTAATAACGTAGTGTTTATTTTTGAATTTTTAGCATACATGAAATTTTCTGGAATTCAAAGTAAGAATTTTCAAAGGGTATGGTTTACGAAGAATTGAAGAATAAATAAGAAATTTAATATAAATATTATGTCAGGTGTTGACGATCAGCAACCGGGGAAAATTACTAAGATGAACGGGAAAGACAAGGAAGTGATCCACGGGTAGCTTTAAGTGCTACGTGGTGAGTTAGATTTACTTTAAATAATCTAGATAAAAATGAAATATCTAGCGATAGTATTAAAATAAATTATTAGTGTATGCTTTGGTGGTAGATGAAAAATTGATTGATAGGTATGATAGGAATTTTGGACATGTAGAAAATTATTAAGTGAGAAATAATATTTTTGGAATAATAAGTTGATTTAATAATAAAACCGATAAGTGAAATTCTTGATGAGCTATGGTTGATGTTTTGATACGAATTATGAGAAGATGAAATTTGGTGGATCTTGACAAGCTTTGATGGATGATTTGATGTGAGTTAGGATGAGAAGAATTTAGTAAAAAAAATTTATATAATTTGAGAAAAATCAGGATAGCCAATTTAAATATTTGAATTCATGTTTGTTTTTTTTTATGCTATTGTTCATATGTATATGTCATATCATTATGCATTAAATAAAAGAAAAAAAAACCCATATAGGGCCGATCTAATTGAAATACCATGACAACTGGTATATGCTGGAAATAAAAGAGACACTGTGACAGCCGGTATATGCTGGAAATAAAAGAGACACCGTGACAGTCGGTATATACTGAAAATAAAAGAGACACCGTGACAGCCAAGATAAGCTGGAAAGAAAAGAACCGGGAGAGGGCTGGTCTAAGAGAATAAAAACATGTCGGCATATGGGAAGACGTTCCCTAATAATAATTCATGCATCGCATATGTTTTAAATATTGATTGCATTACTGAAATGTTGATGTATGGTGTGTTATTGTGAATTTATTTACAGATGAATGAGTCTCACAGAGAGACAGTTATGGTGAAAAAGAAACCTAGAAGTATGACATGATAAGAACCATCTGAATGGTAGATTTTACGATGTGAACCTCATTATGAGGTAATTATGAGATAATTGATGGTCTTAAGGTGAACCAATAAATAAGAAGAAGAGATTGATAGAGAATGAGACTTATAATATGTGTAGGGATAGTGGAATGCTAGTATAAAGTTGTATGAGATATAAATGATTAAATATTGAAAGACTATTTATACAGATTGAGTACTTCTAGTAAATTTAATTCACTGAGCTTGTGAAGCTTACCCCTCATTTTACAATGATTTCAGGTAGCACGCATGACAAATAGTTGGTGAGTTGGGGTTTAGACGAAATCATTTTCTTTAAGTCGCGTACGTGTCAACATCCTCAGACTAATGAGAACATAAAATAAAAATTTATTTGTAAATATCCATGCATATTACGTTGTGTAAAATGTTTAAGTTAATATCAGATTGATGTATCTCCCATGTTGAGGGTTGAGGATTGATGTAAAAATATCTGTTAGTATTATTTTTATGGTTGCATATATATGTTGTGTTGGGATTTTCAAAATGTGATGAAACCGTCTCGGGGGTGGCCAACCCGGGATGGATCGTTACAAGGTGCTTCCAGAGAGGTTGAGCGGCGGGGACTACACCTTTGATCCTATCACGCCTAGCCCCTTCCACATGTTGGAAGTGATTAGTGTTGGTAGTGCTGCTAGAAGTGGAGGTGGTGTTGGTAGTGCTACTAAAAGTGGAGGTGGTGGAGGGAGGGGGAAGAGAGTGAGACTGATGATAAAGCCTATGGACAAGGCGGCGGAGCAATGGCAGAGATGGATGATCAAGAATAAGGAGTCCATCGATGCTAGGTCTAAGGAGAGGAAACAAGTTATTTCAATTTGTTTTCTTTTTAATTTTTTTTTCTGGAAATGTTTTGGATTTTGATTTTTATAATTGATTGTGAATTACAGGCATATCAAGTGGAATTAGAGTCGTTGGCTGTGCGACCAGAAGAGGAGAAGGAGTGGTTGTTGAAAGAGATGGTATTGCATTTTTTTGTTTAATATTACCGGATCATTTGAAGTTTCACAACGATTTTTTTTGGGGTTTTCGGATTTATTTGTTTAAAGTTTATCATGGATAAGGTATTTCTTTTTGTTTAACAACACTGCAAGTTGTATGATGTCAACAATTAATCTCTGTTGATTTGAAATGTTGCAGTTTTGCTCATTTGCAGTGATCTTACTACCCAATTTTAATACAGTAGTTAGATTTTATGGTTGTTGTGACTCAGGTCCATGGACCATGACCTGTAAATAACCCAATAGATTGAAACTTTTAGGAATATCACCTTCAAGTCTATTGTTTCTGTTGGTATTTGTCTAAGGTTTAAACATGGTTTAAACATGGTTCAAAGATGGTTAAAGTCTAAACCAAGGTTGGAAGATTAAATTTCAGCATGTTAAAGGAGTGCACACATATGTGTGCATCACTTTGGGTGTGTGTGCACACCCCTATTCAACAAGGCAAAGGAGTGTGCACAGCTGTGTGAAGGGCAGCATCAGTGTGTGCTGCACTGCTCCTTCACCATCGCTGCACCGCCCAGCAAGGGAGGTGCTGAAAGAAGGACAGCGTTGCACCACTCCTTCACTAGCACCGCAGCACCCAGCAAATGGTGAAAATGGTGTTTTGCCTAGCGCCGCAGCATGCCCTGTTCAGTGTCGCAGCGCTAGGCACACTGATGCACACATGGACAGCTTGTTTAAGCCTCTTCTTAGGTTCGTGGATGCAAGGTTAAAATGTAAAGCACCACTTAGGATTGATGGAGGGCCATAGTTAAGTGGTCATCAAGATCTAAGGGTGGAGATTGACTCTCAAGATTAGACAAGAAGTTGGTGCACAATATAAAGGGTCGCCTAGCTTCATTATCAACAAGAATAATAAGTTTGTGACATACTTTGAGATCAATTGTAAAGAGTGACAAGACACAATACAAGAGAGAATTGTGTGAGAGTGCAAAGACACAAAACACAAGAGGGACTCATTGTAGTGAGGCTGGTTGTAAAGAAGAGAGCGTAGTATAGAAAGAGAGCTTTGTAATAGTTCTTATCATCTTCTTTCTTCTCTTCTTGGTTTCTTCAAGAACTTGAGATTTCTTAAAGAGGGTTGCTGTAATTGTAAAGAACCACTGATTTAGTGCAAAAAGTTCAGAGGAACTCATGGGGACGTAGGCTATTGCCGAACCTCGATAACAAATCACTTGTCTTTTTTTCTTTCTTGCTTTCAATTGTTGTATTTCTTTCTACAAGTCATTTTAGACTTGGGTGATTGGAAGATCACCACCTAGGCATCTTGTCAAGATGATTTTCAACAACGGTATCAAAGCTAGAGAAGATACCACAACAGTGGTATCAGAGCTTGCACAGCTAGGTATCAGAGTAAGAACAAGAAGGTTACGGAGTCAAGACTCCAAGAATCCAAGATCAACATCTTGGGTGATTTAAGAATGGAGTAAAGATCAAGATCAGATCGTGTTCTTGAGGGTGATTCAAGAACAATGTTAAGATCCATCTTCGATCGTGTTCTTGAGGTTGAAGAAAGCATTTATAGGTATTGCATAAATCTAGGATCTTGTCCGCAAAGATAGCTTCAAATTTCGTGGTTGAGAAATTTGATGGAAAAGAAGATTTTTCCCTATGGAAGCGGAAGATCAAGGCTATTCTTATGCAACAGAAAGTGGACTTAGCTATTGGAGAAGATGATGTTTTTTCAGCAAGTGTCACGGAGGACCAGCGGATTAAGACGAAGAAGATGGCTTATAGCACCATTTTCTTGCATATGTCGGATAGTGTCACAAGGGAGTGCGGAGACTCAGAGGATCCAGCTGTAATATGGAAGAAATTAGATGAGTTGTTTCTTGTCAAAACTCTCCCAGATAAGAGGTATCTTCATAAACGAATCTTTGCTTTTAAATTTGATCTAATAAAGAGTTGGAAGAAAATCTTGGTGCCAAGATAAGGAGTGCATCAAGTGGTAAAAGGCTGTTCTTTAAAAGAAGGCAAGCAACTCGGTATGGAAGCAACCATGGCTACTACTGGGACAGAGGTAAAGGAGAGAGCCATGGAAGAGTGCACAGCAACATACATGGCTACTACCTGGACAGAGGTAGATGAGAGAACCATGAGAGAGTGCACAGCAACATGCATGGCTACTACCGGGACAAAGGTAGAGGAGAGAACCATGGGAGAGTGTACAACAGCATGCATGGCTACTATCGGGACAGAGGTAGAGGAGAAAGCCATGGGAGATGTTTCTACTGCCATAAAGAGGGTTATATTAAGAAGGATTGTAAGAAGATGATAAAGGATAGAGGAAGAAACCATACCAAGAATGGAGAGGCTTTGGTTGCCAAGAGAGAACAGCAAGATGATGTTCTTGTTGTGTGCTCAAATGTGAGCAGGAGGCAAGGCAACGAAAAGTGGATTCTAGATTCCGAGTGCACTTATCACATGTGCCCTCACAAGGAATGGTTCAAGAATTTCAAGGAGATCAATGATGGAAGGGTCTTCTTGGGGAATGACAATTCTTGCCAAGTGAGGGGGATTGGAGACATCCAATTGAGGATGTTTGATGGAGTCACAAGGCTGCTGCGAAATGTGAGGTATTTTCCAGATTTGAAGAGAAATTTGATCTCATTGGGGCAGTTGGATTCCATAAGGCATACATGCAAAGTAGAATGAGGAAAGATCAATGTGGCCAAGGGATCTTTGGTAGTGATCAAGGCAGCAAGAAACGATGGACTCTATGAGATGATCGGAGAGACAGAAATCAATGATCAAGCAGCAAGCTTGATGGTTGAGATGGATAAGGCAGCCCTTTGGCACACTTGCTTGGGATATATGAGCGAAAAGGGCCTGCAAGTTCTTAGCAAGGATGGTCTACTTGGAGGAAACAAAGTAGAGAAACTGGATTTTTGTGAGAGTTGCATTCTTGGGAAGCAACACCAGGTCAGCTTTAACACCGAAGTGCACAAGTTTAAGGGGATTCTTGACTATATTCATTCGGACCTTTGGGGACCAGCAAGAACACCAACACAGGGAAGTAACTTTCACTTTCTGTCTTTAATTGATGATTATTCAAGAAGAGTGTGGGTTTATTTACTTAGAAATAAATTAGATGCCTTGGATAAATTTGTTGTGTGGAAGAAGTTGCTGGAAACTCAAACGGGTAGGGTAATTAAGGCTTTACAAACCGATAATGGCTTAGAATTTTGTAATAAGGATTTTAATCAATTCTGTGAATTAAATGGCATTCTAAGGCATAGAACGGTTATAAAAGAACCTTAGCAAAATGGAGTTACTGAGAGGATGAATAGAACCCTTATGAAAAATGTTAGGTTCATGTTAATAGGATTCGGTTTACCAAAATATTTTTGGGGAGAAGCTGTGGCTACAGCTGCATACTTGGTGAATAGATCACCCTCTAAAGCTTTATAGCTTAAAACTCCCATGGAGATGTGGAGTAGGAAACCTCTTTAATTAAGCAATCTTAGGACTTTTGGGTGTACTGCATACGCACATCAAAAGGGGGATAAACTTAGCCCAAGATCTAGAAAATGTGTGTTTCTAGGATATGGTGATGGGGTTAAGGGATATAGGTTGTGGTCCTTAGAAAAGAAAGGCATGAAACTCATTATAAGTAGGGATGTTATTTTTAATGAATTGTTATTTCCCTACTTGGAGAAAACTAACCCTGCAGGGGCTAGTGAGCAAACCAGTCCGGAAGTTGTGGAGCATCGCATCAAGGAGAGTTTGGTTCAGGTAGAACAAGGAAGGCAAGAGGGTTCGGACCAGGTAGAACCCTTGAATGAAGGCCATGCTCAAGAAACTAAAGAAGAGGTTGATGCAGCAAGTCATAATGACTACCAGCTCACAAGGGACTAAGGAAGGAGGGTGGTTAGACCACCTTTGAGATATAGGTTTGCGGATGCTAATGTAGCAGCTCCTTGGATAGAAGGAGAGGTTAAACTAGAAACTTACATGGAAGCCATGGAATGTAAGGATTCATCAAAGTGGAAGTTAGCTATGGAGGAAGAAATAGATTCTTTGATGAAGAACAACTCTTGGGAATTAGTGCCCAAACCAGAAAAATAGAGAGTGGTGGATTGTAGATGGATCTACAAGATCAAAGAAGGGAATACTCCAGGGGATGAAGTACGGTATAAAGCTAGGCTGGTGGCGAAAGGGTTCACACAAAAAGAAGGCATAGATTTCACCGAAATCTTCTCATTAGTTGTGAAGTACAAGACGATACAGATAGTGTTAACATTGGTGGTCCAATTTGATTGGGAAATCGAGCAAATGGATGTGAAGACAGTGTTTTTACATGGAGAGCCTGATGAGACCATTTTCATGAGGCAACCCGAAGGCTATGAGGAAGGAAGGCAGGGAGAGTTGGTGTGCAAATTGAAGAAATCTCTCTATGGCCTGAAGCAATCACCTCGGCAATGGAATAAGAGGTTTGATTCCTTTGTAATCAGCCTAGGTTTCATGAGGAGCTACTATGATTCGTGCTTGTACTATAAAGGGGCAGAAGGTTAAGGAAGTGGTGATCATCCTCCTCTATATTGATGACATGTTGCTGGTTGGGAGTAACATGGAGAGGATAAGGAAATTAAAAGCTCAACTCAGTGAGGATTTTGAGATGAAAGATCTTGGCCATGCACAAAAGATCCTTGGAATGTATATAATCTAAGAAAAAGAGAGAAACTGCTTAAGGGTTTCTTGGGCAATGGGTATTCTCAGCAGATTTGTGAGTAATCCTGGAAAGAAGCATTGGCTTGGGATGAAGTGGTTGCTGAGGTATTTGAAGGCTCAGTGGCAGCCAGTGGTAGCACTCATAACAACCGGGGCAGAATGCATAGCGACTACGGAAGCCATAAAGGAGGCTATGGGGTGCAAAGGGTTGTTGGATGAGTGGATGGTCTTAAAAGAGTAGGTGGTGGTGTCTTTGGATAGCCAAAGTGCATGGCACTTGTGGAGGAATCCGGTTTTCCATGAGAGGACAAAGCACATGGATGTTTGGTGTCATTTCATTCGGGAAAATGTTACGAAATGATGCATCCATGTGGACAAGGTAGCGACGGAAGAAAGTTCTACAGATTTAGGTACCAAGGTTCTACCTCTAAGAAGGTCCAATCATTGCCTTGGACTTCTTAGGATTGGAGTCGGTTGATTGATGACTCAAGATGAGTTTGGATCCTGAAGTTCTTTGCACAATGGTTTGGGTTTAAACACTTAGATAAAGGTAGAGATTGCTGGTATTAGTCTAAGGTTTAAACATGGTTCAAATATGGTTAAAGTCTAAACTAAGGTTGGAAGATTAAATCTCAGCATGTTAAAGGAGTGCACACATATGTGTGTATCACTTTGGGTGTGTGTGCACACCCCTATTCAGCAAGGCAAAGGAGTGCGCACAGCTGTGTGAAGGGCAGCATCAGTGTGTGCTGCACCGCTCCTTCACCAGCGCTGCACCGCCCAGCAAGGGAGGTGCTGAAAGAAGGGCAGCGTTGTACCACTCCTTCACCAGCGCCGCAACACCCAACAAGTGGTGAAAATGGTGTTTTTCCTATTGCCGCAGCATGCCCTGTTCAGTGCCGCAGCGCTAGGCACACTGATGCACATATGGACAGCTTGTTTAAGCCTCTTCTTAGGTGCGTGGATGCAAGGTTAAAATGCACAACAACACTTAGGATTGATGGAGGGCCATGGTTAAGTGGTCATCAAGATCTAAGGGTGGAGATTGACTCTCAAGATTAGACAAGAAGTTGGTGCACTATATAAATGGCCACCTAGCTTCATTATCAACAAGAATAATAAGTTTGTGACATACTTTGAGATCAATTGTAAAGAGTGACAAAACACAATACAAGAGAGAATTGTGTGAGAGTGCAAAGATACAAAACACAAGAGGGACTCTTTGTAGAGAGGCTGGTTGGAAAGAAGAGAGAGTAGTATAGATAGAGAGCTTTGTAATAGTTTTTATCATCTTCTTTCTTCTCTTCTTGGTTTCTTTAAGAACTTGAGGTTTCTTGAAGAGAATTGTTGTAATTGTAAAGAACCATTGATTTAGTGTAGAGAGTTCAAAGGAACTCATGAGGACATAGACTATTGCCGAACCTCGATAACAAATCGTTTATCTTCTTTTCTTTCTTGTTTTTGATTGTTGTATTTCTTTCTACAAATCATTCTAGACTTGGGTGTTTGGAAGATCACCACCTAGACATCTTGTCAATGTGATTTCCAACAGTTTCTCATGGAGATTTGGAACAAAGATGTCAACAATGTTGCAAGGACTTGACCAGAGATTTGAATGAGTTACTTGACTGAGTCAACTAAGGGGTACATGTCATTCGTTTTTATGTTAAGGGGCAATTTTGGTAGTTTACGTGTGTTCTATTAGATTTTATCACGGTGTCATGCACTTGAACCCAATTGTTATGATTTTGATAAGTTAAAGACCGGATTATTTAAATTAAAACTACCAAAATCCAATTATAATTAAGTCCAGAACTTAGAAACATTTAATTTAGCCATTTTTCTAACTGAAAAATAAGCGCAGGGTTGAATGTACGGAAGAAAAAAAAAAAAAGCCTCAACGAAACCAAGCATCTTCCTTTCCCAGCTATCACTACCGTCAGTAGAATTTTTTGCCTGCATTAATTTGCTTTCCAACCGCTCATAAAGAGAAAAAGCCGTGCAAAAAGAGAGAATACACCGGGATGCATATGGTATATTCTCTCCCCTCTTGCACCGGGTGAATACAAAAATTCTTCCTACTACAAGAACGCGTGGATTCTATCATCATGTAATGCTGGCATGGCACGACGTTATTGGCGAAATCCACGTAGCCAAGCTGCGTGTAAAATGCAAGCCCGAAGTCTGAATGTGCCAAACAATAAAATTCCAACCGCCATATAACAGCAAGTTTTAAGATCTCTCTTACAAGAAAGCCGTATCTCGTCTCGTAAATGCTGACAATTTTCTGATCATCTTCTAAAGTCAACCGGATATATATCTTCTTGGATAAGTCCAATTTCTTCAACCCAGAACATAGAACCCTTCCCTTTAATTGATTCTTCATTTCCCTCGTTCAATTTTCTTGATTTCTTTGTTTTTTTTTTCATTTTTGCCGGAAAATAGATCGCAGTTAAGATCACAGCTAAAATTTGTTTTGCAGAGAAACATTCGATCGAATCGCGTTAGGTTCTTGATCATTTGCTCTCTTTTTTAGGTTTTTCTTATTCATTTCTTGGATTCTTTGTGCTACAGTATTTTCTTTTAGCTTGAAGAAATGGGTGACATGAAAGATAAGGTCAAGGGTTTCATGAAGAAAGTCAACAATCAATTTTCTTCTTCTTCTTCTGGTAAATTCAAGGGCCAGGGCAGAGTTCTGGGCTCTTCTACTTCTGGACCCGTTAACCCGATTCCTACCCGCAACAACCATATGCAGACTCTCAATCCGAAGCCAAACTCCTCCTCCTCCTCCTCTTCTCCGAATTCTAAGCCTTTGCCACTCAATTCGGATGACAAGAAACCCGGTTATGTGAATAATCCGGACCCGAATAGCAAACCGGCAAATGGGTTTGATCCATATGGCTCATTGATGACCTCTGGAAAGAGATCTCAAAATGGATATTCTTTGAATGTGTTTGAATGTCCAATCTGTGGGAGTTCTTTTAGATCTGAGGAAGAGGTGACCGTACATGTAGAGAGCTGTCTTAATAGTAATTCAGTTGAGAACAATGGTGATGATGGGACAGAGAGTAAGAGTGAATTGGAGGCTTGTGTTGGTGCATTTGTTTCGGGGAAGCCGCCGGAGGGGTCAGTTGATGTGGTTCTTAGGTTGTTTAGGAATATAGTCAAGGAGCCAGATAATGTAAAGTTTAGGAAGATTCGAATGAGTAATCCCAAGATAAGGGAGGCCGTCGGTGAGGTTGCGGGAGGGATTGAGCTGTTGGAGTTTGTTGGATTCGAATTGAAAGAAGAGGGTGGAGAGATGTGGGCAGCGATGGAGGTTCCTAGTCCAGAACGAATTAGCCTGATTAGTAAGGCAATATCATTATTCGAACCAAGAAAGATAGAAGAACCGCAAAAGATTGAGAATTTGCCGTCTGCAACTCAAGAAGAGATAGAGGAAGCAGTTAAGCCAAAGAAGGTCGATAGACAGGTATCTTTTTTTCCCTTTTGTTCTTCAGAATATAATGGTGTGGAATATTTATTCATGAAAGTGCGTGATCCAAGAAAGTTTATTATGTCTTTGTTGCTTGTAGTTTTCAAATATTTATTGTGTATTAGGTTATTATTCGTTCTGTTCCTGCACTCTGCTATTGGGAATCATCTTCCTGAGGTCTTTAAACCTATATGATGGTTGAACTTTGGAGTTTTGAGTGTAAATTGCTTAGAACAAAATTAAAAAGTAAACTGGGAAAAGATTATCTTTTTTGGGGGTAAATTAATGTCATCTCATCAAGCAAATCCTCTGGATGAAGAATGTCAATCTTGTCTATCTCATTACAATGCTTGAACTGTAACTGGAGCTCTATTTAATTCCTGATAAGATGTGTTACATTAAAACAATCTAACACATTTGCTAAGATGTGTTACAATGATATGTTTATCTCTCCAAGGAATGTAACATTTCTTCTGCAAGATGCCAAAATCCAAGCAGCAATCTCAGAATCCACTGCAAGGAGAACAGAATCTTCTTCAAGCCTTTATTGCAAGCCAGCTCTAAAACAAATCTAAGAGCATGTAGTTCATGAAACAGCACAGAAACAGGTCTTGTAGCAGTAGCAAAAGCCAACATAAGTTCCCCGTTTCTATTCCTAAAATCACCACCTCTATTTGCTGTACTCAACAATAGAAGGGGTGAAACTAAAGTATTACACTTTTGAGTTCTACAACCAGTTCTAGCCGTTGCTTAATGACTATGTGAAAAGGATTAAAATCAGTTGGATGTTTGTGTTGAAAATCAGTTATATTGTCCCTAATAACAGAAGCTGCTGCCAGCAGAGTCCTTGTTTTGCATCTTCTTGTCCTCAATATTCATGATGCTTTGCATTTTCTTTTAGGATTCATAGAATGATTCTTAATCGTCTATACCATGGTTGGGCAGTAAATGTTTTTTTTATCAACTTTAGTATATGTTTGGGGGAATCACCAAACCCTTTAACTGAGATCACTTTAGTTCATTCTGCTACTTTATGTGGTAGTTGCTTATTAGAAGATGAAAAAGTGATTTTTTTAAATGTCACGAAGAGGTTATGAATTGTCACTGTTTAAGCTTCTTTCAGGGCAATAAGCATATACTTGCATGGACAGCCTACTATAAAAAATAAAATAAATAAAACCATCATTATTTGGCTCAGTATCATTTTGGTTACTAGAAGAGACGATCACCACACTGGGCAATTGAAGAGAATGGATAATGTCTGTTATACTTTATATCATTAAACCTGATGAGAACTTAAAAAATTTGTTGAAAATGACAACCTGATAAAATCGTTGTCATTGCTTCAATTTCTAAATTGCACTGAATTGAGCATGATTTTTTGTCCAACAACTCTTCTTTTCCTTCAGGCCCAAAAAGAAGAAAAAAGTAAAAGAAAGTCCTATATCTTAAATTTTGGTGTTCTCTCTAAGTTTTTCGTCAATTTGACTGCCATAATGTTTTGTCTTGTCTGCTTCTGATGGAACCCTAAACATTGATCCTCACCTTTATTTTTGCAATTTAAATTAAGCAGTGCAGCTTTAGGAATTCCTCATCTATGTTGTTAGACACAGACACCCTCATCTAGGTTGTTAGACACAGACACCATACTTTATCATAGTTCTTTTTTCTGTCCAAAAGGATATGTTAACTGATCCTATAGTGAGATTCGGTCCTGTGAAGAACATATGGTGAAAGAAATCGTTGATCTTCCCATCTATAGAAGTTTTCTTCTGAAATCTGATGCTAGGTTTTAAAATGTCTGAACAAGAGATAGAGATATAGAGGCTTGGTTTGTTCTGCAGAGAAGAGGAAGCATGCTTTGCAGTGTTTTCTGCAATATGGAGCAAAGTCCATTCTGATGTGGGTAAAATGCCGCGACAATATCTGGAAAAAATTTATAGGCCTCCTAATCTTGAAGTTAGTTATCTGATTGTTGTTTAAACATAATTGATTTGAACACAACCTTATAGTTGGCTGTCACAGAATAAATGTAAATTTTATTTAGTGAATGCACTTTGTGTATGGTAAATGCCCCAGTAATCTTGTGTTCATTGCACAACAATGGAACCATTTTGTTGTAGCAACTCTTTGCTTCTTTAAATGTATTGAATATTACTTATAAAAAAAATGTATTGAATATTTTCCTAAAACAATTTTGTAAGCTTACTTTCCTGCAGTTTATTTGTCTTATATTGATGCAAATTGTCTATAATAGATTATGAGAAATTTGACCAAATCTCAAGCAATTTAACTGTTTAAAGTTGAACACTGATAAAAGTATAATCTTCACATGCAAGATTCTTTCTGTTGCTGAGTTGTTAATTTTGTTATTTTTCTTGTCGATTATTTACAGAAGTAAAGCAGATGTGCATGAAGTATGCAAATTATAATATTATCTAAGCTAACTTGGAGCTAGTGCTTTCTCATCTACTCATTGTTGTAGTAGTATGTTCACATTTCACATTGTATTTAACAATTTTTTAACAATTCTTTTCTCTTTTGCCACCTTCTGTTTTTTTCCCTTATGAATTATTCACATGACCCATTGATTTTGTTATTTTAGATCCGGGTCTTTTTTTCCGTACCTGAAAGTGTAGCAGCAAAAATTGAGCTGCCAGATTCTTTCTACAACCTCTCAATTGAAGAGATTAAGAGAGAAGCTGATATGAGGAAGAAAAAGATAGCAGAATCTCAACTTTTGATCCCCAAGTCTTACAAAGAAAAGCTGGCAAAAGCTGCAAGGAAGAGGTACAGAAAAACTGTCATACGTGTCCAGTTTCCTGATGGAGTGGTGCTTCAAGGTGTTTTTACCCCTTGGGAGCCAACTAGTGCGCTTTATGAGGTTAGTCCGCTCAGTTATATATTAGTTGATATTTTATTGTGACCTTCTCTCTTTGTTTCTGTAATTGTGAGTTAAACATAATTTAAGCCAAAACAAACTCGTCGAAGATAATACCTTATCTGGTAGTGGCGCGTGCAAAATGTGAGAAATGTTTGTTTCTCAACCAAGAATAATTTCCACGCTGCCGGTATCTGTTCGGTACTAAAGTTTCTGTTGTAGTGATGAGTGATTAGACTGACTGGAGCTTTTCATGTGCTAAGTGGAGTTGGCAACTTCTTATGTATACAAGTGTTAGCGGAGTGGTACCTCATGGTGATATCTGCTGATGTAGTTCACTTTTCGAAATTAGCAATATCCAGTGCATGAATTTGGTGTCTGATTCATAAAAGATTTTTCCTAGCTCGGGTGATATAGTTTATAAGCACGAGAAAAAAAAAAGGAAAAAAAATAACTACGAACCTTGGACATCCCCTCCTCTGTTGTGACAGGATATTTTCAAATCAAGTTTGGGTCTTACAGGTGATATTGTTTCATTGGTTGTCTTTGCTAATTTCTAAATACCCCCTCTTGGGTTTTGATATGATGTTACTGGCTTGATAGGATATCTGAATTCTGATCTATGACTCTTTGGTCTTGACGAGGGTGAGTTTGTTTTCTCTATACACTGACTCTTATAGAGATGCCTGTTGGAGGTAGATTAAGAAGTTCTAGAATTTTTGCATGGAGTAGTCTATCTATTTCCTATTCATCATGTGATTTTGAAGTAATATGTCTTTCATGCAATATGGCATGGAGTGCATGTACTAGAGTTTCAATTTAATGTGGGTTAAAGTATGCATATAAATATAAAAATAAATATGAATAGCCAACTACAATGTTGGTTTCAATAATGAAAGTAAATGATGAATAAACTAAAAACAAATAATAAAGTTTGTTATGTATAAAATCATAAATAGACTTATTTGTTGCAACAATAATCGTTCAATCAATTCTAGCATAGATAAATTGGAAAGGATTAAAACTAAAATTTACCATTAGTTAATTTACAAATAAAAGTAATGGAAATTATTTGCATGTGAGATGCTTGTCAATTAATATACAACACGTGTCGAAGCTAAAAAGCGTTGTGCGTGCCATTTAAAAATAGATTAACAAGAAAAACTGAAATATCTCTTGCTTAACAGTTTTCATTTTTCTGTCCTACTCACTTTGGAGTATTGGTAAGGACATTTCTCTGGCCACTAAGTGACAGGGGTTCGAGGCATATGTGGGTTTTAACAATAAAAAAAAGTTCTCATTTTTCTAAATTTTCCATTTTCCCCTAGGAAAAACTCTTTTTGAACCTAAAGAACATGTGCGAAGATTTTTGTGAGGCTTTGCACGTACTTCATATGCAATAAAATCCTTTAATTTTGAATGTATTGTGGACGATAGGGTGTTATTGGTATTAAACCTAAGTGGGGGGTGGATATTGTGGCAATTGAAAGTATGGGTGCAAATTTTTTCTTTAAAAGTGCAAGATGCATGCATGATAAAACCCCCAAAATTATTCATGAAAGTTGATGCAAATAAACATTTGAAAAAAAAAAAAGAGCAACTTTTCTTTTGCTTCTTTCAATATTTGCATTTAAAAGATAAAGATAGGTGTTGAGAGTCCTAATAGGGTTCTTAATGAGTGTTTTCGTAGGTTTTGATCATATTTATCTTATCTAATTGTTGTGTCTTATTCCTATTAGACTTAGTATTCATAAGTCTATACATTGGGTCAATTGTATTCTTTTCATTCAATCAATAAGGTAGGGAATTCTTTTCAGTTATTGTGTTTTCAACATGGTATCAGATTATGATCTCTCTTGGGATCTTGAATAATTTTTTTATTTCTTCTTAAAAAAACGTTGTTACTGTTCATCCGACACTGTTCATTAGGTATTGTTCATTTGGAACTGTTCATTTGGCACCATTTTCTGTTACTGTTCATAGATAGTAAAGAAAGTTTGATAAATAGATTCGTACAAAAAAAAAAGGTGGTAAAAAAAATTTAAAAAACGTGTATCTTTCCTCTTAACTTTGTCTTCCATGTGGAGGAGTTTTTTTTTTGCGTTATCTTTTTTTTAGGAAATCACTATGGAGTCCAAGATTGTCTCCGGTGTGTCTCCCCATCCAAGTTCTCATATTAGAACTTCATTTAGTCGTGGTGGTAATTTTGTTCGTCAATGTACGTACTGTCATTTCGGGCATTTTCAAGAGACGTGTTGTAAGTTAATTGGTCGTAGTTGAGGTTCACTTCGTCAATGTACGAATTGTCATCGTTCCAGGCATACTTGGGAGAAGTGTTGGAAGTTAGTTGGTCATACCATGGATACTAATGATATGACTTATGATTCTATTAAGTATGGATTTACCTCAAAATCTGTGCCTTCAACTTCTCTAATGATTTCCAAAGATGAATATGATGAATTCTTACAAAATAAGGCAATCAACCGGACATCTTCCTCGACTACCTTCAAAAAAGTACACCAAAAGCTTGTCTATCATCTTGTAACTTTTCATCTAGACCTTGGGTCCTTGACTCTGCAGCTACTAATCATTTGTCAGGTACCACTGATGTTTTCTCTACTTTTTATCATTCTGTGTCTTTGTCTAATGTTATTGTTGCAGATGGATCTAAAACCACTATTAGTGGCATTAGCACTATGCATCTTAGTTCTTCTATGTCTTTATCATCTGTCCTTTATGCTCATTTTTCTCAGTATAATTTGCTATATGTTAGTCAGCTTACAAAATCTCTTAACTGTTATGTTACCTTTTTTCCTGATTCTGTTCTTATCCAGGATCTGACAACAAGAAAAACATTTGGTGGAGGGCATAATCAGATGACCTGTATTACTTTAATCCTATCTCATCACCCATTTCTTGCTCGATTGACGTGTCTCCCACTTCAGGAACATTGTTGTTTTGGTCATCCGTCCTTAGCGAAGCTAAAAAAGTTAGTGCCTACTTTGAGTCAGGTTTTGTCTTTAGAATGTGAGTCGTGCCAATTGGGTAAGCATCATCGTCTATCGTTTTTTTCCCGAATTAATAATCGTGTGTCTAGTCCTTTTATGTTAGTACATTTTGATATTTGGGGTCCAAGTCGTGTGACTTTCAAATTTGGATTTCGATATTTCGTTACCTTTGTGGATGATTATTCCAGACTTACTTGGCTTTATTTAATGAAAAACCGTTCTGAGTTGTTTTCCATTTTTTGTCTTTTGTACTGAAATAAAACCCAATTTGACTTATCTGTTAAGATTCTTTGTAGTGACAATGCTCGGGAATATTTTTCTTAGTCTTTTACAACTTTTATGACTAAGTCTGGCATTATTCATCAGTCATCTTGCTCTCATACATCCCAACAAAATGGGGTTGCATAGTGAAAAATCGTCATCTTATGAATGTTGCTCGTACTCTCTTATTTTATATGCATGTCCCTAAATTGTTTTGGAGCAAAGCTATTACTTAATCAACCGTATGTCATCCTCTATTCTCGATGGTCAAACCCCCCACTCTGTGCTCTTTCCTAAAGATGTTACCTTCAACTTACCTCATCGTGTCTTTGGATCTGTTTATTTTGTTCATCAGCTCCATCCAGGGGTGGACAAACTTGATCTCCGCTCTATAAAGTGTATTTTCGTAGGTTATTCTCGTACAGAGAAAGTTTATCGGTGTTATAGTCCCTTACTACAAAGACACTTTGTTTGTGCTGATGTTACATTATTTGAGTCTACTTTGTATTACTTCGAGTCTTCATTCTATCTCAGATTTGGTTGATTCATTTCTTTGTCAATTACCTATTTCCATGCCCCTTACACGGTTAAATCCTCCTCCATAAGTCTCTTTGTCGTCTGCTACTCCGTCGCAAGTATACTCTCATCATCCGCAATCTCCCACCTCTACTGCTCCACCAATTGCTCCCTTGTTGACATATCCTGGTCCTTCTTTTTCATCTGAGGATGATCGTCCTATTGCTCTTTGTAAAGGTAAACGTTTATGTACTGCTCATCCGATTGCTAATTTTGTGTCTTATGATTATTTATCTCCTTCATATGCTTCGTTTGTTGCTTCGATCTCTTTTGTCTCTATTCCTAAGTCTGGGAAATCTGTTGTTGGTTGTCGTTGGGGTTATCTGGAAAGGTTCATCCTGATGGTACTATTGACAAATTAAAAGCTCGCTTACTAACAAAAGGGTATACACAAGTATATGATATTGACTATGCTGAGACATTCTCTCCAGTGGCAAAGATTACGTTTGTTCATGTCTTTATCTCTCTTACATCTACTTTTGATTTGCCACTACATCAGTTGGATGTGAAAAATGCGTTTCTAAATGGTGATTTGCAAGAAGTATACATGGAGCAACCACCCGGATTTGTCACTCTATATCAATTAAAGAAATCTCTATATGGCTTGAAACAATCTCCTCGAGTGTGGTTTGGTCGGTTCAGTGAAGTAGTGATTAATTTTGGTCTCAACAGATGTAGTGTAGATCATTCTGTAAGGTAGGATATTGTTGATTGTATATGTAGATGATATTGTGATCACAGGAGATTACAAAGAAGGCATTCTAGCATTGAAACAATTCTTGAGTACTAAATTTCAGACAAAGGATTTAGGACAATTGAGATACTTCTTGGGTATTGAGGTTGCTAGATCTCGTCATAGTGTTTTTTTATCTCAGCATAAATATGTTCTTGATTTTTCGACTGATACTAGAATGTTAGGGTGTAAGCCTATAGATAGTCTTACGGATTCCAACACAAAACTTGCAGTTGATCAAGGTGATTTATTATCTGATCCAGGACAATATAAGCGTTTGGTTGAAAAATTGAATTATTTGACTGTTACTAGGCATGCTATTTCATTTGCAGTAAGTGTGGTTAGTCAGTTTCTTGATACTCCGCGAACTAGTCATTGGGATGTTGTTATTCGAATTTTGAGATATCTTAAGAGTGCTATTGATCGTGGTTTACTTTATCAAAATCATGGTCATACTCAACTTGAGGATTATACTGATGTAGATTGGGTCGGCTCTGCATCTGATAGAAGGTCCACTACTAGGTATTGTGTATTTATTGGAGGTAATTTAATATCATAGAAAAGTAAGAAGCAAATTGTGGTTGCTAGGTCGAGTGTTGAATCCAAATATAGAGTAATGGCACATACTACCTGTGTGATGGTTTGGCTAAAGCAGTTGTTAGCGGAACTTGGGGTTAACCAGCTAAGTCCTATGAGTTTGGTGTGGGACAATCAAGCAGCTACTCATATTGCAAATATTTCATTGTTTTATGAAAGAACTAAACATATTGAAGATAATTGTCATGTTGTTCAAAAAAGCTTCTACAAAATATGATTAGTACTAGACATGTGAAGTAGCAGATTTATTTACTAAACCATTAGATGGTTCTCGAGTTCTATTTATTTGTAAGAAGTTGGGTGCATATGATATTTATGCTCCAACTTGAGGGAGAGTGTTGAGAGTCTAATAGGATTCTTAATGAGTGTCCTAGTAGACTTGGATCATATTTATCTTATCTAATTGTTGTGTTTTATTCCTATGAGACTTAGTATTCATAAGTATATATATTGGGTCAATTATATTCTTTTCCTTCAATCAATAAGACAGAATTCTTTTCAGTTATTGTTTTTTAACAATAGAAACTATTTTTTCAATGGGAAATGCTACTTCGGGCACAAGGCACAAGTCAGCACTGTGCCCAAATTTTCTTGGACAAAAATACCCTCAATGTTGTTCAATGAAAGAGTTACACAAGGTCAGATTGGAAATTTTATGTTCATCTCCTTTCCTCTTCTCTACTCTCTTTACTTTTTCTCACTTATTCACTTATTCACTTATTCATCCTCTTCTTAGCCACCACATGAAAAGCTCTTTTTCTCTCAAGGATCTCTCTTCCTGTACGGCTCTCTCATTCCTTGCCCCTTTGTCTCACTTCTCTCTTCCTCTCTCTCTCACCTCTTTGTTTCTGTGCCTTCTCTCCCTCACGTAGCCAACCCCATGTTGCCTCAAACCGATGCTTCAAAAAAGTAAAATCAACTAAGTAAACTCAGGTATTACTATCATACACTCAGCACTCAACCAGATACCAATTCATAGCCACGTATAGTAAGTGATTTTCACATTAGCATTGAAAGGTACACAATGATGATAAATCCCAAACAAATCAGAAGTATAGTCTTTGCAGTGTGCTTGGCAAGATGATAAATCCCAAGCAAGTTAGCATGTTGTGGGCGATGACTGACTGGGTTCGGCTGGTATGCCACATAGTTGCAAGATTGAAATGAGTTTTATTAATTTTTACATTAGAACAAAAATATTGCATGGAATTTAAGAGAAAAGTCATTGTGTGGGTGTTTCAAACTTTGAAAGAGGGAAAAAGAAACTGAAAACGTGAGAGATGAGAGGAAATCGAGTTGGATATGTTTGAGACGGAAGGGTTTGGTGAGAGATGGAGATGAGAGAGATCGAAGAAGAAGAACGTGTTGCCTAGAGACCTGTGAAGAAAAATGATTTTTTTTTTATCATTTGAATTGCATAATTATCCTTATTTCAGTGATGTGGTATGGGCAATTTTTATCCAAACAAACTTGGGCACAATGCTAACTTGTGCCTTAAGAATGGCAAGTTAGCATTCCCTTTTTTAATTAGAAAAATATTTGTGGGGGCGAACTTAATAATTATTCCAAAGCCTTTAGATTATATGACTTGAATAAGGAATATTTAATGGAGAATGGGGGCCATGAATCTCTTTGCCATAACTGCGCTTCAGGCCTGATCGATTAGTCAAGTTGTTCTACTGGTGTTTTGACATTTCTGACCAAATAATTGCAGACTGATGCTCGATCACTTGAATATAAATATTGAGGGTTTATCATTTATTCTCACATGGAATTTTGGAGAAAGGTTGCAATTTTATTGTCAAGGTTGCTATTGCTGGCAATGAAAGGAAAAGCTTATCAATTTTCTTGCTGTTTTACGAGTTTTTTTTCCTCATTTCTGGCTGTCATAATAACATCAAGGAATAGCTATACTCCTTTTCTAAAATTCATAATGTACTGTAAAGTTTAATGTCATGAATCGATCTATTATTGTTTCTTTGATATTTGTCTTTCCTATCACCAAAGTCTTGTATCTGCATGGAGGACTGAATAATGTCTGTAGCTTGAATAGTGGTATTACGCCAGGTTTTCAACCATTAGTAATTTGTTATGTCATGTAGTGTATTTTCCCTGTTCTTTTTCTTTATTTCTTTCTTTCATTCATTTTTTTAATGCAATCCTGAAGAAAATGTTTTGGTTGAGTTCCTTTCTTCAAAACCCATAATTTGTTCTTGCAAAATATCTAAGGTGCTAATTAGCGTGACAGATTATTTAAGTACCTCTGTTTTCTTTTTGGTTGGGTGGCATTTCCTCTGTTCTTCTAACCGGCTTTATGTTGCAAAGGATTGATGAAAGAAAATGTGTGAGCCTTGTTTTATGGTATAAGCATTTTTTTGTGTGATTTTAAACTTATGACATCATTTCCTCTTCAGTTTGTGAGTTCAGCACTGAAAGAACCCAGCTTGCAGTTCGATCTGCTAGATCCTGTATTGGTCAAACGAAGGGTGATCCCTCATTTTCCTGCAACAGGAGAGAGAGCGAGAACGCTAGATGAAGAGGATTTGGTCCCATCAGCACTTGTCAAGTTTAGACCTATTGAAACGGATTCTATTGTTTTCACAGGGCTCTCCAATGAATTCCTTGAAATTAGTGAACCGCTGGTAACTAATTCAGATGTTGCTCCAGTGTAAGCTTCAATCAACTCTGTGGCTTTGGTCGGGTAGATGTGCTCGTATTCTCAAGATTCATCTCACTTTTTTCTGTTGTAAATACACCCACCATCGATGTAGGAGCAAACATTTTTGTCTTATGATGTTTTTTACTACTCCCTTTGTCCCATCGTAATGATTTAATAATAGAAAAATTATGGGACAAAGGGAGTATTATTTACTGAATGCATCAGTAAAGCGTAAAATGTTTACTGCATTGTGGGTGCCCTTTCCTCCAGTTTTGATCAGCTTACTTCAGTTGCTATTCCTTGCTGGTAAATGCAATGTTGTATGTACCAGAGTAGAGGACTCTACTTCTGAAGAAATAATTATTTATGTCTACCTGTGAGATTCTGACTACAAAATCTTAATTCTCTTATAAAGATGACACATAAGATTTCTATCGTGCTATCAGAGTTGTCTTTTAATAGTTTCTCTCTCCCTGCTACCCTAAATGGTTGTTTGTTACAACTACAGATTTTTGTTATGTTATTTTGGAGTAAATGTTACTTTTTGAGGAGGCTGAGGCCCCATTTCACTTACTTGTTTATTTTGTCATTTTTGTTGATATGTATGTATTCCAATAATCTAATAAAAAAAAATTGGATATAAAAACAAAATTGAACCCTTAAGATAACATTTAGGAGCCAATTGACACAGCTACAACCCAAACAAAATTGAAATAAGGTTATAGATTGAAAACGAAAAGTAACATTTACTCGTTACTTTGGTTTTCACAAAACCTCAAAAAGTAAGCAACAAAGAGATGAGTAAGAGTTACATGTAGTCATAGATAATGCTGGATAAATATACTGCATCTTGTATTCGTTTTCTTTAAGCTCTTGATGTAGGCATCCAAACACACTGTTTCAGATACCCATATGATCCAACATATATGCTCATTCGTGTTCAAAATCCGCAGGACAAAGAGTTTCAGGAGCTATATGAAATTGTATGGCTCGTGAAAGAAGATATATGCAAGACCATGTATCACGTCAGATATCCAGATGAAGCCTTTGATTTCTTGCTCCCATTTTTGTTCGTCTTTTTCTTTGGTTTCTCATCTGAGGCAGGCTGTGTGCTCTCTAGATGTTGATGAATGGCAGCTCGTGGATCCACTTGGAAAGCAGGATGGTTAAGAACAGTACTCAACTGTTTCCCCTCCTTCAATCTGATGAGAACACAAACGTTATTTCGTAATGAAAATTCAAGTAAAATAAAAATATAATTGCAACAGAGATACCAAGCTATTTTCTTTTGCATAGCACTGAAACTTGTTTATTTTGATAGTAAATTTGAGTCTAATTTCTTGTGGACAACAATACCAGCCATCAAAGAAAAGCAACAACATACTCTCTAAAATGGAAATGCAAGAGCTCACCTGAACATTCTTGTGGCTAATAAAAATTAACAAATGGACAAAGAAATGAAACTCTTATAACTAATTCAACAAGGAAATTTCAAATAAAATAGACGCATATGCTGATCAAAGCTGATTACTAATGGTACCACACTTCTAAATTTCCCGAAATTAAATTACTTCAAAAAATTTAACACATCATATACAGAGACAGAGATGAAAAGTTTTCAATCAACCTTAAGATTTAGGCAATTCCAATCTAATCTAACCAGAAAATATATTAGCTACTTTTCAGACCAATACTAGGTAGATTTATGGCTTAAAGATGAAAAAGGAAAAAGATGTTTAAAACAAGGTTGTCACCTTCCTAATCTCCTTTTCCTTTTTCGCAGAAAAAGAAAAAATATGTATATATGGGCAAGCTTTTCCTAATCTCCTTTTAAGATTTAAATTTTAAAATCTCAACAATTTGACAGATTTTTACAATTTGACTAGATGTAACACACTTGTTTATTAATATCACTAAAAAATTGTCGTTAAATTTAGAAATGAAAAGTATGGATAAAACAAAGTTACCGTTAAGAAAATGAAAGAATTTGTACACAACCCGACAGATGTTATGCTATTGTATTTGTTAGTCAATTTGTTTTTTTGTGTCTTTTGTTTTATATATATATATATATATATATATATATATATATAAGGCAAGCTTTCCCTACCAAAGTAAGTAATTGAAGAATACGTACAAAGTAATTTTAACTTTAGATTCTGTTTGTTTTACCGGTAAAAAATAATTTTTATGTAAAATTATATTTTTATTGTTTTGGTCGATTGTAAATTGTTTTACATTAAAACCGTTTTACACCAAAAATTGGTATTTAAAAAAAATGACTTAAGTCCGAAAGAACTCTGGCAGCGTGCTTCTACAACATACATAAAATATATATATATATATATATATATATATATATATATATATATTTGAGTCAAAAAATGCAAAAATATCTGCCATTTTTTTGTAAAAAAATATCATCAATATTTATATTATATTTGTTTTTAAATATGTATATTTACTGTTTACTTATAAGATATACATTTTTTCAAATGTCAAGTCTTTCCCACGACAAACTCTTTATTAAAAAAACATACAATAATAAACGTTGATTTTTATATTAATAAATACAGTAAAAAAATGAAAAAAATCTACCCCGCTTTATATATATTTACTAACAAAAATTTCTGGATCTGAACTGCTGCCTGCTCTTAGTTGAAGCCAATTATACGCTGATCTCAGCGTGAGGCAGTTGTGGGTGAGATCTGGTATAATTTGTAAAATTGTATGTCGTAATAGTTTGCTGTATTAAAACTCATGGAGGTTGGAAATGGTGAAAATTGGGTTTGAATCGAGAGAAGCTTACTGAGCTGTTCTTTTTTCTTTGTAAACGGGATGCGCCCATGTGGTTGTGTTATTGTTTTTATTGAAAACCATGTGGGCTAGAGGGAGATATTTAATTTAGAAAATGCAATTTGTTTCTTCTGTTCAGCTGTGGAAAAACAAAAATCAAAAAGTAAAAAAAAAATTAAAAATAAAGAGTGAGTATCAGCTAACATAATTAAAAGAATCCATTGCTACGGATTAAACTTCACTCGCATTAAAAACAAAAGAGATAAATGAGAGACGAGGAAGGATTATCTCCCGTTGTGTAAATCAATTTATTTTTTAAAAAAGATTACATAATTTTTTTATTGTAAGTTTTTTATAAATAATTAAAAAATAATTATTTTTTTATAAAAATATCCACTTTCTCACTTTCTTAAAAATTGTATCTCACATATTATATCATTCACTCTCTTTATATATTTATTTATTTTATTTCTAGACTTAAACTAAATAAAAAAATTTAAAATAAAAATTTATAATTTTACATAAAACTTATTTTACTTTTTAATTCATTTTACATAGAAACAAACAAAATTTTAACAGAACTTTATGATCCACTTTGACAGTGGTATATCTTTACCTTTCTTTGTAATATATATTTTTGGAGCATTGATATATATCTTCAAAATTGATCACCAAAGAAGGAGATCGCTCCACTCATTTTCCATTTTTAATGACAAAGTCTTCAATTTACCATTCTAATTTCTTTATGTGTCAAGTTTTATTTTTGTTTACCCTTTGAGACTATAAATCGAATACTTTAATATTCTCAGCTAGCTTGGTTACTTGTTTGTTTGGACAATGAGAACTAAAAACCCATAGACTAATGTTCCACTAAAAATTTTAATAAGGCGAATGGACATGTCGCACGCCTAAATTTTGCATCTACCCTCTTATAAGATTTGTGACAATCACTGTCTTATTCATTACCCCACTTTTAGTCCCCTTCAACAAGCAAATATGCTTTAATTGGATGGCTGTTGAAAACCTTCGATATGACCTTGATTGCATTTGCCGTCATGCATGGACCACCAATCTATTTAGTATTTATTAAAGATATTTGGATTTAAACTTGAGTTTATCTTTTAAAAAATTATTAAAAATTTAATTGAATAATTTATTAATTGATGTTTTAATTGTTATTTAATAAAATTTGATAAATTACATTACACTACCTCCAATTATTTTTAAATGACACTAACATACCAAACAATTTTAAAACTCACGATTCACCTCAAAACACCAATTTCTACCATTAAACAGCTCCAAAATGAATTTTTTTTAATAATCAAAATTTTAATTTGATATTACTTTTTATAATGATCAAACTACTCTTAGGTATCATAAATGTTACATTTTAAAAAATAAAATGATTAAGGATAGAACATATTTAACAAGAAATTTTTAGGGTTTTTTTAAAAGAAAATTATCATCATTCTTTTTCAAAAATTATTAAAAGTATATTTTAAATGAATTTATATTCTATTATATGGTATAGAAAAATTTTACTTTATATATTTTATATTATAAAAATATTATGATATCATTATCTATCGCATCCTCAAATAAATGAAAATCAAATTTCATTATAAAACAAATTAAATATTTTAAATGGAAAGTTTATTAATATTTTTTTTATAAAATTAAATAACCTAACATATCAATAGGTTCAAAAATGGACAATTCAATAAACAATAGTTGTAGCAGTGAATCTAATTCATCAAATTCGTCTGTTTGATGTAAATAGAGAAAATAAAAAGAAATATGAAAATGGTTGGTAATTTATATAATTGTAAGGGTGTGACATTTGTCACACAAAGGTAATTTGGGAAAATGAATGGCGTCAAAACTAGTTTTGAGATTAAAAGCTATAAAATTTAGCAGTTGATTTTGAACCTAAATCAACTTTTTAAAGTTGTTTTCACCTTCTAATTTATTAGAAAAAAAAAGTGTTTGATTAGCTTATACTTTTTGGCCGCAAATATTGTTTGAGAAGTAGTCCCAAACATGCATTAAGAAGATTAACTTTTTTTCTTCAAATATTTAGTTGAGATGATAGAAAACTATTAGAAAAGAAAATAGTTTTCTCTTTAAATTGTTTAGTATAGTGGAAAAAATGGAAGGAAAATAGTGTCATTTTTAAAACTACACCCTTAATTCATAATTTTAATTTGAGAGATTAGATAGAGATTAATTTGTAAAATGATATTCTTAATTATCTATGTTTTCTTTCATTTTTCACTCTCTAATATATTGAAGTTTTCAACTTCAAGAATCTGATAACCCACTTGAAAATTTTGAGTTTTGCACAAAGATAATTCTCGGTCAATCAGGGCTTCAGTTTGATCGACTGAACCTACGAATTTATCTAGAACATCATTTAAAAATGACAGTTAATTAACTTATAAATAAAATATCTATTGATTTAAGAGTTGAAACAGACAAATAATCTCTATAAATACAAAGATTGTAACTGCAAAAATAACACATAATTATTCTAAAACTCTCTATTTTTCTCTCCTTGATGATAAATTCTTTACAAGCCAGGAAAGTTATCACATTAAAGAAAGTGATATTCACACCTCATTAAACCATGAATTTTCTTCTATCATTTGCCACAGAAATAACACAATCATCTTAATTTGAAAAGATTATAATTTGTATATGTAATAAAACAAAATACCAATTTTTTCTCTTTTATTAAATAAAAAAATACACTCAACTATTTTTTTTTTTTTAGTTTTTTTTCTTCCGCTCTTTTATTAAATATGATGTGTAAACCACTTATATATTGAGTTTGGTTTCTCTTTAATAATCGAGAGAGAGAAATTTATTACGTGATGTCAATGATCTCTCTGTCACTAATAGAGATCCTAACATTTATAAATTGGTATGGAAACGGTTTGATTTTTCACTCAATTTTGCGTTATAAACACAAATTCCTATGTTCTTTATTTGAACACAAGAGGTTTAAACCCCATTATAAAATATATATTAGAAGTGAAAAAAAAAAAAAAAAGTTTATACCCCTCCACAGAGGTCAAAAAAGACTTAAGTAGCAGGTAGCAAGTAGCAAGTAGCAAGTAACAAGGAAAATATAAATTCTTACGTCATGAGATAAACATAGACTAGAGAGTGGATAATGAAAGGAAAAAAAAAAAGAAAATAGAAATATAATTGGGTGACAGCTAGCATTATTGAGAATAAAGTGGATGTGCGTGAAAACCATGAAACGTGGGTTGTACTTTGTCGGCAAACTAAAATAAATACCACGTGTTATTTAAAATAAATAAATAAATACCACCAGAGTGTAGACTATAAAAGAAATCATTTAAAAAAATCATTAATAATTATAAAAAATTTAAATAATAATTATTTTTAAAAAATAAAATATAAATTAAATACCAAAATTATTATTCAATTTTTTAAAATCATTATTAAATTTTTTTTGAATTCGTGATAATTCCTAAGCATGTGATATCATTATTCTAAATTAAAAATAAAAATCACAAGTCCCTCTTATAATCTCTGCACTTAGAAAAATAAGGTTAGATTGTATCTGTATGATATTTTATTGGTAATTTAAAAATATTTAATTGATAATATTATTATTATAAGAGAAAATTACATTATATTACGTCCAAATTTATTAAAATAACACTAACATAATAAATCTTTTTAAAACCAACAATTCACCTAAAATATCAATTTCAACTATCAAAAGCTTCAAAATAAATTTCTTTGAAAAATCAAAAATTTAACTAAACATTATTTTTCATGATGACCAAATAAACCTTAATGTTAAACTATTTCCAAGTGATTATGTTTAAATCAAAAAATTTTATAACACAAATTTTTAAGTTATTTAAATTCAATTTTTTCTAAAAAAATAAAAACATACAGTATTATTTTAATAAAAAATATTTAATTATCTTTTATAATATTTATTTATTTGAGGATGCGATATGCAATGATACCATAATATTTTTTAAAATATAAAATATATAAGTAAATAATTTTATACCATATAATAGAATATAAATCTATTTAAATTATATGTTTAACAATTTTTGAAAATGAATGATTATAATTTTATTTTAAAAATATTCCTAAAAAATTCATTGTTAAACATGTTACATCCTTAATACTTCTATTTTTTAAAAAGTTAATGATACTTTAATCATCATAAAAAGTAATATCAAATTAAAATTTTAATTTTTTAAATAAATTTATTTTTAAAGTAATGTTTTAGAATAAATCATGAGTTTTAAAAAGACTTGATATGTTAACATCATTTTAATAAATTTAATAATAATACAGTATAATTTGTTTTTATTATAAATATTAATTACAAATAATAATATTATCGATTTTTTTATTTAAATTATCAGTGAAATCTAAGCTAAGAATTGCTGTGCAATGAGGTGTCGGCTATGCATGCAGAGGAATAATGATTTGTACTTCTAACACGTGCGGGTGACACGTAAAGTTGATTAACCTCGACCTGACGATTTGCTAGAATACCACGAGCTGTGATTGTACGAATGACAGCTCCATTCAACATTATAGCATTACATTTTTGTCCCTCAACTATGGATCACGAAAATTGTTTTTTTTTAATAAAACTTTTTTTTTCTTTTTTTTACTGTTCATGATTTTTTTTTCATTTTCATTTTCTTTATAACTATATCTTCACGCGTCCTTTTTTTTTCTTCAAAAGAATTATTTTATTCAATACTAAATTCTTCGCGTAAATATATTATTTTAATTTCATGTCATGTTTATTAAATTACTTCTTTACCCTTACTTTACAATTACGGGTATTACAAATACCAGAGGTTTCAAGGCGAATTCAATAGAGGACAACTAATTTAGGAGCTGCAGGAAGCTCTCAGGACGTGATCCTCGAAGCTTTGGTAGGCTTCCAGCTCTTTATGACCAGTATGTAGCACTGAGGCCAAGCTTGAAGAGGTCAGGATCGGCGTACATGTTGATATTGCTGACTTGAGGACCTGTCTTCGTGTTGTATATAATGATCTATCATTCTTTAGAGTTGACTCACAAAGTACTATAGAAGACTTATGAGTTAACTTCAAAACGTTCAAAACCAACTTTGAGCATCCAGCTTCCCTTATCCAGATGATTGGCACTATTAGTCTAGTTATCTTATATATTTCTGGACTTGAGAAACTTTGCAAGTTACATTTCCTTTCTCATGCATTTTAGTGTTTTCAAACCTATTCTCATGCCTGGTTGACATGTTAATTGTTTTTTCTACTTAAAATTTTGCTAGGTTCATGTGAACCTTAACTATTTATCTATTTATGGATGTGATTAGCTAAATTAGCTATTCTTTTGCAAATTTCCTGGTTGCTATTGATTTTCACTCATTTTTCAATTTTCTAATTTTTCTAGGGCAGTTTTCCCGTGTCTGTTATGGGCTAATCTTTTGCATACATGTTTGTTTTAGCATATTCTTTCTATCCGTTGGGATAGAAGTGCTTATTCTGCTGTCTTTTGCAAGTTCTAGTGCTAACCGATAGTTTTTTAGCATTTCAACTCCTTTTTGAGCTTTTTTCTCTCTTGAAATGCCATTTTCTGTTGTTGACAAAAAGGGGGAGATAAAAAGGGATAAAAATTTATATACTCCATACTTACTGTTTTTTATGTATGTATAGTTTTAGGGGGAGCATTGTTTCGAACCTACTCCATAGTCACTGTTTTTTATGAATGCATAGTCTTAGGGGAGCATTGCTTTGAACCTATTAGAATTGCTTCAAACAGAATTTATGCTTTGATATATACTCGGTTAGATGTTTTAAAAAAAATTTGCAAGTTGGTTTTATCTTAAAAACAGAAGAAACTCTGTCCATTTTTCTGCAAAAATTCAACACTTAGTTTCTAAAAACTACTCCATATAATTTTGTCATCATTAAAAAAGAAGAGATTGTTGACCCTTATTTGATTTTAATTATGACAAAACGCTAGCTTTTATTTGTGCTAACATTTTTAGCTAAGTGTTTAAAGTTGCAAACAACATATAATTCAAAGACAAGACGCTAAACAAGTAGACTGTTTGCATGAGAAATACAATATCAAGATCAAAGACCTAGAATAGGCTTTAAGGTAGTTAAGATATGTAAATCTCTACTGACAAGTATTTTGCTTTTCATTATGGCCCATTTTGATTAAAATTATTTTGCATAAAATCATTATGATTGGAAAAACATTCTCAAAACAGCAAAATCTGTTTTAGGACATACAATCGATTGAATGGTTTCATTCAGTCGACTGAATGAAATATTTGATACTAATTTGTCTTTTGAATTACTCCTCAGTCGACTGAACAAACCATCCAGTCAATTGAACGTTATAAAATAACAAAAATATTTCAAATCTGAAGGTATGTTCAGTGCATTTAATGCACCAAACCACTCCCAAACGGGATTTTTTAGAGAGTAACGACTAGTAGGTTTTGCATATATAAAAACCAATCATAAATAATATATAGAACATATACAAGAGTATTAAATCTTCATCTTCTCATTTAAGATCATTAAAAAGCTTTCAAAATCCTTTATGATCCATTTCTAAAAGCTTTATACTTTTAAGAGAGAGATATTCTTCATTGTAAGAGTATTGAATTCAAGTCTCTCTTCTATATTCAATTTCTATCATTGTAAAGAGAAAGAGTTAGTGTAACTCTTAGAGTGTTTAGGCATTAAACACTTACTTGTGAAAAAGATTATTGTAAGGTTTGGGCAATACTTGTGAAGTTGCTTGATTATTATTAGTGGATTGCTTGAAAGAAGTTCATTGAAGAGAGTGGACATAGAGTCGGGGTGATTCCGATATTACCGAACCACTATAAACGAAATTTGCGTGTTCTCTTTCTTTACTCTTTTAATTTCGAACAATTTATTTATTGTTTACTTTAATTAATTAAATTGTTAAAACTAATTTGTTAATTGCAAAAAACTTTTAAAACAATATCTAATGTACAAAGAGAGCATTGGATATATGAACACGTTAATGAGATGCATTAAGATTAATTGGGAATTGAGGTTTTCTGACAAGACAATTCTAATTTGATGGATAAGGAAATTGTGGTTGAATTGATACCATCCCATTTGAGCTAAAAGATGCATCAAGATTAAATATACTCTTTAACGAACACGATTCTCAACACATCAATTTCTTTTCTTTTTTTCTTCTTGCTTTTTATGATTCTACTAAAAATGTCTCTTTTCTATCACTTTCCTACTTTCTATCACTCTATATATATATATATATATAAAACTTTAGAAACATAAGTTTAGTTTGGTTTTTGCCAAATTAAGCTAAGTTTAGATTTAATGATTAGAATTGATTGCAATAACAAAGTTTGGGTGGTCAAAATCAACCTTACTTATTTGTAAAATTGTCTAAAGCAAAATTAAAACTTTTATCTCATTTATTTAGAAACTTTGCTTATTTGTAAATTTTTGTCTATTGAGAAAACATTCGTAGGGTAATTGTTAGTGCTAATTTATGAAGGTGAAAGATTATTTATTTAAGTTAATTATTTTACTTTAGACAGAGTTATTTTATTTTATTTTTATTTACAATGATAATATATCTTATCTTTATTTCTATCCATTTACATAATAATTCTTTTTATTCATAAATAATTTGTTACCATAAGAAATCGATTTATGGTAATAATTATTGAGCAAAAAACTACTGCTTTTTACACTAAAGAGTTAAATCATCGAAATATAAAACTTTAAACTTATGTTTTTAAATTCGAGTCATGTTATTGACATTTTAAAAATTATAATTCGTATTTTTTGTTTTTTTAATATTTAAATTTATAATAATATTTTTAATTAAATTATGTTTTTTAAATAATTTAATTTTAATTAAAAATATTATTATAAATTAAAATAAATAGAAAGACGTAAAAAAGTTACATAAAGAATTTGAATATAAGTATAATTTGAATAATTTGTTTTTAATTGTACAATTTTATTTTATATATATATATATATCAGTAATTTATCAGCGAAATCCGTCACGTGTTGATACACGTGTCAGACTTTCTGTCGACAATCGTACATATTTGCGGTGACCACCGACAGATGTGTACTAATTCTATGAATATGTTAATTCGAGCACGTGGTATGTTACCGGCTCAGCCTGTCAAAAGACTGGCTAACACCAGTAAACTCCCGCATCTGTTACCTGTTGTAAAATTTACTCTGAAAAATTAACGGTCAAGATCTTATATAACACGACTCTCTCGACAAATCTCTCTCTCTCTCATTTCCTTTTGCTGCGGTTCAAAGCGTTTCTTGTGTCTCCTTTATTTTTGTCACTTGTTTCTCTCTCTAGCTTCATGTTTGGTGGTGAATAAGCGTGGGCTTTCGATATGTGAATGTTATATATGGTTTCTGGGTCAGATTTGTGAGGTGGGTTTTGCTTCAGTTTTTTTGTTGGTGAGTGATTTGGAGAAGTTGAAATGGAAAGGGACTTTTTGGGTTTGAGCTCTAAAGAACCACTAGCTGTGGTTAAGGAGGAGGATAACACTGATGGGTTCAAAGAGATAGGTGTGCGTATGTTCTCTTCATCTGATTCTTTTGCTATCTTGTTGTTTGTTTCCTTTTCTTTTTTCTGTTCTTTTAAATTTACTTGAAGTTGTTGCAAATTAAGCTATTTTCTCTTCTTCAATTAAATCTCGTTCATATAACTTGTAGGTTAATTTTTTGTTTCTTTTTTTAGAAAATTTAGATTGCATGGCTAGTGAAATTAAGATATGTAGAGTCTTTTGGTGGAGGATATGGAGTTGTTTCATATGTTTAAGTTTGGAGCTTTTCTTTGGATAAATCAGACAAATGCTCTGTTCTATCATTTATATGCTGGTTGTAATATACGTCTTTATTCCTATCTATGATGGGTTAAAAATGTATAATTTCATTTGGTTAATATTTTTATCACCTAGATGTTGTTAGATTGTGACAATCTCCAATTGAGTACAAGCGATTGTTTACAGCTTTTGTAATTTTTTCAATACTCTTTTGTTCAAGTGTTTATATAGCAAGCTAATGGACGCATAAAGAATATCAGGACTTATAATTTTGTTGGAGCTTTGAGTTTTCAAGTTTTTCTCTGTTAAAGTCCCATCCTCTAGTGTTTCTAAGCATCAAGTTTGAAAACTTTCCTAATTTTGGGATTTCAGTAGGATTGTTGGATACAGTTACGTATTAGTGGAGTAATTTCTTTTTTAATTATCTTTTTGATTTCTGTCCAACTGAAAGCATGTGGTGTATATAACTTAACATTGTTGTTTATTTTGCCAAAATTTTTAGGATTTTCTAAGGGTTCAGGGATCCAATGGCCTTTCTCAAACAAGGTTTCTGCCCTTCCCCATTTGATGTCTTTTAAGGTTAATCAAGATGATAAGACTAAGAAGATTGGGCCTGATTCCCTGGTATCCTCTGGATTCATGCCCATCTCCACTGTAGATCCGTATGACCCTAATCAAAAACGCTCCGCAGCTGAAATTCAGGTTGGATATTGTCTCTTCCATTTGATTTTGTGAAAGCTTACATTTCAAGATTATGGTTTTGCCTAGAAAAAAATTCATTTGCTATGCAAATTGAACTCAATGATTATTACTGTGATTGTTTGAATGTCTTATTGATTTATTTGCTTATCAGCAAAATCATGCTTTTTGTAAGTTTCAACTGATATTATGATTACCTTTCCCCCATTGCTTTTTTACTATCTAGAAGTCCTTCAATCACGATAGGCAAGGTGGCACTCAATTTTCACTGACAGCTTATTCTGTTCAACCTGAGGTGCATGCTGTGCATCGTTCTTATGATGTGAAGATGTTTCCAGTCTCCAACCAAGCAATCTCAGTTTCTATGAGCAATAATTTCTTCAAAAATCATTCTGCTACCTCTGGACAGAATTTGGCTGGTACCAATTTGAAGCCACAATTACTTGGAGGAATTCCTATTACAGCTCCACATTCAATTCTTCCCACCATTGGTTCTGTTGGCAGGGTCACTGAACCATGGTAATTATTCATTTTATGCTTGCATGTATTAGCTGCTTCAGTGAACATCTTTACAAACAAGTGATTGGAATATTCCTTTAGGAACGGTGTCAAGGCCTCTGGGTCTGCTCAACTGACCATCTTCTATGCCGGCACAGTGAATGTCTATGATGATATCTCCCCTGAGAAGGTTCTTTCTCTTTCTCTATCTTTCAGGAAAAACTTGTGCTGCTTATCAATTTTCGACTTGGTCATGGTAAGCATTATATTTACTTTTGGGTATCTTATCCAGGCGCAAGCTATCATGTTTCTGGCTGGGAATGGGTCTTCCATGGCATCTATGGCACATCCAAAAGTTCAATTCCAAAGCTCGAAGCCAGTAGCAGGTGATGGTGTTCCTGTGAACTGGCCCACAACTACACCTAGCTCTGGCCTGTCTAGCCCTTTATCTGTTTCATCACATTATGGTGCTCAGTCAGGGAGTGGGTCTACTAGCACTGATGACATTATGGCAGCTAAAGCCATAGGAGTCACAACCACTCCTGTTAGCAAAGTGGAGTCTCCAAAAATGGTGAATGTGGTGGGATCGGCAACAACTATGATCCCATCAGGTATGAACTTTCTAGCATGTCATCTTCATAAGAAAAGGAAATTTCTCTTCTTGAAGTATATTTGAATCATGAGGAACTGTATTCCTTATCATGATCAATTCAGTAAGATCGTTTTGGACACCGTAAATATCTTCTTCTTCTTTTCAAACTATTCCAGAAATTGCAGATTCACCGAATAGAAGTGGAAGATTTTTTTTTAGCATGCATTAGGTATCTTAATCCTGAACATGTGAATGTGTTTGTTTCTAACCATCTGGTGCATGACTTCTAATTCAGTTAAGTTATATTTACTGTACTTGCTTGTAAGAATGACATTGAAATTTTCATGCAACAGTTCCACAGGCTCGCAAAGCATCTTTGGCTCGGTTTTTGGAGAAGCGCAAGGAAAGGTCAGTTGTTATCAAAGAAAATAATCTTGATTTTTTAGTGGAAGATGTTTTCTCAGTTTTATTCTAACCACAGTCCTTAAAGCTCTTATGAATTATTTGCTGACAATTGTTACATTGCATATATTCTTAAGGACCTATAGTAATGGAAACTAGTTCTCATCATTCCTTTAATTTGTAGTCTTAAGCCACAATTTTTGCATGTGCAAAAGATGTCTTCAAATGTTATACATTTGTTTTCAAATCATTAATCCAACACCTTTGTTGGATATTCAGCTTTAGGTTTCTCGCTTGCTGCCAACCCACTAAAATGCATCGCCTATGTAGTTGGCAAACTATGCATCCTTGTCATTGAGGGTTTTGGGATTTAAATTTCCATGCACATTTGTAGTATGTGCATCCATTTACAGTTTTACACCCAAGGTAGGAAAGAAAAGTGAAAAGATGGGATTGGAGGAGAATAAATGCAAATAAGCACAAACTTTACTCTTTTTCATGGATCTCTTTTGGATCAATTCCAACTGTCAAACTTAAAAACTTAGGATTACAGCATAATTTAATTTTTCTGGTTAAACAGCTGATTTCACATTATTATTTTATTCATTTCCTGATACGATGATCAGGTTGCCTATGAAACATGGGCAATGAGCAGCTGGTACTTGAATTGAGCCTTTTCCTTTTGCCATGCAGGGTCATGAATGCAGCACCATACAGCCTCGGCAAGAAACCTCCGGAATACACAACTGGAGAATCCAAATGCATGAATTACTCTGCAACCTCTGCAGCAGGAACTGGTTCTCTCTCAGCAATCAAGGAGGGTAACCGTGATTTATGATGCAAAATTAGAAGAAAAAATTATTGCAAATTTATGTAGAATGGTAAAGATGTAATCAACTGGCTTTTGTTTCTTGTTAAAAGGAACTGTAATGCTGACTTTGATCGATTTTAATCGTAAATTAAGTTTCTTATATATAGTTGGTGTGGGGTTTTGCCCAATTTTTTCCTCTTTTAAAGTGGATTATATTGAGTACTATTCTGTAACCATTTAACGATTGTTACATCGTAGAAATAATATACAAGATGAATTCTCTGCATCTATTCTCTCGGAGTTCATATGTTGTTGCTTAAAAGCATGGAGAATTCTCGTCACTGTGTAAAGTGATGAGAGCTAGCTTCGGCAAAGATTTTAAACCCAAAGGGGTCAGCTCGAAGTGGTAGGATTAACCAGACGAGTCTACCACCCACTCAATTCCGTTCCATTTAGTTGTTATTTCATGGCCACTAATGGTAAACTTTTTGGGTTGAGTTTGATTCATCACTGAATGCAAATAATTTTTCAAGTGCTACGTTTGTGAATTTTATTTCAAGTTTTGTAATTAGGGTCCACTTCTCTCCATTATAAAAAGCCATAGACATCATAAGAAATGGGAGAGAAACTTTTATTTGTGGGGTAATAAATGTATACTTACATATACACTCGTGTGTGACTTCTGAGTTAACATGTAAATGATAACTTAAAGTTGATCATCAACATGCAGCGTCCGCACGCACCAAAGGATACAAAAGCCACCGATCAACCTTCCGACCAAATATGATGTTGGAAAATGCCTCACTCGTCGTTGGAATCTCTCTTTTTCAACTGCATTTGTTCCACCTTCTTCCAATGACTGTTTACCTAAAGCCATCACTCCTAAAAAACCTACTTTACCCAAAAAAAAAAAAAAAATCAGTGAAAGCAAAACAAAAATTAGTGGTGGTGGTGGTTGTGATGCAGTTGTAGAAAAAAAATAAAAATAAATAATATGTTAGTGGTAGAGATGTGGTGCAGACATGAATCCACACAACATTCACGTGCTCACAGAAGGCTATAACATCAGATAACATAAAAATGAGTGGTTGTCCCGTTGAGAGTTTGAATGGTTCTGATTTGATTGGATTTTATTATTTTCATTTCCGTCCTTTCAAAACTTAAAATCTCATGCAGTGATTTGACTGCTTGTTTTGTTTTGATGAAAGCAAAATTCCAGATAGTAAACATTTAGAAATGATTAGAAATTTGAGTGTGTCTAGATAACACCGTCCTTTCGGCTGCGACCACTTGTTATTGTGTAATTTTGTGGATCCTTCCTTCAATGAGCAAACACTCCCGTTTTGATGTTACATTGTCTTATCCACCACTCACCACCAATTGGCTTTTACGTACGTGCCTAGGACACTATTATCTTTCAAATGGATCCGTATTCTCTTCCTTTGGAAGTCTCCTCGTTTGATTAGTTGAAATTCAAATAATCAAAATATCTTTATAAATTTAAATTGCTTTAAACAAAATAGAATGATATTTTGATATTATAATAAAAATATATATTTAACTTGTTTTTTCTTTTTTATATCGGGTCAATTTACTAAACATTTATTGTCGTTGCCAATCACACGTAAAATAATTTTAAATATATTCAATTGTCTGATTTTTTTATTTATAGTTCTCTCATTTTATTTTATTATTTTACTTATATTTTTTGGTGACACATTTCTCGCTCAATTACTGCATTCTTTTGCTTATATTTTCTGCTTAAATTTAAATTATTTTAAACAAAATAGAATGATATTTTGATAATTTAATAAAAGTATATATTTAATTTTTTTTAACTTTAAGGAGTTTTTTTGACATCGGGTCAATCTACTGAAAATGATCTATTGTTGTTGTTTTTTTAACTTAATTATCACTCTCCTTATCTCTCTCATCTTTAACCTACATGCAATAATTTTAAATTCATTCAATTACCGCATTATTTTACTTATAGTTCTCTTATTCTATTTCATTTTTTTACTTATATTTTTTGGTGACATATTTCAATTATTCTTATTATTTTTTGTTATTTTGTCTTGATTGTTGTTCATCATTCTTGGGAGTTCAGTTTGTTAATAAGGCTATGGGAGACCAGGTGATCTAATACTTTCGTTATTTTACTTATAGACTTCGGTTTGTTAGGTGACCTACTAGTTTCATTATTTTGCTTATAGACCTCTCATTCTATTCCATTTTTTTTTACCTTGTAATTCATTCTTATTATTTTTTGTGATTCTGTCTTCTTTTTTCTTTTGAGATTTTTTTTGTAAGGGTCGGTTTGTTAATCAAGTTGTAAAAACCTAAACACGATCTACTGTTACTTTACATGCTTATTAATGATAATTTTGATTTTATTAACATATTGTTTCAAGATATAAAAGAACAGAAACGTTTATTTAAATACTAAGTATGTATAAAGCCTTATGTTATCAAATAAAAAGATTTGAGAGTGAAACATATAAATGAAAAAAAAAATTATAAACTTCATCAATTTATCTCTACTTAAAAACATGAACACATGAAAGTGTAAGTCCCCATACCCTCAACCATTGATAAATCTTCCAAAGAAGTTAAAGCACGTTTTAGTAACCTGGCATGGACCAAAAATAATTGATTTTCTGTCAGGCATGGGACCAATGACTGATACGGATAGAACTTTTTAACGGTCAAAGTTGACGTAGGGATGGCCACATTCTCACACAGAGCTTATAAACTGTAGCATTGTTAAATCACAAATTTGGTTTTGGGATTTTTATTGTCAAATTTGATATGCATGGCTAAAAAACCTAGATGGATGAATCTTGAACCAAAACTATATATATATATATATATAAATCCCACACAGATATTTTAATAAACCTTATTTTCACATGTAAATTATATATCAAACACAACTTTAAACATACAAACTGTTCTCATACTTAACTACGAAACAACGTGAGTCACACAATCGTAATCAACTCGAACCAAACTTTGATACCAATTTGAGATCACTTAGAGACAACAAAATAACTGTAGTGACAAGTTGGAGGCATTATAGTTGTCAACTTCTCTCTACTAAATGGAAAAACTAATACTCCTTTTGTAACCTAATAAAAAATAAAATTTATTTTATTTTTAAATAAATTGAAAAAAGAATCATTTCGAAATAAAGTTAAATGGATTTTTAATGTACATTGTAAAATTCAATTGAATTGTCATATAAACATGGACTTGATATATATGAATAGGTATCAATATGATTCAAAAGCTTAAATCCATGAACTTTGAACCCAAAATAATAAGCAAACATCTAGTAAGGACTAGGAAATAAAATGATTACTCACACTATTAAGAAACAGTGAAGCAAAACACATAAAATACTTCCTCCAAATCCACAGAGATGATATCATCTTGTCGCTAAGGCATCATATTCTACACAACAAACTTGGCGATATGAATGCTAATGGAACCAAGAAATCTCGGCTGCCCCTGGCACCACTGAATTAGATTCTAAGAACTAGAATTGAAATAATAATGGAGATTGATATCCCTAATTTTTCTGAAGAAAATAGCCTGCAATTTTATCAAATTTCAATACTAAAATCCAATTCCATGCTACCAAATATTGACTTGGCAGCTTCCTTGAAAATCTAACTACATGATATAACAAGAGAACATTCCATTCTTAATTTAACAATTACACTCCTCCGATCTTCCCACGTTACCACAAAGGATAGATTATACAAATCAATTTTCTTACAACATCAATCTACTCACATATCTCGGGACAAACATTTATATGTTATAAGGATGCTGTTGACGTTCAACATCACATTGATCAGAAACGTGTCTGAGAAGTCCTTCAATATCCTATTCCTAAGGACTTGTATACATCTTTTCTTGTTAATGGTACATGTTTTAAACTATATTGCCCTAAAGATACCACAAAAGAGAGAGAGAGTGAGAGATACAAGTTATAGCCCCAATCATCATTACAAAGGGATACCTTCCTCTCAAATGAAAGATGGAAAGCAATAATTTAATTCAATGTTACTTTTGATCGCTTTTACGCTGTAACTACCTAGGACTTTAAGATAGCTCATACAGCAAAACCCATGGCATGAATAACCCAAACAACAGAAAACATTCTTTATCGGTAGATAATAGGAAAACTTCATCAAAGGGGCTGTAACCGAGTTTTCAAGAGGTATTCTGCACTAGCTTTGGATGGGTAGCAGCATATATTGAAGAATTGATATCAGGTTTCAAGTGGGTAAGAAGATGCTGTACATCTGGACGTAGACTTTCTGCTGCTCTTCCTATAAGAGCCAAAACCTCTGGTCTAGGTTTGCTGTTAGCCTGCACAGGCCCCCCCTGTCCTTCATAGTGGATAACATGATGACTGAAAAACGCATGAATAATAGGCCTGTTAAGTGCACTGTGGCGAGAGTAAAATGACATCATACTTTGAACTAAAGGTCAAGAAATTAATACTTACAGGAAGTCAATGAGATCTGCTATTTCTGATGCTTCAACAGGAGTTGAAGGCTGTGAGTTCCTCCCAAAGACGTCCACCATTATGATTAAAAGCAATGAGAGGGTCTAAAAACAGTTGTTAAAAACTAAGCAAAACAAACTAAAATGTGCAACATAAAATATGTAATATTAATTGCAATTGTTGTGAGGGAAGGATCATCTGAAATGTAAAATATCATTTTTGTTAAAACAAAGGATAATAACAAGAAGAAAGGGCAAATCATGAGACAGCCATAAACAAAAAATTTCCTCACCTTCCCCTTCCCCTTCCCCTTTCTCTCTTTATTTTTTTCTCACCCATGACCCCACTATAAGTCAGTATCAAAAACCAAGAGATATCCCAACTGTAAACCATCTTTATTGCCATGTGAGACAACGCCCATGCACAATCAGCATCTTCCATGAACGAAATGTGTGATGTAAGAGACACAAATGATACATCATACATATGACATGTACCAATATGCAGTTTCTGACAGTTTTCCTCTCCCTTTTAACCCCATTTCAGAAAAATCTAATCTCAGCTCATTCCTTCCACCACCCCTAATTACAAGTAAGATATTTAGCTACAAAGACCAAAAGAGGAAAGGATTAAGCAGAGGGGTAGGGATGATGAGCATTGAGCCTTTTCTTTCGTGGCAATTAAGTACAAACTAGAGAGTTAAGAAATAAATAAAAAGAACTAAACAAGTCCAAGTTCTTTGCTGTGATTCCACTCATTTTTTTCCCTCTTGCACATCAAACAAAAGTTGGAAATAAAATTTATCTCTTGCTTAGATTGTTGAATCATGTTCTGCACTTTTTTTCCCCGAGAAAATTACAGGCCCTTTCCCTGATCAATAACATATTTCTGTGAGAACTTATTGTTACTTGTATGCCACTATCCCATGCTATCCTCCTTAAATCACCTGACCTTTGTACTCTGTAGCCTCTCAAATAAAACCAACACCTAATCAATCTCCCATTATATTATTAGTTTATTACGGTGGTAAACTTTGGACACCAATGAAAAATACCTAGCAGTCATCCTTACTAATTTGCAATGGTAACTTCTTCAGCATCTGCAATGTTATATAAATCCAAAAAGATATCAATAATGTTCACACCTGCACCAATCATTTCGCAGAAAGCAAACCTAGTACCTTCACCCACAGTATAGGAGATGTTTCATCAAAAGTTTCTCACCCTAAATTTATACCCTTCCATGGACTCACTCCACGAGATCTATTCACTCGATTTGTGCATCCAGCATACCTCCCAACTCCAAATTTCAAAGTTATAACCCATGGCCAAAAGGAACTCCTCTGAGGAAAACCGTCACAACCATTCCCAACCAAAGCATGATAAGAAACTATGAATTGCCTTACTCCTAAAACTCCATGGTGTATAGGAGATTGAATGTTTTTCCAGTCTCCCTAATGACAGATGAATTCCTCAAAAGGGACTTCCGAAAAATCTCTCTAAACTTCTCTATGCCCTCTTTGCAACAGAAACCGAGACAGTAAATAGAAGCATAAGTATGAAGGGAGATTAGACAACATAATTTTATCAAACCCATACAGCATAGCCTTAAATGAGACGGCAATTGTAGTCCTCAATATGACATATACAACGGACCTACCTCAATTTTGAAAATTTCTGCTAGTTCCGTCCAATTGCTCTATTGAACCAAAAATTAAGAGTTCACTAATCATAGGACCTTTACTATCCTAATAAGGTTTTCAACTCCCTTTTTTTTTTATAAGAAAAAAGTTTATTAGAAAAACACCAAGAAGGTGCACAGCGAAGCCAACAGCTCAATACAATGAAAAAAATCTACAAAATCAGGAAGAACATCATTATTTACAAAGAAATTCCCCCTAAACCAAAATTTGAGGGTGCTAAACCAACTATTTCTAATAATGTCAATAGGCTTCTATACGTCATCAAAAGCTCTCTGGTTCCTTTCTCTCCACACAATCCAAAAAATAGAATGTGGAATTAGACGCAAAGCTTTCTTGACTTCCTTAGAAGCTCTTAAACCGCTCCAAGCTCGAATTTCATCCAACACTGAACCTGCAATCACCCAAGAGATTCCCACAATTCTATAACTCATCTCCCATAAACTTCTAGCTAACAAGCACTCCACAAAAGATGATAGACGGACTCGGCACATTGTTTCCATATGAAGCACCTATTTACAATCACTTTTTCTCTCCTTTGTAAATTGTCAAGAGTAAGAATTTTCTCCCACGAAGCTTCCCACAAAAAAAAAAAATTAACTTTCTTTGTAGACCTAGAGCATCAAATTGCTCTCGAGGGATAGTTAGCGACACCATTCAAAAAATCTTTATCAAGTAGAATTTTGTAGAAACCTTTTACCTTAAACCCTTTGATTGGGCAAGGCCTCCATCTCATCATATCCTCTTTACCCCTCTCAACTCTAGAATTATATAAGGATTCTAAAAATATCGACATCTCCTCAATTTCCCAATCATGAGCATTATGGGTAAAAGGAATATTCCAAGAGACTTCATTATTAGACACGGAGTAACAAGAATAAATTCTAGCTTCTTTATATCTCACAATATTAAAGATGCTGGGAAATTTATCTTTTAAAGGGGTATTTCCACACCAAATATCATACCAAAATCGAGTTCTAGCTCCATTACCCACAAACACCTCCACTAAAGGCCTCAAATCATCCCACCCTTGCCGAATCCATTTCCAAACCCCCACTCCATATGCCCCCCGAACTTCATTAGGCATCCACCCCTCAATCTCCATCCCATACTTAGCCTCCACCACTTTCCTCCATAAATGGTCTATCTCAATAACGAATCTCTAAAGCTATTTACCAAGAAAAGCCTTATTGAATAATGTTAACGATTTAATACCCAGCCTGGCTCTTTCTAGCAGTTGCTTAACCACACCCCAATTAATCAAATGATACTTAAATTCCTCCGCCGAATTACCCCACAAGAATCTTCTTTGAATACCCTCCAACTTGTTAATCACAGAGCTAGGCATAGGAAAGAGAGACATAATAAATGGGAAGACTTGAGCGAATGCTCTTTATAAGAAGTCTACCACCTTTTGAAAGGTAGTGATTCTTCCGTCTGGATAAACGTTTCTCAAACTTCTCCACAATTGGGTTTCATATACTTTTATCCTTAAAATTAGCTCCCAAAGAAAGGCCAAGATAAGAAATAGGAAGAGATCCCAACTTGCAACCCAACAGGCTAGCAAGGAAACAACCATTATGAACTTCACTAAGAGGAATTAAGTCACTTTTGCCAAGATTGACTTTTAAGACCCGAAACCGCCACAAAACATAGGATACATCTAAGGTGTAAAATTTGAGTGGTCTCTACACCACAGAAGACAATAGTGTCATTAGAAAAAAGAAGATGAGAAATATTCACACTTACACCATCACTACCCACTTTGAAGTCACTCAACAAACCCCTCTCCACTGCTTTATCCAACATCTTGCTAAAGCCCTCCATAACCAAAGTGTATAGTAAATGAGATAAAGGGTCGCCTTGCCTAAGACTTCTTGAAGCCTTAAAAACCAGTGGGACAACCATTAACCAAGATAGAAAAGGAAGTAGAGGAAATACACTTAAGAATCCACTGGTACCATTTATCCCCGAAGCCCATTCTTTTCAATAAATAAATGATAAATCCCAAATAAACATGATCATACGCCTTTTCCATATCAACTTTACAAATCACTCCTCCCTCTCCATTCTTGAGATGAGCATCCATTGTTTCATTGGCTATCAAAACAACATCCAATATTTGCCTTCCTTCAACAAAGGTGTTTTGATGAGGGCTCACCGCTTTTCACATCACCTCTTTCAATCTAAAAGTAATCACCAGGAGCTTATAAATACACCCCACCAAACTAATAGGTCAGAAATCTTTAATATTATACGCTCCCGCCTTCTTCGGAATAAAAGAGACGAAAGTAGCATTTAAACTACCCACAAATTCCCCATAATAATGAAACTCTTCAAACAACCGGACAATACCCCCTTCAGCAAATCCCAATTTTGAGCTAGAAAAGGCATAGTAAAACCATCGGGACCCGAGGCTTTATCTCCATCACAAGCCCGAAGAACTGAAACAATTTCTTCCTAAAAAAAAGATGCTCAAGCCAACCTACATCGTCCTCATCAATTTTGGAAAACTAGATGCCATCCAAATTCAGACGACTACACGACTCTTTATAGAGATTCTCATAGAACCCATTGATAGCCCCTTTTATACTTTCTTTCTCCTAAAAAAATACCCGTCAACTTCAATGGAGTTAATAAAATTATATCTCCTATGAGCATTGGTCATTCGATGAAAGAACTTAGCGTTATTATCACCCTCTCGAAGCCACAACTCCCTCGATTTTTGCCTCCAGGACGTTTCCTTCATAGAAATAAGCTTCGTCAATTCCTTTTTAGCTTCCTCCCTTCTAACCATATCGCTCCTCGAAAGGTTTTCTTGAATCTCCTTCTCATCAAACCCACTAATTTCCCCCAAAAGAGCATTAATAGCGGAGTTGACATTACCGAAAACTTCTTTATTCCATCTTTTCACTTCTTCCTTTACTCTTTTCAGCTTTTTCACCACCACAAAACTAGCAGCACAATAAACAACACAATCTGCTCATCATTTCTTAACTAGATCCTGAAATCCCTCCGTCCTTAGCCACATATTTTCAAACCGAAATGGAGTTGGACCCCACATCATTACACCACCTTCAATAACGATGGGGTGATGGTCTGAAGTGGGTCAAGGAAGAAGCTTCTAAATCAAATCCGGACAATGAATTTCCAAGCAAGGAGTCACAAGGAAGTGGTCTATCCTTGAAAAAGAAGGTAAGTCCCTGAAATTCAACCAAATAAAAGTACAGCCAAAGAAGTGAAGATCAACAAGATCATGGCTTCTAACATTCCACGAGATTATCGTCCACTTAATTGGATTATTAATGAACCCTTAGATTCCTTTACCAAATCTGTCACCCTTTTACCAGAATTTCCATTCTTCTTCTCATAGTTCACATCAAATTCTAACCTTCTGAGTTCTCTACTGCCCATCTTACACTGTTTCCTCCCCACGTGGCCACGGCAACGGGATTTACATTCTTCAATCCGAATTCTCTCGAACTCTTCAAACAATTTAATAGCTTGATCCTTAACCCCAACAAGCGAAACCCCCTACCATTTTGTGCAATTTTTTGAGCCAATTCAGAACCCAAGCCGATGCCTTACAACCCCCCCAACTGGTCCAATGGCTCTACATTCTCAATCACAGCAAGACTCAAATCTTTCACCCCACTGATCTCACTAACCTTTCCAGAATCTCCCAAAATAACAACCCCACACCCATCAACAAACAACCTGAAAGCCTCTCGTGAAGCCCTTAAAGAAGACAGGTTCAAAAATAACAATAGGATTACAATCCTCAAAATCACTGAACTTCATAACCTCAACAATCTTAGAAGAAGCCTTGGAATCCTCTAAACCCCTAACAAAATCAGCTGGACCCACCACGCTCAGGGTGGGGGTTGCCGGAATAAGGTCGCAGGTAGGATCTGCACCCAATCCAAGCGACAGTTCCAGTGCCAACTCATAGATAACGCTCGGACCTGCATCGTCAGGGTGGACAATCACAACAATCTCATGAAACGCCATCGGAATCTGCCCAGGATGGCTAGAAGTAGCTGGAGAAGACCTGCCGACTTTAACCACACTCTTCGTCGGCTTCTTTCCAGAACCAAATGGGAGTTTCACCATAGAGATTTGATTAAACGAGGTCGGAAACTAACTAGTATTGTCGGAAGAGACCAAAACTGGGTTGCCGGACACAGACGCACCGAAGACGAGCTCTAGCATCAGCAGTGGATGAGGTGTCAACGGTGGTGGTCCATAACGCTTGGCCACCCATCTTTTCCTTAGCGTCAGATTCCAGAAACCAGATTTTTTTTGGACTTAAAGCCCTTCTTACCTGGCCCAAAAAAAAGAAGCCCTTTGATACTTACTTTTGAAAGGCCTAGCTTTCGATTTAACCAAGGTCCGGTCCTCACCATTTTTTAAACTCTACAAGAGAAGTGCACTATCTATCCCATTAGAATTAAACAATTGGGCCTTATCTTGACCCATTAGAGGAGTCTAGTCCATCCTCTTAGTAGATTTAAAATTTGAAATTGATTCCCCAATTGCCAGCTGTTTCTATACTATCTCCAATTCCTTACCTTTACGTGAGACCTCGCGCGTGTCTCTACAAACTTCATCTTCTCCACTGGACCTGTCACCAGTGGTGCCCAAGAAACAGAGGGTTAAAGCAAAGTCACCTTCCTCGTTAGATTAGCACCACAACTGGGGCAGCACACAGACAAGGGGGCACCACCCACTTCCATCGACTTTCTGCCGTCACCGAGGGGGGCCTCTCCCGCCGGCACAAAAAGCGGTAACTTCCCCTTACCAACATCAATAGGACGATTAGTGGCAGCTCCAAAAAACTTACTAACTTAAGATAAAGAAGAAAACAACCTCCACCACCCGACGGTTGCCGGACCATTTGGGATTAGAATAAAACTTGGTTTCCCACTAAAAATACCTGTTAGAGAAACAAATCTACCATTTTTATTTCTATGTAACCCCAAAATAAGAGACCTATTCCATTCCAACACCACATATTTTCACCATTTTCAAAAGAAATTCTTTCCATCCATTTAGAAGCCACCAAAATTTCTGAAAGTTCAACTACAGCGAAATCTTTCTTTCTGGAGAAAACTCGGAGATTCTCACAACATTAGCAGCTATGCCTTCAATAACTATCTCGAAACACTTCTTATCAACCACAAAAGATCTCTGACACTCAGCTTTAGCCATGAGCAATTTATTAAACCAGAAGAAGATAGCCCAGACAAAAAACCAAAGACTTAAGAGAGGGAGGGGAGGAAAAGGAAGAAAAGAATTAGGAGGAGAAGAGAAAGGGGGGAAGAAGGAGGAGAAAGAGGGAGAGATCATAGAGGAAGAAGAAGGGGAAAGAGAGGAGAGGAAGAAAAGCCATTGGTTTTAAGCTATAACCATTCTGAAAACCAGGGATTCTTGAAACATCAGGCACAAAAGATCGTCAGCCACATTAGAGAAGATATTAAGATGGTTTTCAACTCCTTAATCCTTTACCGTATCTTACCACAATTCAGCATTTCATTAATGTCTCTAAAACATATATGATGTGATTCATTTATATTGGACTTGCCTTAAATACTGTAATTCCTTTTAATAGGCTTACATATTAAAGCGTATCACCAAAATCTATTCATGATTCACTACAAAATCTCACAACATTACGAAGCTCTCCTAGGTGTACAGATACCAGCATCAGAGAAGTCTAGAAACCCCCTGAATTTCTGGCTTCTTTTCATGGCTATTTAACAGTTAAAAATGATTGGTTGATGAAAGGATTGAATAACAAGTGCCCAGCAGTCTGGACTTGGAAAATTATGTCGATCAGGGGTCACCTAGAAGCATTCAAAAAGATGGGGGATGGATGATTCTTTACCTTATTGAAGAGTGTGTGAGCATTGGCGAGTCTTGGGAGCAATGGACCCATTATACGGAATGCTATTCTCAACATTGCAACTGATGTCACAGGCCTGAGATTTTTAATGATGACATGTGTCCCATCTAGCCATTCCTGTGGGAGGCTACTAAAGAATGAATGAAGGAACGCAACTATATTACCTGACAATACAACATTGACAAATCAGGAATGCATAATATATTGTCAGTGCAGTAGCATAAATGGTAACAGTTAATTAGCAGCTCGAAGCTGGCCAAGTGCAGCTTATAGAAAGCAAATGATTATTATGAAGTTGAATCATGGAAAACCACCATAATTTTGAAGATAACGTGTGTGTCATCTGCTTGTACGCTATAAGTGATAATTCCATTCAATTTCATTTGTCTGCTCATAACACAATATAAGTAATATTTCAAAGTGATAAATGAACATATCACCATTTAAACACCCTTCTTTCAGGAAGTATCATTGAGGATCTACACACCCTTCTTTCAGGTGGGAGCATCAAGGACCCATACTGTCATTAACAGCAAATATGATTGTGAATTAATTACATAGCATATCAGTAGAATAACTTCGCTATATATTAGTTGTCTATGCCTTGCTTCCAGTAGGTATCACCAATAGCCTTCATCCTTTCTACTTTAATTAGGAGTAATCATTTGAAAAGTTTTCCACAGACTCAGAACTTTTTCGAGCTAAAAGAATATTTGATTAATTATTAAAATTTCAGGCACAGAAAAGTAGTTAGGTGAACCAACCACAAATAATCCCATACCAATTGCTGTTGAGGTATTGTCTTGAGCAGCCCATGTTGGATCCAACAAAGCATAGCCAACAGCTGAGTCCAGTTCATCTAGTGACCTTTTCGCATCAGTGAGCCACCAGCTCTCTTTTACTATACGCGATGCCTCCATATAAAGTTGTATGTGAAAATCAGGAGGCAGCTGAGCCAATAGAAGGCCGCAAGCCTGGATCAATAAGCATGAGAGTTGTTGGCATGCATAACCACTTCTGGAAACAAAGCTAGAGGTATTGATCCCTGAAACTGATGGAGTTGATCTGCTTGCACTCAAGGAATCTGTGCTTCCTCCTGAAGGAGATGTTGGTAAAACTGAACCCTGCCCGACACCATTTGAAGCTCCATGAAGACCATTGCTGGACTGAATTAGTGTCGGTTGTATATTAACAACAATTTGAACTAGAGATGACACAATCTGGGTGACAGATACAGGAAGTGAGAGTATCTCTATTACTGCAGTTTCAAGAACCAGCTGAGTATATGTTCCAGGATCTTGAATTTGATAAAATGCCTTTTGACCCTCAGAAGCATTTGTTGGCCCAGGCTGAAATGCTCCTGGAGTTTTGTTATGAGGTGCACGTACCAAATTGTTTGAAGTGTCTCCCACTGATCCAGATTTTGAGTTGCTATTTAATGGGGGTATGACATTATTCACAAGCCCCAACAAAAGAGTTGCAAAGTACTCCAGAGGCGGGCAGATGACAGGATTTGACGAACTGATGTGCTGGGGAAACGACTCAGAAAATGGGATCTGTAACAAATCTGGATCAATAAAGCAAGATTTGGTTTGATCGAAAAGGAGGAGAGAGATAGAAGAGGAAACAAGGAAACAAAGAGGAGCAGAAAAGAGAGAGTATAATCACCTTACTGAGATCAAGTACATTCAATATCCGGACAATGAGCTTTCCCGGAAGATGACCATAGAAATATGCAAGTATATCACGAACGAATGTAAATCTCAGAGGGTGATAGGCTAAAAATGGAGAATACAGAGCCAGAACTCTGTCAGCTGGATCAATGGCATCATTTTCAATTAGTCTATAAATAATTAAAGGGATGACCAGAAGCAGACGTGCCGCGATATCATCAAAGAATGTAGGATACCTGCATAACTTAGAATGAGAAGTTTCAATGAAAGTGCAGCCCAAAGAGTCAGATAAACTGTAGCATGAATTAAAAGGAAACTAATAAATAAAAGCACTATTCATAATTCCATCAGAGTAAATTACAAATTTTATGAGAAAACAAATGCTTAATACAATCAAAAGAATATGTAATTTCTGTACATGAACCATAAGAAGATCAGTAGTCCAAGTCACTTAAGGTTGTATCAAGGGACATTCTTACGTCACCTTGAAGACTAAAGCATATAAAAAATTCTCAGACTACAGCATCCAAAGAGTTCTCTTTCAAACTTGGGTAGACTTCATAGTTTAATTGGCAGTTCCATCACGCCTACACCAATCCCAAGATTACACTTCTTTTGTTACCACCATGAATCTTCAGAACAAGTCTCTTCTGTATTGCTACTAGATCAGGCAATAAGCTTTTCCTTACATGAATTGATGCCTGATGAACAGCCAGTTCTAAACCGTAATTGGCTGGAATTTAAGTACCGTAGAATTCTCTACCTGATCAAGATCCATGTCCTCAAGATTGAGATTCAGAAACTGCTACCCAGCATCTTGAGTCTACCAGATTCTCAATTGCAGGGGACGTCACCAATCAGGTCCCACAATCCATTAAGATAGATATAGTCTGAACTCGTCACACTATTGACCTTCATTGCCATGGCTACATTGCCGCAGATGCACAGATTAAAGATTTTCTGAAGTTTCAACCAATGTCTTACTAGTCCTCTTCCTCCTCTCACATAAATTTCTGGCACGTTCATGCGTGTCCCACACATTTTCAACTTTTTCTCAAACATGCGTATTTGCCATAGCTCCTTTGGAACTTTTGTGCAACTAATACCAACAGCATCTATTGCAGAACTTCTTTAATAATTTCATTCATTGGAAAGTCAAAGGACTTGCTTATCAAGAAGAGATGAAAAACTATCAGTAAAAGTTTTATCAACTAAACCTTTTAATTGATGCCTCACAACAATCACCTTCACCAAAAAGCACCACTGGCTATACTCACCCTCACCCCCCAAAACAAAATATTAAAAAGAAAAAAAAAGAAAAAAAAGGAAGCTTGCTTCTGAAATTTCATGGATCGCCAAACATTGGTTAACTGCCAAAGTTTGAATTATATTATACAACATTGATCTTAGCATACAAATCAAGTTAATGGATTCCAACCTAGCAAGTTCTAAATAACAAGCATCACCTGCCCTTCCATGAAAGATGATTGCCAAGGGCCTTCTGCAATTCATTCCGCTTGAACATTCCTGTGTAAAGCCAATGCTCAGGAGGTCCACGATTCATACAATATGATTTCACTCTTTGTTGAAGCTCTTGCCTGTCAAGTAAACTAATCTGCAAAATATATTATCATGTTAGAACATCAATACTAACACAATAAACAACTCAAACGTGTGCTTTACTTCGAAAACACAGGAATCTCACATGTAATTATCAATTTAACTATATGTAAGGGGGACTCTTTAAGAGTTGAAATAAAATGTTGTTTCTATTTCCCAGAACCTTAAGCTGTAGTGAATCGGTTCCCTAGCATAGTAATATAATGTTGAGTGACTTCCCAAAACCTAAAGCTTTAGGGAAAATCAGTTTGTAGCGATCTCTTGGGGAGTTGCTCCCACTATAAGGGGTGCAGCACTTGTGTAGTGCGAGTCACATGCGAAGTGGCCACTACAGTGGTAGCAGTTACAAGATTGAAGCCCAAAACAACTAGTTTCAAGTTCAAAAGCAAAGATCTCTTAAAATTAAACAAAGAAAGACAGTATGAACTTTGAGATTTCTTGTAGGGTCTGCGTATCCTGTTTGCAGATTTACCTTATCTTGGAGACGCTAGTTGGTTAACTTGTGGTGATTTGATGAATTGGAACTGTAGTTTTGTGGTGTTCAGTTTTTGGTTTTGTGGTGCTTTGTTTTTGGTTTATGAATTTAGTTCATTGCCACTTAAGACAAAGTGTGATCCTTGACAGGGATAGATTGAAGCTAGGCTTAAATATTTGGGCTCATTTACTGGACTTTGTTCAGATTTTTTTAAACATAATTTATGCAAGTAAAATTACTTCATATTTCCTTTTTCTTTTAGCTTAATCTTAAGAATGGAATTTTGAAATGTATCTGTTGACCCCAAAGGTTGACTTTGATGATAACAATATACTAATGATGTTCTAAAGAAGTCAATTGAGTATATGAATGTTTAGAGCACAAAGAATATCAAGTCCAGACAACTTCAAGCATTATGCAAGGGAATGAAAGGCATCAATTTGTTGAATATTAGTGCTTAGGGGTTGCCTTTTAACTCTTTAGTATTTGATCTTTTAGTCGCTCAAATGTATACTTGAAAAACCTTTTAAATTGAGCTAATAATGAAGTTAAGTGACCATCAGCCGACTCAACATTGGGTGTGTGAGCTGACTTACAAAACCAGAATAGTCATGGGTGACATTCTGATTTTGTGAGTTAACTCATGGGGGCCATGAGTCGACTCACGATCCTGAATTTTGAAAAATCCCTTGGAGGGAATGCCATGAGTCGACTTATGACTTGTAATGCTCACTGACAATTTTGTCCTATAGCGCATTTAATTCTCCAAAACCTTTTGGAAGGCCTAACGTCTATTTCACACCTTCAGCTGTTAATACAAGCCTCTTACACATTTAAGAACATCCAATTAAGATTTAAGGGCATTTACTGTTGATTTGAGCCCTAGGATTGCAAATTCTCTTGAGTTGTTGAAGTGTTATACATTGTATACCTATCAATTGGGCTTGTTCTTCTTGTAATCATTTATTACTGTTAGGATTATCAAACTTCTAACATGGTATTAGAGCCAATGCTTTGGGGCACTGGAGGCAGTATTAGGTAAACCAAAGAAAAAAAACGAACAAAATATATATAGCTAGGTTTAGATTTTGTTTTTAGTATCTGTTATGTTTTTCCTGCAAATTTTTTGGCATTTCTCTAGTGAATCTTCTTCTCCGGTGTCCTTTGGTTTGTTTTTCTAGTAGTTTTCATTCTCTCCAGTCACCTTCTCCGACGTGTTCTGCTCAGTCCAGCATAGCCCCATCATTGTGCAAACCCACTCCGGTGTGAGATCTGTCTGTTAAGCCGGCACGATCTGGGTTTCCTTCTCTGGCGGCGCGATATGTTTGTGTTTCTTCTCAGTTGTGAGTTTCTGTCCAGCCGGTGCAACCCCATCGCAAGTCTTTTTCCATCGGCCCCATCATCTCCTGGCTCCGGTCGCACCTGCCAGTGGCTGCTTAGTGTTTGTCAAAGCAGCAATTGCAGCGTCTTTGTTTGGTTTTGCGGCGTGAAGAAGAACAAATGTTTTTGTGAGTGTTGTGATTTTTTACCTGACCCAACTATGTTTGACCCAGATCCGGGCGGCCCAACTCGGATTTGTCCCTATGTTGATGAAATCAACCTAATAAGACCCTTTTGGTGAATCCAATCCATTGATAGCAGCCCATTCAAGTCAAAGTCTAAGTTTCAATCAAAGTTAAGACTCAAGACGAAGTAAAGTCTTGTTCCCCGGATCTTGTTCATGGATTGTATTAATTCCATGGGTTTGTTGTTTTGGGTTTTGGATTTATTTGTATCAGATCGGGTGGGTCTATTTGTAATGGTATGGGTTTATTCGTATCAAGTTGGTGCATGTATGTGCTCCAACTTGAGGGAGAGTGTTAGAGTATTAAGAGTATTAGAGTTTGAAGGTATTAATGTAATTCCATAATATTAAGTTCTTTATATATGACTACAAATCTTAGGGTTAGTAACATTTACTTACTGTCTCTCTATTTCCTCCTTCAGTCTAAACCCTGATCTCCGTGTAAACTATAAACACAAACATTAGCAATTACCTTGAACGCGAGTTTGGAAAAAGTATTGGAAGTTCCTTCTTGAAAAGGTTGGAAAAAACTTGTTAGAAATTAGAAAATCTATTGTAAATTGGTGAGCTAGCAGCAGAACAATCTAAGGGTTGTATTATCAAATTGTTGATAGTGGAGAAACTCTCAATGAATGCTCGAGGTGAGGAAGGCCTGTATTGTGGCATAACCTCTATAAATCTTGTTTGCAATCCCTCTTCCCTTAAACTCTCTTTATATATTGCAAGCAATCACTTGTTCTTGCTTATTGCTGATTGATTGTTTACTCTCTTCACTTACATTTTTAATCTTTAGTAATTAGCCATTCTAGCACTAGTTCTAACACTTGCACTCACTTTTTAAGTTTTTGATTTCATCTTAATCTTGTTAAATTGCATTTTTTTTGGGATAAAGAATTAAGTTTCATTTTTTTTTATTTCTACTGCCATTAAATTTATTTGCTCAGTTCACTCTCTTCTCCAAAACCCCACTCTTTCCCCATGGAAATGGACTCAAATGCTTCACCTTATGCTTACCTTTCTCTTCTACTGCTTCTCCTTCAGCTCTCCCTAAAAGCAAGAAGTGGAGTCAACCAATTGTCTCAGTTCTAGAACTCTGTTGAGTCAAAATTGCAAGAGATGGTAAAAATTTGCCATTCTTTTGAACGGGGTTGTCCTCGCTTTTTATATTTTTCACTGTTATGCTGTTCAAATTTTCATTTTAAATTTGTGGGTTAACTGAATTGCTGCATTTTTCTCTTTGTTGTTTTTGCTGGTAAACTGTTATGGGCACTAAATGCAATTAGTGCTATTGTTCTGGGTTTGCACTTTTTACTATCGGGTTTGGTCCAAAATTTTACGTTTTGTTCTTTGCCATTATTTTCTGGGTACTTGGTTTAACTAAAATTCATGTATTCAAATAGATGTTCTTCTTCTTCTTCTTCTTCTTCTCTCTCTCTCTCTCTCTTAAATATCCTCCTCTCAGATCACATTACCTTCTTCTCTCTCAAATCTCTCCCCTCTCTCAGATCTTGCTGCCTTGCTGGATCGCGCTGCCTGTGGCAGGGCTAGATCCAGACGCCTGGGCAGCGCAGATCTGGCTGCTTGGGTCTTCTTTTTTTCTTTGATAAGTAAAAAAGTACATAAAGAAACATACCAAGGGGATGCAACCCATGTACAACAATTATCTAAAGGAGAACTCCACAAAATCTACAAGATCTACCTCATTTACAAAAAATATATTTTTTACCCAAAAAATTAAGGGCATTGAACCATCTCTCTCTAATTACATCAATATGTCTCTCAATGTTATCTAAAGCTCTACCATTTCTCTCATTCCACGCGATCCAAAAAATAGAATGGGAATCAACAAGTAAACTTTCTTAAGCTCCTTAGGAGCCCGTAACCCACTCCAAGTCCATACTGTATTTTCATGGAGCCGGCAAAAACCCAAGAGACACCCACAACTCTATAAGTCATCTCCCATACGATTTTAGCCAAAGAGTACTCCATCAAAAGATGAAACACGAGCTTATTGCAACGTTTGCAAATGAAACACCTATTAACAATCACTTTCCCCATTGTTTGTAAATTGTTAATAGTAAGAATCTTCTCCTAAATTGCTTCCCACAAAAAAAAAAAAAAAAAAAAAAAAAACTCACTTTTTTTGGGGGCATGAGAGCACCAAATTTCTTTCAATTAGAAATTGGAGGAACCTTCCGAAAGAGCCCCATCAAGAAAAATCTTATAGACAGATTTCACCTCAAACTCTATATCCGGGCTATCCCTCCATCTAATCATATCCTCTCTAGTCAAATCCATCCTATAACTATACAAAGCTTCCAAAAAACTTTAAATCTTGTCAACCTCCCAATCACGGACATTTCGGATCAATGGCACATCCTAAGAGATTAAACCATTACTCAAGGAGATGCAAGCAGAAACAAGAGCTTCTTAATCTCCACAATAGCATAGATATCCAAAAATTTGTCCTTTAAAGGGTTGTTCCTAAACCACATATCATGCTTGGGTCTTCTTCAGCAGTGAGATCTTTTGAGGATGCAATGAGGTAAAAATCTTTGAGCGTGTTCTGATTCATCTCCTCGTAAGGTTTAGTTTTCATTTGACGGCTGGTACCGTTCTTGCCATCTAAATATACAAATGATTCATTTAATCAAGTATTTTTATTTTAGATTTTTTCCTTCATTTTACATTTATGTTATTTCTGATAGGAGTTACAAGATTTTTATAAATGTTTGGGATTAGGCACTTCTTTTTTGTTTTCTCTCTTTATTTAGAGTATTTGGTCATCTGTATAAGACCTTTCTCTAGTTGAAGGCATTCTTTTGCCCTTAGTTCTTAGGATTTTATTCCTCAAGTGAACTGAGGTGTGCTCCCACCATAAATATTTTCAGGAATATGACTCTAATCTCTGTTTTGGATGTTCTATGCGAACTCCAGAAAAATTTGACTTAGCCTCTTGTTATCTTATTTCCCTTGGATTAGTTCTAAGGTTTAGAGCAGGCTAAGCTTTGAGTGTGTTCTGATTCATCTCCTCGTAAGGTTCTGTTTGCTTTGGCGGCAAGTACCGTTCTTGACCTCTAATTGAACAAATGCTTTGTTTAATGAAGTACTTTTATTTTGGATTTTTTCCTTCATTTTACATTTATGTTATTTCTGATCGAAGTTACAAGATTTTTATAAATTGAATTATTTGACTGTTATTAGACCAGATATTTCATTTGCAACGGTATCCAATTTCTCGATGCTCCACGAACTAGTAATTGGGATGCTGTCATTCGAATTTTGAGATATCTTAAGCATGCTCCTTGCCGTAGTTTACTTTATCAAAATCATGGTCATGCTCAAATTGAAGGTTATACTGATGTAGATTGGGTCGGCTCTCCATCTGATGGAAGGTCTACTACTAGATATTGTGTATGTTAACGTTTATGTTTAGGGTTTAGACAGTGATTAGGGTTTCGAGAAAGAAAAGAAATAGAGAGATAGTAAACAGTAAACTAGTTACTAACCCTAAGGTTAGTAATCATATATATAGAGAACTTAATATTATGAAATTACATCAATACCCTTAAACCCTAATACTCTAACACTCTAACACTTCCCCTCAGGTTGGAGCATACTCTAACTTGTTACAACGATACTCATCCAATATGTTACAAATAAATTCAAACCCAAATAAAAGCAAAACTCATAACAATTCGGGGCAACTAGGCCCATGATAATAGTTAGGTCACCATGTCGGTGCCACCTAACGATAATGGATCAACACGATCCATGAACAAGTCCGGGGACATCGGACAAACAAGACCATCCACTTAGAGGTCAACAAGACAACAAAACAGATAGAAACGAACTGCTTCGTATAGGCTGAATCCACAAAATGGGTTAGATTGTGTCGAGGGGCAAATCTAACTTGGATCCGGGTCAGGTCCACACATAAACAAAAACCAAAAACTTTCTTTTCTTCACACAGCATCACCACACATAACAGGGGACTCATGACCGGCAAGAGGATGTCACAATCTCACCGGAAAGAAAGAAAACTGAACCTGTCGGAGACGAAACAAAAGTTGCTGGAGAAGAAGGAAAACACTTGAAGAGCGCCGAGAAATTCGTTGGAAAAACATAATAGAACCTAAAAGTAGAACTAAACCTAGCTATATTTTTTTTTCCTTTGGTTTACCTAAGAATACCACCAGGGTCCCAAACCATGGGCTCTGATACCATGTTAACGTTTGTGTTTAGGGTTTAGATAGTGATTAGGGTTTCGAGAAAAAGGATATAGAGATATAGTAAGCAGTAAACTGGTTACTAACCCTAAGGTTAGTAGTTATATATATATAGAGAACTTAATATTATGAAATTACATCAATACTCTTAAACCCTAATACTCTAACACTCTAACAGTGTGTTTGTTGGAGACAATTTAGTATCGTGGAAAAGTAAAAAGCAAACTGGGGTTTCTAGGTTAAGTGTGTTTATTTACTAAAACATCCAATTGTTCTCGGCCTTTCAATTCAATTCAATATGGTTCTCAGCCTTTCATTCCTCAAAGAAAGGCCGTTCAAGCCACACAACATCTCCCTCATTAGTTCTAGAGAATTCCAACCCATCCAAATTTGGTCTATTATTACAATTCTCTTTAAAAATATTCTCATAGAAACCACTAATCACTGTTTTTATACCTTCTTCCTCCTCAAACACCAAACCATCAACCTCAATGGAGTTAATAAAATTATATCTCCTATGAGCTTTAACCATACGATGAAAGTATTTTGTATGTTTATCTCCTTCCCGAAGCCACAATTCTTTAGATTTTTGTCCCCAAGAGATTTCCTCCAAGGAAATGAGTTTAAACGAATCCTTCTTAGCCTCCAAACGCCTATCAAATTCAATCCTCAAAAGGCCTTCTCTAACCTCTTTCTCATCAATCCCATTAATTTCACCCATTAAAGCATTAATTGAAGAATTAACGTTACCAAAGGACTCTTTATTCCATCCTTCAAGAACAAATTCAAAGAACTTTTTATCAACCACGAAAGAACTACGGCAATCTAACCTCCCCATCCTGAACTTTAATGACAATTTCTCACAAGCACATCACAATGTAGGAGTAATATTCTAGCAGATGCTCAGAATGCCCTTGCTTTAGAACTAGACATTGAAAAAAAAAATATTGTTGTTTATATATCATATTTTCTGTTAAATACGATGTATAAAAATAGAATTTTCCCAAATTGTGAATGATAGAAAAATTCACGGCCGGTGAGGATGTTATCACACTACGTAGCACTCGCTATACCTACTTCCGCGACACCAAACACACATCTGCTTCAGATTTGGTTACCACTTTTAAAATCTACATAGTGTATCAAAGCATTAATTCTTATATTCAAATTCTAAGAGCCCCAATTTTCATAATGCATCATTTTAGTGCAAAGTATGTGCAGATTTACAGTTGGGCCAACATGCAAAACCTATTAGTCAAATTCCATTTGCACGTGAAGGTTAGATACAAAATATAATATGAAGGAATTTTAAGGTTCGGTTCGGTCCATTTCTCTTAAGCTTAAGCTTTAGAGATTATCATTTCCTCAACAATCAAATTATATCTAGTTGACCAATTGAACTCAAGGAGGATGTCAATGTATTCTATAATATCTAGTCGAACAAAGATTTAAAAAGCAAAAAAGAAGAAGAAGAAGAGGTGCGGCAATAGGTAAAATATTACTACAATCTTATTAAGTTATCTTGTTTTCTTTTAATACCTCACGTCATTCATCTGGAAATCTAATTCCAAAATATATATAAGTATTTTACAAAAATCCGAACGAGATAGAAAGTACTTTCTCTTGTAAATCACGACTTACTAAAACCACACTGAATTACTGAAAATATTTAGACATCATACATATAGACATATGGATATATGTACCAAAACTAAGAAGTCAATTGGCACATAGTAAGATGTCCTAATCAATTAACAAGGATGAATCCTAGAATCTACCAAAAAAATTAAAGTAGAGAGAACTTTGAAATTTTATAGATGTCATAATTTGATTACATTCTTTGGTCTCAACCCCTGTTTAAAAAGAATTATTTCAATTCAAACAAGTAGGAAAATAAAAACTATTCTAGAACTTTCCTAATATTACCGGGACCATTGATGTAGAACAAGGGATAGAAAGAGAAAGAGGAGAAATATAAACCAGACTATCTTGAGGATTGAAGAGAAGTCATGTTACCTGGAGGTTTTATAAACACTCAATATCAATAATTTTTTTATTCATTCAAAGCTACTTGATAATTAACATAAGGATCTCTAGAGATCTTTAGGAATTCTAATCCTAATCCAACACTATAAATAAAGAAATTCAATATTGATCAAATACTAGGTCCTAATCCCCATTCCAAGAAATTAAATCCTAATCAAATACTAGATCCTAAGATCCCTACCAAAATATAATTCTTTTATGATTACAATTACAAATTTCTTCACTTTCTTCTAATACAAGGGTCATAATAGTTTCTATAGATGAAAAAACATTTTCTGGATGATAATCCCTTATAGCCTTGAGGAAATGCCGAAACATCTCATTAATCGTACCATCACATTCAAGATCCAACATCACTACACATGATCTGATCTTGGCAACTGTCTCAAGAATTGAAATCCTCCTAATATATGACCAATTAGACTGGTCAGCTAGATTTTCAAACGATGACACAATCAACTGAAAGACCTCATTCATTTTTTCATCATCATAAGAGATGTCTAGTGCAGTTATCCTTGTTATTTCACTAATACAAGCGGCGACCACAATTTTCACATCAATATGTGAATGCCTGAAAAACTGATCAGCAACTAAAACTTTCATCAACAAAGCGAGTGCAGTTTGCAGCAATATAGGAGGCGATTGTTTTATCTTTGAAAAACATAGTGTGGTTTGGTCAAGAAGACAAATGAGCTTATCAATCGACAAATGAGGACTTGTAAACTTATACCGAACTTCAGCGAATTGTTGGTCAACTCGAAAATATTTAAATTAGAAACAATCGAAAATAAACAGCATGTATCTAATTTAAATAAATTACAAACAGAAATAAGGCATATAAAGGAAACTTTTCTTTTTTTCTGTTTTTTCCTCTTTTTTTTTCCTTTATGTTTTTTTAAAAAAGATTTAAAAATTACTTAAATAAAGAGTAACCAAACTGTCAAACGCAAAACACCTTCACTGAAGTAAAAGCACGCACAGGACATAGGAGGTGTGGCTTGCTTGCAAACGGCTCAAACAGCTCAACTGGCGGCTTGACCTGGTCTCACGGCTTGGCTAGCTTGGGTCAAATGGTCAAATATCCAGTTGGTTTCAAATTTGGGAGTGGACCGGGTCAGCAAGATCGGGTCGGTGGGTTACGTTGGTACGTGGCTCGCGTGTGGTGCCGTTCATCACAGGTGGTTCTTGGTATTTCAGTTTCACTTCGAAAATCTAATTCCGGTCACAGTAGTGGTCTCGGATAAGACAATAAGTGGCCTGAGGAAGGGATATTTGCGCGATAGTGCTCCAATTAGGTTGTTGGACTTCACCATGGTGGATTTCGGTGGAGTTACAGCCTGAAATTGGTAGAGATGAATCCCTTTCCGATCTCGGATGTGTACCCTGATGTCGGTAAAATGGCTGTTTGGAGAAGGCAGCGGTGGTGACGCGACAAAGGTGGCGCGTGGTGGTTGAAACAGCGGTGGATCAGGCTGAAAAAATGAGGTTTCGGTGCGGGAATCATCTGAGGCGGATGGTGTAGGCAGTGTTCGCTGGAAACTCACCAAAAAATGGACAATCGACTCAAACTCTCTGCCAAGTGTGCAAACTGATTTGGGTTAGTGTGTGTTTAGATGTTTGTTATGGTGATCTGATTTTTGGCTCTGATACCAAACTGATTTAGAACAAAGGATAGAAAGAGAAATAGGAGAAATAGAAACCAAGCTACCTTAGGAGGAGAAGCCAGGCTACCTAGGAGGTTAAGAAGAAATCGATACTCAATATCAATAATTTTTTTATTCATTCAAAGCTATTTGATAATTAACATAGGAATCTCATATAGAGATCTTTAGGAATCCTAGTCCTAATCTAACACTGTAAATAAAAAAATTCAATACTGATCAAATACTATGTCCTAATCCAATTCCAAGAAATTAAATCCTAATCAAATACTAGGTCCTGAGATCCCTACTAAAATATAATTCTTTCATGATTACAATTACAAATTTGTCCCTATACTCTTTTGCACCCATCAACCATAGTTGTCAAAATCATATGATTCACGATTCGATTTGATTTCATTCAGAACCTAAACGATTTGAATTGATATATCGAATAAAATAGGATTCTTAACGAGTGTCCTAGTAGGCTTGAATCATATTTATCTTATCTAATTGTTGTGTCCTATTCCTATTAGACTTAGTATTCATAAGTCTATATATTGGGTCAATTATATTCTTTTCATTCAATCAATAAGACAAAAAATTCTTTTCAGTTATTGTTTTTTAACATGATATCAGAGTAAGATCTCTCTTGGGATCCTGAATAATTTTTTTCACCAAAAAAAGCGTCGGTACTGTTCATCGGTAGTAAACAAAGTTTGATAAATAGATTTGTACAAAAAAAAAGATAGTAAAAAAAACACAATTAAAAAAATAATGTTAATCTATCTTTCTTCTAAACTTTGTCTTCCGTGTAGAGAAATTTTGTTTTGTGTTATCCCTTTTTTAGAAAATCACTACGGAGTCCAAGATTGTCTCTGGTGTGTCTCTCATCCAAGTTCTCATATTATAACTTCATTTAGTCGTGGTGGTAATTTTGTTCGTCAATGTACGTATTGTCATCATTTCAAGCATACTCGAGAGACATTTTGGAAGTTAGTTGGTCGTACTCGAGGTTCACTTCATCAATATATGTATTGTCATCGTTCCGCGCATACTCGGGAGACGTGTTGGAAGTTAGTTGGTCATCCCATGGTTGCTAATTATATGACTTCTGATTCTATTAAGTATGGACTTACCTCAAATTTCGTGCCTTCAACTTCTCTTATGGTTTCCGAATATGAGAGTGATTTGCAACCAGTCGGACTCTTCCTCGACTGCCCCACCCAGAAAGGTAGACAAAAAGCTTGTCTATCATCTAGTAACTATTCATCTAGACCTTGGGTCATTGACTCTGCAGCTGCTAATCATTTGTCAAGTACCACTGATGTTTTCTCTAGCATTTATCACTCTTCGTCTTTGCCTAATGGGTCTAAAACCACTGCTAGTGGCATTGCAACTATGCACCCTAGTTCTTCTATGTCTTTATCATCTGTCCTTTATGCTCATTTTTCTCAGTATAATTTGATTTCTTTAGTCAACTTACAAAATCTCTTAACAGTTTTGTTACCTTTCTTCTTGATTCTATTCTTATCCAGGATCTGACAACAAGAAAAACAATTGGTGATGGGCATGAATCGGACAATCTGTATTACTTTGATCCTATCCCATCACCCATTGCTTGCTTGATTGATGGAACATTTTTGTTTTGTTCATCCATCCTTAGAGAAACTAAAAAAGTTAGTTCCTATTTGCGTCAGGTTTCGAACAACATGCCCTCCACCAATGATTAAAAGCTCGCCTAGGAGAGAGAGAATCAATATCCTTGAGAAACTCTCAAAGCTGTTGGAAAACTTCTAAACTATTCTCTTACTTTTTATATGGGCTTGCTGAGAGTTCCCTGTTTTAATAAGACTTTAATTGAAATTATAGAAACTGAAACTTTGACAAGGGGGACCAAGCTAAAGATCACAAATGATAAGCCAACAATGCGCACATATTAAGGTGATAAACCCATGGACCACTACTACCCTCATTGAAGCAAACAAGAAAGACCAAGCAAGAGATCATATACGAAAAGCCAACAATACCCACATACTAAGGTCATAAAACCCAAGGGCCACTACTACCCTACTTGAAGCAAACTAGGGGCATGTTCAGATTTGTTTTCTGTTTTTGAATTCAATATAATGTTTCTGAAAACAACTTATAAAAAAAAAACAAAGTTTTTGAGAACAATGTAAAAATAGTTTTATGTTGTATTTTTACTAAAAACACATTTAAATAATTGTTATCTTAAAGTTTTGTTTTATTATCTCATTAGAAATGGTGATACATTTTAAGGAGAGAAAACTGATTCTCCAATTTTAAGTGCATTTTCTCATTACTTTCAAAATTTATTCTAAAAACAATTGTAAAAAACAACAGAAAACATCGAACAGATGTTTTCGATGTTTTCAGAAGAAAGCCATGTTTTCAGAAACAGTTCTGAAAAACTTGTTTATGAAAGCATCGACCAACATATTTTGAGGGTTAAGGAACTATCTTCTTTCTCGAGAATAGAAAACTGCTCTCGAAACACATAGCAAACATGCCCTAGAAAGTAACCAAATTAGCCTCGACTATTAAAATAATATAAAACTACTCAGTGGAAGACCATAAGTCTGTATGCTTATCTGCATCTGAACAAATCATGCATATGAGAAATATGAGCTTTCATCACGTAAATCAACATACCACGATACGTAGAGCATGAAGATCATCGTCGCGGTCGATAAGCGCCAAAAGCAAAATATCCAAAGGCAGCAACTCATGCGTCCAGACAAAAAATGCAAGATTTGCACAAGTTTTTAACAAAAGATCCTGAAAAATTAGAATTTCACATCACACAATGAAATGAAAATAAAAATTTCTAGATATTTTTATATAGAGATTAATGGTGTCTTTCAATTCAGAGACGCTGGGAGAGGCGAAGCAAACGGGAGAGAGGTGAAACAAAGAAAGTGTTATTAACTTTCTCTTGCTCAGATACCGAAACTCTAAAAGAGAAGTGGAATTAAAGAGAAATTAAGAGAGACAATTTTTCACAAGGTCCACCTTTTATAGTGGAGATACTTGGAAGATTTGGCCATTGTTGTCTTTTTGCCATTTCAAAAATGTTATCAAATCCATGGTGAAAGTTGACAGAAGATCTACAATATCAAAACAATTGCAGCACTTCTCCTCTAATCACTTCTCTTCACTGCTCTCACACCATACATGAAGAAAGATTACATTTTACTTCTTCTCACTTCTCTTTTAATCTTCATTTCCATGTGAATTAAACCGACAAAAAAACTTTGAATGAAAAACCTAGGTACAAAACCTGCAAGGAATGTCCATGCTGAAGCTCCACATGAATGCGATGAAGTAGCACATCCACCATTGTGTATATATTAGCAGTCACTTCTTCGGGAGAAAACTCTCTTAAAACACGTGCCTGACCTCCATTTCAGGGGAAAAATATTATTTTCTGATAATTAACAAAATTTTCTTACGGCTTAAGAAAGAGATGTACAAAAATGATCAACACAGTTGCAATAAAATGAATACTAGTCATGCAATCTCTCCTAGCCAAGGGGAATGACACTGCAGAGTCGTACCAGATTTGCACTATTAATACTTTCAGGGTGCCCCTGCATCAGTATCCATGCACCAGCGCATAGATATTGACGGTGTTGAGGGAAACTATGACTGATATATGTCATAACATAAGTAGGCTCGGCAGATGGTGAAAGAAGCTGGGTACATTGGTTAATCACAGTTGTTTCTGCCTGCAAAAGGAGTAGATGTTTAAGTTCAAGTATAACTGAATCTGCAAGCAATCATTCTAGGCGAACATTCATTCCACAGTCAAAAATGAATTTTTTTACAAGGTTTGTATTCCTGAATTTCAAAGGTTTGGGCTTCATAAATTTCATGATTTGCATGTGCAGTAATTTTAAACTCCAAAGATATGCGGAGATAAGTGCGACTGCAAACAAGTAATAAATTAACAGGCTAGATAATATAATGTATCTAACTACTGGGTTTTATAAGTCATAAACAGTAATTTATTGCCAAAGCAGTGAGCACAACAATAGGAATCAAGCTTATTGATACAATGAGATCAATTCATAAACCTAATACTATCCCATATGCTACCAAACAAAACCAGCCGTCATACCTTCCTTTGAGGCGTAGAGCCAATAAATAACTGCAGTGTCCAAAGTGGCAAAATCCTTTCTACAAACCAATAGGCATATTATAACTTAGGGGAGTTCACTTTGTCAGTCTTATGCATTAAGTGGGTTGGGACCGACTTTATCGAAAAATAGGTTTGGAATTGGAGGGGCATTCATTGATCAGAAGAGTTAAGAAGAGCTTTAGCTTTGGTTCCACTCTCTTTTGTGGCTAGTCTGAAACGAAAGGCAGAGAAAGGCTTTCAATTGAATCGAAAAGTCGTTTGCCATGATCATTCTTTTGCAAATGAAGTGGAACTAATATAGTTCATAGAGTTTTTGTCTTTTAAGTAATGTTTGCACATGGGTTGGCACCCCTTGGTGACTTGTTAATGAATGTTTACTAGGTTAACGTTTGTGTTTAAGGTTTAGACAGTGATTAGGGTTTCGAGAAAGAGAGAAAATAGAGAAATAGTAAGCAGTAAACTGGTTACTAACCCTAAGATTAGTAGTCATATATATAGAGAACTTAATATTATGAAATTACATCAATACCCTTAAATCCTAATACTCTCAATACTCTAACACTCCCCCTCAAGTTGGAGCATACTCCAACTTGTTGTAACGATACCCATCCAATATGTTACAAATAAATTCAAATTCAAATAACAGCGAAACTCATAACAATTCGGGGCAACTAGACCCAAGACAATAGTTAGATCACCATATCGGTACCACCTAACGATAATGGATCAAAACGACCTATGAACAAGGTCCGGGGACATCGGACAAACAAGACTCTCCACTTAGGGGTCAACAAAACAGACTGGAACGAGATACTTCATATGGGTTGAATCCACAAAATGGGTTGGATTGTGTCGAGGGGCAAATCTGACTTGGATCCGGGTCAGGTTAACACATAAACAAAAACCAAAAACTTTTTTTTCTTCACGCAGCATCACCACACATTACAGGGGACTCATGACTGGCAACAGGATGTCACAATCTCACCGGAAAGAAAGAAAACTGAACCTGTCGGAGATGAAACAAAAGTTGCTGGAGAAGAAGGAAAACATTTGAAGAGCACCGAGAAATTCGTTAGAAAAACATAATAGAAACTAAAAGTAGAATCTAAACCTAGCTATATATTTTTTTTCCTTTGGTTTATCTAAGAATACCACAAGGGTCCCAAACCATGGGCTCTGATACCATGTTAACGTTTGTGTTTAGGGTTTAGACAATGATTAGGGTTTCGAGAAAAAAAGGAAATAGAGAGATAGTAAGCAGTAAACTAGTTACTAACCCTAAGGTTAGTAATCATATATATAGAGAACTAAATATTATGAAATTACATCAATACCCTTAAACCCTAATACTCTCAACACTCTAATATACTTAATACAAAAAAAAAAAAAAATTAGTGCCTCAATGCACAAGTTAAAAGGAAACAACAAAACTGCATATTTGGATGTCCAGTTAAAGTACACTTAGCAATATCAACATTCAATAATAGTGAAAAAAATTAATAAAGTATGAACTGAACTTGCTGCAAGACAACACAGACAAAACACAAAAAGCATTTGATTGCACGCATAGGTGGGGTTCAAGTTTCAGAACTTTCATTTGTCATGCACTTTATATGCACAAAAACACAGTAAATACAACAGCTAAAAACCAATTCCTTTAACCCATCGTGCATTACTGCTTTATGGATCTCACACAAAGCATTTGATTGGACACAGGTGGGGTTCAAGTTTCACAACCTTCATTTGTCTTGCACTTCATGCATCTTGGAGGTCACTCTTCATTTTGAAATATATTCACATAAATGGAAACTCATTAATATACTAGAATTAGATAACAATGCAGGACAGAAAAAGCAAATAGCATCCCTAATCTTAATTTTTCCAATGCGTCCCATATTATCTTCACTCTCTTTTCCCCACTAAATCCCAGTATTCTACTTTAGACTAATACGTCTGAACCTGTTGTGAAGGTAAATGCTAAAAATACAGTACTCGAGATTATGGAGGAATGGAAGTTCATAACTTTATAGACAAATGTAAGAGATAATTTAGGAAAGCTTAATTTCCACCACCAATGAAAGAATACCAACTAGTAGGACAAGGGATTATAAAATAACAAGCAAATTTAAAAGGGGAGGGGGCAGGGGGAAGGGAAGCAGTGCAAAAATGAACCTGTTGCCAAGCTTGAATTGCCAGTCCCCTTTTATCCATCCGCCCGACTAAGGCATCACGAAGAAGAGACGGGAAAAAGCGTAGTGTTTTTTCTGACCACGTATGTTGACTAGTTGCCAGTATCTGTTCTAACATAGTTTGTAGATAAAGTAAGTGATCAGCATCTGCAATTCCACGTGTTTTGATAGTGATGGCTAGAGTGATTATGGTTATTCAATTTAAAGTTTCTGTGAATTCAGTTGGACCCTAAAATAAAAAATAAAAAAAATTAATAAATCTAAACTTTGTACTCTAAGTCAACTGGAAGGAAAATAAATGACAACAGAGGAGTTTCAGTTTGGAGACTGTATATCTACCTTCCCTTCCCTTTTCACTGGGAAAAAATCTCTCAGTGACAAGATCAGATTTATGCACAAGTTTTCAGCCAATCTAAATACACGATGATCTCCACGTTTCCCTTTCAATGCAGAAATTATTTTTGTTACATCATACATCAATGTTTTGCTTTTTCCTTGATACCTACAAATAAAAAGAAAATTTTAATTCACAAATTTCACCTTTAGTATTGTCAAATTGCATAAAATAATATTGAATTTATACTATCAGAAATCTTTTGAATTTGAAACCCAGTCTGTTTGCTCTTAGGCAAAGTCTATAACAAAGACACCGTTTATACTTCACATTACATACAACTATAACTAATTTGAGAGAAGAAAGTAGCATCACCGAATGGACCAGAGAGATGGTCACCTGTAGAGTGGAAGCAAGCGGTAATTCAGAATTTCAAGCACCAAAAGAGTTACCCCTGGCTTGCTCAATAAGGAAGAATTCCTCTGTGCCAAATGCTGCAGAAAGTAGCAATTATAAGAAATTTTATCATAGTTTTGATAAGCAACAAAACCTCTTCTAAAAACCAGAAAAGAATTTAAAAAGAAAAAAGAAACAAAACAAGATAGGGCTTAAAGCATAAATGCAGCAATGTCTTACAATGAGCATTATAAATTTATGATTCACTTTTAAGCAAAAAGTCATGAAATCAATTGAATAAATAAGATAATTGAAGAAATAAAAGGTAAGCACCAAATACTGAAAATCTGCAAGACATGTTTGATAGAGACTTCAGTTAGCTTTAGAGAAATTTCCAACAATTAGTTCAGTGATGTTAAAGGAGTGTCATGGAGATGGTAGATGATTTTATCTAGCCAGGATAAATCATCGCAAAGACCAACATTGAGCCCCTATAGGCTACTAGGCATTATTCTCTACAAGATACTAGGGAAGAAGGAAAATGTAATAACATTTGAGATTAATGCCAGGTCGTGCCACACAGACACTACCCCATGCATTTATATAATTTCCTTTATTTAAAATATAATTCTAATACTCCTTTTACAAACTTATCAATGCAAATTGTTTTCAGAAAGGAGAATAACTGCAGAAGCAATCTTTTGGAAGTTAAAGAAAATTACAGTGAAATGTGAACGAAACAACGAGTGAGGTGCAATGAGCAGCAATCTAGTATATGTTTCGACCATTGCAATGCTAGGCACAACCTGCACCAAAATATTATATTAGAACACCAAAGGACAGTCTAAAAGCTGGAAGAGATCTCATGGCTCGATAAGACAGGATATAAGATTGCCTCATCCTAAGCACATGCAGATCATTCATATAAAGGAAACTAGAAGCAAATAAATAAATAACATCTGCCCTTATTCATTTTGGATACTTCAATGGCCAAGAGAGCATGAAAAAAAAAATTCTACACCTGTTTTCTATTTTTTATTCCCTCGACCTTGTGCACATGATTCATAACCCCAGTCTATGCTCATATAATTATCATAACAATTGCATCAGATAACATGCTGTTCTTCACTACCTTGAATATCATATACCAACGTCTATGGAGGGGATGCAAGGTCCCATGCTAGATACACTCCAAAATAAGCAAGAAATATAAAACATACCTGCCCAGCGAATAAAGAATCTTCCATTTGGAAGGCCAACTTCAAACATAGATTCATTGCAAAGCCAGATAATAGTGATATCGGCAATGGGCTCACTTCCCGCACCACCATTACCCTCTCATTTGGCTGTAGATTTGATCCTGGTAACTCTGTAACTCCGGCTGAAGATAACCAAGTCATAACTGTTTCACAAGCTGGCTGTGCCATGGTGTAGGACACAACCCAAAACATCCCGATTGATCTATCATCCATATTCATATAATCCATCACGCGATCCCCTGAAATTTAAAGCAAAGCATGCTATAAAAAAATGATGTAACAAACTTGAAGTTTTTTCTCCTTTTTTTTCAAAGCATGCAACCGACCACAGGTCTAGATGAAATTAGACACGCTCAAACAAAATCCGTAAGATAAATCTAAGTATATTATCTTTTTTTTTCTTTTTGATAAGTAAAAGTATATTGTCATATCTTATTATCCAGGAAAAATTTTACACTCCATTTGGTTTAAATGAATTTAATAGTTTTTGTGGAATTCATTTGAATTCTATAGGCTACTATGTTTGGTTTGTTAATAAAGTGTAGAATTCATTTACAAATGAATTGGTCATATGTTTGGTTTAGAAATAAAAGTGTAGCATTCATTTCCAAATGAATTATAATAGAATTGAGTAAGTTTTGGACAAATTCTATCAAAATTGATAGAATTTACAAATGAAATCTAGACTTAAGCTTGTTTTAATTAAAATGACAAACTTACCCTTTTTGGTAGTCTTATGTATTTTTTTCTAGGTTTCTCTCTTCTCCATCTCTGCTATCTCTCTCTCGCTCTCTCTAGTAAAATGTCATCAAAATCTCTCTTTTCGCCATATTACTTATTGGGCTTTTGGTATTTTGCAAGATAAATTGAAATTGTCTTTAGTTCTTTTTTATGTTGAAAATAGAAGGAGACTTCTATACTTCTTATAACTGGTATTGTATAGCTGCTATATTATCATATATTTGTGCTTTGTGAATCAATGTCTTTGTTTGTTTCGTTATATTATAGTCTATATTGGGCATTAAATTTTTTTTTCTTTCTACTAAAAAACAAACAAGTACAATAGGCCATGAGAGTTCAAAAAACTATTAAGTGTTACAAAATCATTTACTAATGTTAAGGGTATTTAAGTAAATCATTTACAAAATTCAATTCAAATCTAGTGTTTAGTAAAATTATACCAAACATGAAAATTCATTTAAGTTCATTTACAAATAAATTCTAGTTTTAATTCATTTGAAAATTAAATGTAAATTCATTCGTAAATGAATACTAATTTCAATTCATTTGGAAATGAACTAAATTATATACTTTAGTTCATACCGTTACGGATATTACGCCTTCTTAGGTGAATACTTCTTAAGAAAATTGACTAGACATTATCTCTATTAAAACCAATTCAGTAGATGAAATAGGATTGTCTTCATCCTATCCAATGTCTAATATTGTTCTAAAGAGAAAATTACACTCCATATGCAATGAGTTATCATCCATGGACCAGCACTGTTGAGAGGAGTTGATGACAAAAATAATCCAATACAAATAGCATATGAATTAGATATGCCAACCCACAGAAAAAGAATCCACTTCGGTCTTTGTCCTATCCAATGTCTGATGCTCTTCTAAAGATGAGCAGATTACTTATGTGAAGACTGATTCCTCCATGGACTAGCACCCATTGAGAGAGAGTTGGGAAAAAATTAATCAAACACAGATAGCATACAAATTAGATAATGGAAGGGGCTGCAAGATTTCATTTTTCAATTCTCTTTTAGGAGCTCTTGCCTACAAAAGTGTAGTGAGTGTACTTTGCTCAGCACAACAGTTCAATCATTCCATCCCACATTTTTTTTTTTTTTTGATAGTAGGGGGTGGGGGATTCAAACTTGGGACCTCCTCTTTAGAGGTAAGGCCACATCATTCCATCCCACTATTGATCCTATGTACCAAACACAGAAGAGAATGAAAGTTATCCTATCCTACTCATAATTTTGTTAGCACCAAAACTATCCAATCCTATATTCTATCGGTAATATAAATATACAAGATTGTCTATATGACTTGTGATGAACAGGAGGTAATAGGTGACATAATTTGACTACAGAAATCATAAACGGATAAGCAGCAAAAATTCAGCACATTAGATCATAAAGATTTTAACTTCATCACCAGCAACAACAACATTACCAAATAAACTCAATTCTAGATACCATTTGAGTAATATGTACCTTTGCTTACTTGCCTCCACCATTCATCTATTTGCTTTCCTTTCTGAAGTTGCTCGTTATTCAAGTATTCTCTAGTTGATGTATTCAACGACCAAATACGTAAGTTTTGACAACTGCTTATAAAATCAAGCAAAATGCTTTGAGGATTATTAGGATCGGTGTTCCTATCTTCTCTATGAAATGATAGAATCTTTCTGGTTGTCTCCACCTGTAAGCAGAATCAGTAAAACCTCAGTTGGAGGACAACACTTTACATAACTTACACAAGCACAAAGTTATGAACTAAAACATCTTTGTAAACAAGAAACATATAAATTTCCTACCGAGTTCTTAAACTATTGCCTCTAAAGGATGAATATAGAAACGTAAATTCCTTTGAGCAGCAAAACATAATTTACAAAGTTATACTGACTGTGAGAAGAGAAAGAAGCAAGGAAAACTAAATTGCAGTCAGAGGCAACAATTTTTACATCTCAAAAACAACCTTTCTAGGATCCAAGTTCAAAGCATTCAGCACAAGCTCAACCCGAATAATTTGTGCAAGCAGCCAAGTCACATGATTTGTTCGAAGAATGTGGTGATCACCATCGGTAACGCGTGAAACTAGCTTGTCCACAAAATCAACAAAATCAATACAGCCACTTTTAATAAGAAAAAAGAATATATCTGAGAAGACAAGCCACTCCTGCCAGCAATTTACATCTGCAGTGAAAAGTTGTGAAAAATCAGCTTAACAACTCAGTAATCCCCCACAGTCAATAATTAGACAACCAGAACAATGTATAACCATCAAAATTATGGTACTCTACACTACATTTGAATTGAGAATCGAATCAAATCGTAAGATTCAATACAAATTTTTAAAATCAATTTAAATTGATATGTATACATGTAAAACAAACAATATACATTAAAAATGAAATATTTTAACATATATTGAATGATTATATGATCAATAAAAAAGACACTTGTCTTTAAGCAAGTGATGTTAGTTTGAATCTCACCATGATCTACTCTAATTAACATATTATAGTCATATAGTAATTTGCTAACTACTAAGATAGCACAATAGCACAATATAATAAAGTAATAAAATAAAATAAAAGTATTACTATACTTAATACTATTATGGATTGAAATCAAAGATATGAATGCTATATGGGCTTCTTTGTTTCATCACAAAAAATATTAGAATCCTAAATTTCTAGAATAACTTCTTAAAGAGAAAAACTAATGAACTATGTTTATTTTAGCCCAAAATGTCTTTCTTAAACCTTTTTTCTACAACTTTTTTTAGAAAAATTGTAGGTTTTAATGAATCAAGCAAATCATACGACTCGAATCGTACAAAATCGTAGATTCGGCACTGATTTAGAATTAACTCCGATTTGGCATACCAATTCGAATCATTTAGGTCATGAATCAAACTGTAAGAATTGAACAATTCCGATAACTATGCTCTACACATATAGAAATATGAAGAAGTTGTTATGTTGCTTGCATAACAGACCTATTATGGCCAACATGATCACCAAATTTTGTCACTTCAATGTAATTAATATTCTCAGTGTAAATTTAGCAAGCCCCAATGAGCCTATGCATTTTTATAGCATTGCACTTATATTTCTATGTATTGAACACTATAGCATTAAGTATTGGCACTTCCAAGATGATAAAAGACTAACAAGGTCTTGCAGCATTGTTAGTTCTTTTGTTTTTTTATTTAAGGGAAATTTTTTTGAATATGAGGAAGAGTTCCCTGATTTCGTAGATTTGCTAACTTGTAGATAGTCCTTTTGTAAATGGGTTACAACCCCTTGGTGTGTTATTAATATATTTTTACTTGTATAAAAAAAACAAGGTCTTGCAGCATTACACAAGGTCCATTTTACAGATAGAACACTACTGGAAAACAATTAGCGAAGCATAATAAAAATAAAATTAATGATTTTTTTATACCGAATAAAATTAATGATAATTGAATACATTACATATAAAGAAAAGCAACGAAGAAACAATTAAACAAGGAATAGAATATTGCCTGAATTGGTCAACTTCAATAGTTCTACAATTCTATCAATGGTTGCCTCACAAATCATATCAGAAGTGAAAACAGCACCAGGGGTAAGCCCTTGGTCAGGATTTCTATAGCAAGGAGCCACAAGAAGCACACGCTTCCACCAGTCTGGTGATGGAGTAGTGCGAATAGCATGTCTTATACAGCGCAGAGCTCTCTCCCAATCCAAACTTCCCCTCAGAATTGAAGTTGCAAGATCCTATACCAATTAAAAGAAACTGATTTAACCAACAGTAGAGGATGCTAAGCCTATTTGCAGACAAACGAACACATGCAAATACATACATATACATGTAAATGAACATATGTACATATAGAGCTACATATGGCACATATTAAATAGATATACAGACACATAATGCATTTAACACGTTGAATATAATTTCACTCCCCAATGAGCAACACACACAAAATCATTTTTTTGTCTGTACTAATTTAAATGAAAAGTGATAAAAATCTCTTAGAGAAGTAGGACGAGGCTTTTCGGAAATCTTAAAGCTAAAATAGAGCAACATTTAAGTTCAGCATTTTGCGCCATCACTAAAACAAGATTCAGCATAGATCAAAATTAAGTAGTTATGCATGATCATTTACTGTTAAAATATAAAAGAGAGATGAAGATATGTATTATTGATATGTTATGAGTATAAACAAACAACCAAGGAATATAAATTCTAATAGGAATAGGAAACATAATAGAAAACATAAACTAAGAAAGATTAGGAAACCTAATACATATGTAATTAGGAAATATCTGAACACTCCCTCTCAAGTTGGAGTGTAAATGTTATATGCACCAAACTTGTTATAAATAGATCTAACCCGCGGACCTTCCAATGGTTTAGTAAATAAATTTGCTAACCGATTTGCAGACTTTACATACCTGATACCGATCACTTTTTGCAAAAAAAAAATTCCCGAAAAACATGACAATCAACTTCAATATGTTTAGTTCTCTCATGAAACACATGATTATTTGCATTATGAATAATTGTTTGATTGTCACACACCAAGCTCATAGGACATGACTTAATCCAAGTTCTGCCAACAACTGTTTTAGCCAAACCAACTCACTATTCAGACTCAACACTGGATCTAGCAACCACACTTTGCTTATTACCCTTCCATGACACTAGATTACCCCAATAAACACAAAATCTGGTGTGGACCTCCTATTAGATGGAGAGTTCGCCCATCTGTATGGGTATAACCCTCAATCTGAGTATGATCATGGTTTTGCTTAAGTAAATCACGACCAGGATCACTCTTAAGATATCTCAAAATGCGAATAATAGCATCCCAATGACTAGTCCGTGGAGCATCTAGAAACTAACTAACCAAACTCACTGCAAATGAAATATTTGGTCTAGTAACAATCAAATAATTCAATTTCCCAACCAATCGCCTATATTATCTTGGATCTGACAATAATTCACCTTGATCAACTGCAAGTGTTGTGTTGGGATTCATAGAATTGTTCGTAGACTTACACCCCCAACATCCAAGTATTACTCAACAAATCAAGAACATATTTACGTACCATGACGAGATCTAACAACTTCAATACCCAAAGTTGTCCTAGATCCTTTTTTTGAAACTTAGAAATTGTTTGTGCTAGAATTCCCTCCTTGTCATATCTCGTGATCACAATATATCCACAGGATCCTACCCGCCTCACTATGTCTGTAAATTTTACAGAATGATCTACACCACATCTACTTAGACCAAAGTCAAGTATCACCTCACTGATCCTACCAAACCATGCTCAAGGAGATTGTTTCAAACCATATAGAGACTTCTTCAAACTCCACCCGACCAACAAACCCGAGGTTGCTTCATGTACATCTCCTCCTACAAAGCACCATGTAGGAAAGCATTCTTTACATCTAACTGATGTAGCGGCCAATTAAACATAGCTGCTAAAGAGATAAATACACGAACAAATGTAATCTTATCCAAACATAGTCAATATCATATACTTGTGTATACCCTTTCGCCGCTAGACGAGCTTTCAACCTGTCAACCATCAAGATGAACCTTCACAGTATAAATCCAACAACATCCAATAACATATTCCAAGACAAAAGAGAATACTGGAATGGGCGACGATGACTAGAGAGTCAGGATATATATGTTTAAGAATTGTGTTTAGGTTGTTGATTGTACTCGGAATGGCAGAGGAAGAAGGTAGAAATTAGGTTTTTTTAGGGTTTAGTCAAGATCCCAAAGCTCTAATACTATGTTAAAATAAAAGAAAGATGTAGAATTCAACCACCTTATATATAGACCTAAGAATATAAATCTTAATAGGAATACGAAACATAATAGAAAACATAAACTAAGAAATATTAGGAAACCTAATACATATATAATTAGGAAATATCTCAACATTTACCAATAAATCAACAATTTGCCTTTCATTTATTGAAAACACTAACCTAACATAAAAAATAGAACAAACTTTAAAAAAAACATAATATTCATATTTTGAGAATGTGATGTGGTGAGATAAAGATGCACAATAAAGGAGACACCAAGAGAATCGACATTAGAACACCAAATGACGATGCGGCCAGAATCTGGTTAACAGAATGAAAACCTTTTTGGAAGGTAAGAGCAACAAAGAGGATAAATGGCCTTCAAATATTAGCAACCTATTTATATGAATTCCATAGGACCAACCAATCACATGCACAACAGAAGCTAATGTACAGCTAGCCTAATATTTCCAGCATTCTGCCACTAGCTTCAAATCTACCATTAACTTCAAAACAGATTTCACAAATACACATATAATGGCAAATAATAGCATCAATCAACTTCTAAGGAAAATTAGTCTCCAAAACGCAACAATTAGAGCCACAACAAGCATGAAATATGGCTGAAATTTTAAAGTTTCCTTAACAAATTCTAACAGAAATACAACTGTATCAAAAATTCCAAATTCAACACTAGAACTTCAGTATAACTCCCAAAAACCAAAGGCACCAATTACATACTTTATAAGAAATCATTAATGATGCTTTATTTCTTTGCTATTGTGAACTTTAATAATGTAACAACCTTTTTCTCTTAATCTTAAATCCTATTTTCTTGACCCTTAAATATGCCCTACCTTATAGCTATTTACAACACGATTTCTTAAATTAGTTGCTCTCCGAAATTTTACGCACTTTGTTTCCTACAAGTTCTAAAATTTTCTCATCTCTGAGCCCTAACCCTTTCTTCTAGAAACGCAAACCATTATCAAACTCCAACCTTTCTTCTACACCCCAAGTGATGAGGAACACGAGGAAGACTACAATTAGGGATTTTAATTTAGGAATTGGGGGATATGGTGATAATTATGTAATAAAAAAATATTATAGATATCTAGGTGTAGTTAATTTTATATGTCAGTTTCCTTTCATAGTTCAGTTTTCTTGTCGGACTAGAGTTAAGATCTCTATATAAGAGGCATCTCTATGTCATTTGTAATCAGCTTGAAATGAATTAAAAAAATAGATTATTGAAATTAAATACTCTGTGAGTGAGTTGTTGTTTCGTGTCATGTGATTTGGTTGTGGTTCATATGTTATTTGGGAAGATCTATGCGATTTGGATTGGTTTTATCGTTATTTCCTTGCTTTTACGTTTTTTTCCCTATTGTACGGCATCAAGTGGGATATTAGAGCCAAAATAATCCAAGATCATCATCGTGAACAAAACAAAAATCGTCAATAGTTGCATTGCCTGTTCTCTGAATCCCACCTCATCAGTCGCCGTCAGCCACCGCCTCTGCAGATCGCGCCTCCACCAAACGGAGCAGATTTCCCGGCAATCAAACCCCAAGAAGACCGGCCCAATCCACCGCCTCCTTCACCTGCAAAACAGTCGCGCCTTCTCCGACTTTTCGTGCTTATATTCGGGCGCTCCAGCCACCACCACCATCGTGACCTGAAGCTCATTTCCGGTTGACCCTTTCCCCTTCGGTCCGGATCTGCCCAGAATCTTACAGGGTCAGATCCAACCCGGAAAAAAAAAAACTACCCAACTCAATTGCGCAGTGAAGAAGACGACCCAAGCCATAGTCAGAGCCGAGCCACTAACCCGAGCCAACCAGTTTAGCCCAACCCAGCCAGCCTAGCCCAGCCGAGCCAGCCAGCCAACCCGAGTCAGTAGCTGAACCAAAAAAAACAGAAAAAAAATAGAGAGAAAAAAAAAAGCGAAACAAAAAAAAAACGTTTGAGCTATTTTAGTTTGCTATTATGTCTTATCGTACTGGGATTCGTAATTGAAACCTACAAGCTCAACTATCAAGTGCTTACTCTTTCTTGGACGAGTTAAAATCCAAAGTAATAAAGTATGGTTGGCGTTATCTTCCCCGGAGTATGTATGAAGAATATGAAGAACTTAAATATTGGATTTATCGTGATGAGAAACAACTTGAAGAATTGCAGCACCAAAACGAGCATGAGTATGAGCAGAGTTCTCGAGATGTTCATGCTTTGAATGGTAATGGCGATTATATTTATGATGATGAAGAAATTGCTAATTATTATTATGCTCCTAAATATTCTAACCATGGTTGTGTTGGGTATGATCGTGCTTACGGAGGTTATGATGGTTATGGTACATACGATGAGCAGAAGACCGACCCAATAGCTTCACCCCAAGTTCGAGAAGAGATAATCCAATTGCTGACAAAATATAAAGAATTGTGCAAACCCTTAAATGTTGTAAAAGTGAAAGATGATCTCGAACTTGATAATTCAAAGCTCACGGATGCTAGGGAAGACACTAAAGAGCAACAAGATGCCGACAAAGATGACAAACCAGTCGATGACCAGCTTGATGTTGTTGAGCCTGTTGAACCAATTCCTTGTGCAGTTGACTTGGTTAAGCCAGTTGAGCAAGATTATATTGAGCATATCGAGGAAGTTGAAAAGATTCAAGATAAACTGGACGACAAGCTTAATGGTACTATTAAGGGTCAAGTTGACACACATGTCCTGGATATTGACTTTATCCTACCTACTTGGTTTCACGCACCTCGTCAACAAGCATTTCCAACGCAAATTTTTCACCTCCTAATGACTTCAGTTTCCATGAGTTTCACGACTATGCCTTATTTCTCCACAAATCTAAGTTGTTGATCCTCCTACATTTTTCAACTCGATGACGAGTTCTTTCTAAATAGTGGAGAACAATAGGAAACACGAGGAATATTAGAATTAGGGATTTTAATTTAGGAATTGAGGGATATGGGGATAATTATGTAATCAAAAAATATTATGGATATTTAAGTGTAGTTAATTTCATATGTTAGTTTCCTTTCATTGTAAGATCTCTATATAAGAGGTGTCCTTATATCATTTGTATTCAGCTTGGAATGAATAAAACAAAAAAATTTTGAAATTAAACACTCTTTGAGTGAGCTGTTGTTTCGCGCCATGTGATTTGACTGTAGTTTCCATATGATTTGAGAAAATCCATGCGATTTGGATTGGTTTTATCTTTATTTCTTTGCTTGTACGTTTTCTTCCCTACTGTACAGCATCACCAAGTCCTACATTCATATTTTCCTCTAGTCACATACCACCAAATAAATTTCAATAGTGAACCCCCCAAGTTTATCATACATCTCCCAGAAGATAAAATCATAAAATTTTCCCTAAAGCATATCATATGTATTTGACCACCGCCAGCAACGTTTAGACTAACCAGCATCTCTCCACAACCCAACTTAGAAAAGGTTAAAGGATGGATCATATCTGGCTTGGGTGTGTGAGTATATTTGCTAAGCCAAAAAAAATAGTTATTGAACCACTTCTTAACATTCTACCTATAACTGATGATTTTGCAATCACCCCCAAATTCCGGTTCATGGAACCCACCTATAACCCATCTAATAAAAGATCTGCATGCACACATACACATCATATTTTTTTTCTATAAGTAGCACACATACACATATCATGGAATTCAACAAACCAAACCATACTTAATCATTTTGGCATCGTTCAATTCTCAGGTTATCCAATATAAATATTTTATTATATACTCCCTTCATCCCATAATAGATGTCCTCATTTCCATTTTGGGGTGCCGCAAAATAATTGTCCCCAATCAAAAGTCAAAAGACTTTTATCATCCATCTTCCAATAATACCCTTCATTATTAGTCCAACTACTTATGTGGTTTGCATGCAATTAATGCACTTTCTTAATTTTTGAGTGGTAAAAGTGGTATTTTAATTCCCATGTTAACTGGTTTGCATGCAATTAATGCGCTTTCATAATCTTTGAGCTTTTTTAAATGGGACATTTATTATGGGATGGAGTGAGTAGTATTTAAAACAGATAATAACATTACATTATAGATGTGACATATACATGATATAGCCCAACCAGGGAATCAATTTAATGTGGTTCCATGAAAACACAAGCTGGAATCAAACTGAGTGCTGTAAAACTGGAGATAAATTGCTGATGAATTTTGAAATTAGTTATCTAATAAACAACATGCGTTAGCAACAAAAAAACTCAACTCGGCCAAAGAGACCACACAGACTTCAGGGAAGGTCCGAAGGGGTTATTTTCACAATCCTTACCTTCAGCATTTTTGCATGAAGCCATCACTATCAAAACTGAACCTCTATTCTTGTGCCTGTCAACCCAATACTTCTGCCGTCACACTAGACATCATGACTCTTAGGTTTTAGAACAAAAAAATGCCAATACCAGTAAAATACACGACACATACCAAACCTTAATCATGACATCAAGATAAGTAATTTGTTTTTGTATAGAACTTTTTCCTTGTTGCCCTCCAAAAATTATTAGAACATATTTAACATACAATTCGTGAGAGGAATACCTACCATGTTGTTCATCCAATATTAACAAAATACCCATCAACGCACTCCCTTTGCATGCTAGCATATAAACATCATTTGTAATCCATACCTGTAATATCCTCCTCCCAAAGAGGGTGCAAAGAGAAATTTATGTGTTACTCTCATAATATTGCACCTCTTCTACTTCACTAAAATAAAACATAAAAGTTTCTTAAGTTTCATTAGTAATGCTAAAGAAAAAGGCATCACCTCTCCATGCAAAGGTTCTCCAAGCACACTTGGATATGTAATTGGTGAATAACGCAAGTTCGCAACTGTTTCAACGGAAATATTAGGAGTTGTCTGAGACAAAATCCGATGAGTCCCAAATGTTGGGCAATGAAGGTGTTGATCTAACATTTGCATGTGCATGGCCATCATATCTCGCCTCCTATGGATCTCCAAGATAAGTGTAAATAAGGCTTCATCATCTGGTATGTACTCTATGAACTGCAAACCACTACGCAATAACTCATAAAAGGGAACTCGGCATTTATCCGCTTCTACCAACAGCCAAATTACATCCAAAGAACTGTGCAGCCACTCAGTGAGAGCCTTGTCAGGTCTCCAGGATTTTCCATCAGATTCATCAATTCCTTCTTGTGTCTGATCCCAATTAACAAGCCAATTCAGCATTAGGTAAAAAATTTCGGCATGAGTCACTGGTTTTAAATTAAATTCAAGGCCGGTCAAGATAATCTTGCAACATAGCTGACGTAGACTGCTTATAACATTGTCTCTTATGGATGAATTGACCCTTGTTGGTGGCTGTGGTCCGTTACTGGAAATATCAGATGATTTTGGCGGGGACAAAGTAACACATGGAGATGGTTCAATTGCCGACTGGGCTGGGGTTCCAATACCAGGAACAGAAGGCAAAGGAGATGCCGGATTCGAAGACTGAAAACTAGATGAACTAGGGACTGCACTTGAAGATGGGAGCAACCCAGACTGTGATAAACTTGTAGATGGAACAGTAGGTACCACATGGGTGCCCTGACCTACTGACATTTCGGCAGAGGAAACTGAAGAAAGAAGCAACGGTAAAAAAGTATCCCAGTTAATGTACCCGATATTGCACAAGCTATGCAAAGAAAAAAGAAGAAATTCTGCCCGGGGTGCATGACCACAGAACTGAACAACCAGAGAAATAAGAACAGATTCTGTCACAGCACGCAATTGATCTTGGTCCTGAAAGAATGGCACAGCATCAATAGGTGAACTCATTGTTACTGATTATTATAAGTAAATGAAACAAAGTAAAAGCAAAAACAAGGAGAATTCACATTATGCTACAACATGACTTTAACTTCTGAAACTTACAGCAAATGGGCTCTGAAGTTGCTCAAAATCTAAAAGGAACTGCTCATTTCGAGGAGGAAGCTCTCTGTTAAGAGCAATTACACGCTTTTGTGTCTTGTTCCTGTAAATAGGTTACTTCAGTATACCTTTAAATACCAAGGCAGAAAGCAGCTAATAGGAAGAAAAAAAAATTGTAGCTACTTCAAATATATTTAATTTTGATGCCAGCTTCAAGATATGAACAGTCAATATGGACATGTATATTGCAAAAGTTAGGGGTAGGGGCATTCAAGTACGTCTGATGATGCTGTAGATCAAATTATTTGTGATGTCAGTAAGCCTCTGTTGAAAAATCTTAAATCCAATTTGTTTCCTGATGCATGACATTTTCAATATCTTTTCTAGTCATTCTCATCAACTTTCTTTTGTTTTGAGGTTTTAAAAGTTACGGCTCGACTATCTTGAACTAGTTGACCAGATTGGTTAACCAATTTATTTGTTTACTTACAGGTTGTTGACCAAAAAAGAGTAATGATATTTGAAATCCCAAATTAAACATCATTTGTTTACCACCACCTCGAAACTGAAAAAAAAACACAATTCAATGGAGATAGATTGAGATAGAAAGTGAGAAACAAAGACAGAGAAGTAGAGAGAAATGCAAATCATGCCCTCATTTGCACCATTCATCAGTTACTAGTGGACAATCTATAAGTTGTGCAAAAATTTTGTAGACAGAAACTCTAAACTAAGTAGATTTACCAAACTTATAATAACTTTTGACTAGACAAAACCAGATTGTTTTCATTGAGGGGGTTGGAGGGACAAAAGTATTTTCTAGTAACCAGTCTGGATTCATGCCAAATAGATCACCACTTGGAATTTGATTCTTGCTTGGGTGACTAGTAATGAAGAGAAAACCAACAGATGCTCTTTCTCAATTCAGAAATATCACATACTGGGAGATCTAATATAATCTGTTTAAGAAATGGAAGAGGTGATTTGGATGTTAATATCATTATAACCAGAGACATAAACTGAAGCTTGAACTTGAATTAAGATAATAAGCTTGCACAGCCCTTGAATAAACTAAACCAAGAGATACCAAAGATTTATAGTTTTTTTACCTCTAAACATCAGAAGAAATTGAAGAGAAAAAATCAATCTGAAATTCCAGCTTGATTAGAAAGCGTTCAGAAATGGAAGTGTTTCAATCATAAAGAAGCCAAAGCTCCATAAGAGTGGAAATTGTATAAAACCAGTAGAGCAACAGGCATAACTATAAACAAAATGAATTCTTAAAGAAAGTGTTTTCATGCACAACAAAGACTAGTTAATGTGCTTGAGAAAAGTAGAGACATGGTCCACGCTGAAAATATGATGTTAGGTCGTGGGTCAAAGAACTGAAAGTATACTTTCTATAAAAGTATATTAAAAATCCATGTTAGTATGTGAGATAACAGAAACAATGAAAATGGTAAAAAATTAACAATTTGATTTGCAACTTAGTCGGAAAAAAGGAGTCAACAAATTGAGTTTAATTTAACCTTTACTTGAATGTTATTATTGTAAAAACAAATTAAATCATACAATCCAAGATTCCCAGCAAACTCAACACCTTCCCATCTGCTTGAATCATACGTTTCTGCTGAAATAGTCGTTATGCAAAAAGCCCTACTAAAGTTCAACAGAACAATGTACTCTATGCAATAGGATAGCACTTGGCCAATTAGAAGATGTTAGATTCAAATCATGGTTCTGGTGCTATCATGTATATGAGTAAATCAAAATGGAAAGAATCATATAAGTAATCTGTACAAAGAGACATTAATCTTACAATATTGCCCAAGCTTGCTGGCCTCTACAAATCTAATACATAAAATCATCATACAAGTACATAAAAGAAAAATTCATCACGACTAATGGTGGCCATGCTTATGAATTGTACCATTTAGAAAGATAAGAACACATTGATGGATTAAAATTAACTAAACATAAAACTCAAATGAAACTTTCCAGAAAAGTAACTAATAACTACAAAGTACGAACTACAAAACCTTGAATCATTCACCAATTTTCAACCATCCCAGTGCAAAGAATAATTAGTTTGATCCAAATGTCCTACACAGCTTTGATTTCAACAAAAAGGAAAGAAAGAAAGAACTCATCTCACATTCTATCAGGAATTGTGGATTGAATATTCTCATTCTTTTAATTATGAGAAAAACTTTCTTATTCTCTAAAAGACAAATATATGTAAATCCAAGGGGGAGAAAAGAGAGACAGAGAATTAAAAAAAAAAGGAATTTAATTCTGAATCAAATATATCAAAGTTTTGTTTGCGTGTGAACATAGACAAAAAGAAAAAAATGAGCTTCTTTTTTAAAAAATGATATATTTGATTCAGAACTGACAGTACTTGCTTTATGTGAACTCAGTTTTACATATAATAGCACCAACAACCAATTTGAATCACATCTTTTCTAATTGCTCAAGACGGGGTGAAAAGAGAGACAGAGAATTTGAAAAAAAAAAAGGGAAATTGAATTCTATCAAATATATCAAGGTTTTTTTGTGTGTGAACATAAACAAAAAGAAAAAAATGAAATTTTTTTTTAAAAAAAATTATATATTTGATTCAGAACTGACATTACTTGCTTTATGTGAACTCAGTTTTATATATAATAGCACCAACACCCATTTGAATCACATCATTTCTAATTGCTCAGCAAGTTCTTTCCATTTTTAACCATTTTTTGCAATCCCTCATCTCTATTGGTGACATTCTTCTATTTTCTCCATATATTGACTCTCATGCTCTTACCCCTAGAAATTACTTCTTCCATATTGGAGTATCTATACAAATTAAAATGCTTAGATAAAGAAGTAAGATGTCATGACAAGTTTCCCTATAGTAGATCCCAGTACAAATTAGAATACTATATATATTACAGTTGATGGGGTCCTCGATTCTCCTTAATTTTGTTTATCAAGAAGTAGCTAGCTTAATATATGCTGATAATCCCACCTTTTACCTGAGACAATTTTTTTTATTGATAAAAGTCTAAAATCATCCCCCCCGCCCCACACACACCACTTGAACCTGGACCTTTAAGACCCAAGGCCTCAGCCTTAATCATTGAGCCAAGGCCTCCTTGGCACTGCACCTTTTACCTGAAACATTAAGATCCCTTGGGCAACAAGACTCTCAAAGGCCTTGGTTAGCCTTACCAAAACTAACACCAAACCAACAACTTTGTTTGTTTGCAACCCGGACCAAGTTTGTGTTACCAAGGATGCTCAAAAAGAGGCAACTATAGTTCATACCCCTCTTGTCCATGGTACTCCATAGAAGATCACAGGAACACCAAACCAAAGATATCTAGGTAAGAAAGCTTCTTGAAGGATTTAAACCTTCATGGTATACAATTTTCGAAGAAAGGAAGGATCAAATAAAGGAAAACACAGAACAAAAATGAGATGATGAAAGATAACACACTAGATTTGGAAACATAAAAGAGGGAGAGAGGTATGCTTCTCTTGCTTTGATTATTTTTCAACTTATCCTGGAGCATTTTGCTTCATCTCACATACATGTAAGGCTCACATTAACGGAGTCTACACATATTTGAGTATGGAGTATGGTGATCCAGAAGTATTGAATGATTTTCCCTCTTTCCCATTTCATTGTATGATCTTCCCTTGTATATGGAAGCTCCCGTGCTACTGTAATGTAACTACCAATTGGATTTTTGATGTCAAGAGCATAAAACTAATCTCATTCCTGCTTCGCTCTCAAGACATTGTATTCTGGTGTTTTAAACCATAAAGGTTTCCTCCTGGTATCATCTATCCTATTAGGATTTATTTTCTCAAAAAAAAAAAAAAAAGAGACCTTATTACAGGTAATCCTCCGAAAAATTCTTGGGCTCTTGGCATTGCAAAAAGATCACAACATATGCAAGTTGCAGATAAAAGCATAAACCCCACGCAACTGAGTACAACAATGCACGAAGGATTGTAACAGTCACATAAGTACAATACGGATAAGCGCGCGCATTCATAGAGACATAGAGAGAGAGAAGGGAACTAACGGAGGTTCTCCGATGGAATCATCGGGGTTTTGGCGGCTACTTCTCTGAAAAACAAAATTGAGATAATTTAATTTAGTTCAGTAGAATATAATTCCCAAAAAGAAATAAGCAAATGAAATAGAGAAAATGATAGAATTACGCCTACGTAGAGATTGAAGAGTTCGATAATGGCGGCACGCGCCGGGTGGAACTGGTAGGACCGAGAAGAAGTTGTTGCTGCTGTCGTTGCTGCTACTGACCTCTGCGTTTGATCCATTTTTCGGTTTTTTTTTTCTTCAATTCATTACTGGCAAGGTTTTAAACATGCAGAGAGTTCAGCAAGCTGAAAACACATCAAACTTGAAAGAAGACTTCGTTGAGACGAGCCTGTCGGGTTGTTGATCGAGGTAGGAGATCACTGGTTGATCCAACCTGTGGGTTAATAATAGAATAGCGTTCAAAAAATTATTAAAAAAATATGAGATTATCTAACCTACAATGGTCGTAAGTCAGCATTGTAACTCAAATACTTTGGATAAAATTTTCCTAAAATATTTTTTGAAAACTCATTAAAGTAATTTTTAGAATTTCAAAAATAATTAAAATAAAAAAAATTCAAACCAAACGATGATCAAAACGAAAGCCACTTGCCCTCACCGGCACATGGGGGCGCGGGTGCGGATTTCTGATGTCATCGGCATGTCAAATTTTCAGATTTGTTAATTTTTCGTTTATGCTTCGATGAGATGGGTGGTTTCCAACAATATTTGCAAATCTAAAGTCGGGCACCCTCAATTCATATAGACAACATGCGAGAATAATCCGACAGGTGAAGGGCAGTAAACCACGTGCTGGAGTGTAGTTCTCATCACATTGATTCTAATAATATCAGTAGTGCACTTTTTTGACACCTCCTTGACTGATATCGTAAAAAGTGTTTACAGGTTAAAAAATTAAATCATCGAGTTTTTTGAATTACTTTATGTTGTTATGTTTGTTTTAAATAAATTTGAATTCTTTGGTTTGATCCTCAATTATTGGTGTACAATACCGACTTACAACCAAAGGTTATATAGTAACCCCAAAGAATATATAATAATTCTAATAAATTAGCTCGACTAAAAAACTAAAAAAGGTAACAAATGTCGGATCCACAACACTTTTAGCTAAAGAAAAACATTTTTACTCTAACTAATTTTTAAAAGTATGTATCAAATAAGATTAGAAGTGTATTTTCTTTGGATTGGGATCTTCTCCATTTAAAAATTGAAATCAAATCAAATTCATAGTGAGATTGAATGCCACATCATTAAATAGAGAATATTCAAATTCAAATTTGTTATGATGTCATTTAATCTCACCATGAACTTGACATCTATTTTAATTCTCAAATGGAGAGGATTCCAATCCATTTTCCTCCTAAAAGTATTGTGCATCCACCATTTCTTAGTGCGTAGATTACAACTTCTTTCTAATAATGTTAAAATAATATGATTATATTATATCAAATATTTATATAAATATCTTAAATTTAATTAAAATTGTATAATAATTTATTATTAAAAATTTTGATTATTTTAAATTAAAAAATATATATTTTGGTTTTTCTTTATGAGAATAATATCATACAATCACTTTCATCATAATCAATTTTAGGTTAGGTACACAGTAGGAATGTGTACGTAAATCACAAAAAATCAAGCGTCCACTCTTGCTAAATTGAGAATCTTTATTTAAATAAATTCATTTAACTTGTCTTCTTTTGAAATTAATTAGTAAGCATGCACACAAATAGAATATGGTGACATTTAGAGGATTAAATAACAAACATTTAGATTTTAGAGGAGCAAATAAAGATATACAGTAATTAAAAAAACAAATATTTAAAACAAGAAGCAAATACATTTTGGCTCCATAAGTTTGAGATGTCTTAGTACTTCAAACCCCAATGTTTTAATTGTGGCAATTTATACCTTCACATTTTAAAATTATAGCAATGCAAACCTTCTGTTGATGTCGAAAATCTGTTGCTGAGCTGGAGGTCCAATATTCAATGGTCTGCACAAAGAAAGAGAGGTGAACTAAAGAGTCATCGGAGAAGAGGGAGATGGTGCCCCCGAGGACTCTCCGATGCCAAAGTCAGTGCAAGGTTTTTGGGAAAATGGAAAGTTGGGATACCAGTGTTCTTAATAATGAGCTTGAATTTTAAGATGATAATGGATTCACATACCTTGGGCCTTTTTATAGTGGTTCAGAGGCAAGTTGACCACGTGCTTGGGATGGTATGATCCTTGAGATTCTGTTTATTCGGCGAAGGGTCTTGTCACGTGTTCATGGATGGCTCAATCCCTGAAATCACGTTTACACTTCTGCGCGGGAGGAGTCCGTGAATGATGACGGCATCGTCACCTACTCGTCCACATGTCGCTAGATCATTGGAAGGGAGTTGTCCATGTGTCATCAGGCTATTGAAGTGTGCTTGTTATTGATGTGGTCACGTGTCATCCGATCATTGGAGGGGAGTTGTCTATGTGTCATCAAACTATTGGAGAGTGAATTATTGGCAGTATCAAAGGCCTCCCACTTCTTAAGTATATTTATGTGCTTTAATGAAGTATAATAGAACTTCAGCCTTGGAGACATTGGGCCGAGCATTTGAGTGGCAGTCAACATCCTCGACCTTGGAGACATTGGACTAAGCATTTGTGCAACAGTCAACATGCTCAGCCTTGGAGACATTGGGCTGAGCATTTGAGCAGCAGTCAACATGCTCTGCCTTGGAGACATTGGGTCGAGTATTTGAGCAGCAATCAACATGCTCGGCCTTGAAAATATTGGGTCAAGCATTTAAGCAGTAGTCAACATACTCGACCTTGGAGACATTGGGCTGAGCATTTGAGCAGCTGTTAACATGCTCGACCTTAGAGACATTGGGTCGAGCATTTGAGCAACAGTCAACATGCTCGGCCTTGGAGACGTAGGACCGAGCATTTGAGCAGCAGTCAATATGCTCGACCTTGGAGACATGGGATCGAGCATTTGAACAACAGTCAATATGCTCGGCCTTGGAGACGTGGGACCAAGTATTTGAGTAGCAGTCAATATGCTCAGCCTTGGAGAAGTGAGACCAAGCATTTGAGCAATAGCTAATATGCTTGGCTTTAGAGGCGTGAGACCGAGCGTTTGAGCAGTAGTCAATATCCTCGACCTTGAAGACCTTTTGACGAGGTGTGGGCCTGAATGACTCTTTGGGCATTACAAGGGACATTTTTACTTTGGGCCCATGGGAGATGCTCTTGATTTGGGCCTATGGAAGTCTTTTTCCGTTGTAGGCCCATGGAGACTCTTTTGTTTCAGGCCTATGGGAGGCTTTTTCGTTCTGGGCCCACAGAAGACTTTAGGCTGTTTCTAGAACATTAAATATTGGGTCATTACATGTTTGGAGCGTGTGCTGTCATTTCGTGGAGAGTAATGGCGGTGCATGCCATTGATTACACGTTTTCAGCAACCTTGGGGAGTGCAACGGTGCCTTGGTTATGTCAAACGTCGAATCTCTTCAGCCGGGGAAGCATTGGGGAGTGTAACGGCACCTCGTTTACACAAAATTTCATGTCTTTATAGCTGGAGAGGAGTTAATTTCTCTCGTTAATCACATTTGAGCTTCTAGATAAGAGATGAGTCTCCTCTTATTTTCTTCACTTCTTTTCATTTGTATCCAGAGAAAAACTTTGAAAGCCCTCTAAATCATTTTGAGATTGAGAGCGCTCGGAGTTGGTTAGAGATTTGAGAGCTTTCGGAGTCAGTCAAAGTTTTGAGTGCTTTTGTCGTGGGGAAGATCGAAGTATGAGCGGAGGAGGGAACTACTTTTCCGAAGTACTCAGAGTTTCCACGGAGATCTATCTTTGGTGAGTTTTTCTGCTCATTTTACAATATCTTTGGTAGACAGGTATCGTGACAGGCCTAGTAGTGGTAGTGAGGATAGTGAGGCCCTTTCTAGGGAGCTGAGGGAGTCCATGGGTTTGGCCCGAACCTTCAGTGAGGATGAATCTTCAGGGAATGGCCCCACTTGAGAGGGGCCACTGGAAATGGTGTCTTATAGGGCTAAAGAAGAGGAGAATAAGGGAGAGAATTCCTCTTTCGAGGATGAAAATGAATTAGATAATGCCTTAGCCGAGCTAAGGAGGCATGATCGTGGAGGAGAGGGTGCAATGGTCGTTCGGAGCCAACTTTGTGCCTAATAAGTTGGTGAAAGGGTAGCTCAAGGTGATTAGGCATGTCTATCGCATCCCAGAGGAATACACCCTTAGGAATACTGAGGTTGGGGAGAGGGCTTGTAATGCCCTCAGGAGCTCCGCACCCTTCGAAATATGAGCAGCACATGAGGGTCGGGCTCAAGTTCCCACTCCACCCTTTCTTCTGCACGGTACTGAGGTTTTTTGACATAGCATTGTGCCAGCTGGTGTCCAACTCGGTGCATCTAATCATGACCTTCATCTGTGTTTGGTCAGATGTGAAAGGGTTGATGAATATCAATGTCTTCAAAGCCCACTTCCAGATAAGTAAGCATGGCCAGCATGGATGGGTCGTGATTAGTTGCAGGGCTAAGAGGGGACTGCTGGAAAAGAAACCTTCCTCAATCAAGCAGTGGAAAAAAGTCTTTCTTTTTCGTCTAGAGCAAAATGAGCTTTGGAGTTCCACTATCTTGGAGCCTGGACCGTGCGAAGAACTACAAGAAGCTGCACTTCCTACAACATGAGTAGGAGACACTAAAGGCAATGGTGGCCACCCCAATTGACGTGAGTGCCCTGTATGATAATAAGCTGGTGAGGCACGACCTTTGCCTCGCTGTCCTGAGGGTACACTAGAGAGTGGTATACACTTAGGCCTCATGTTTTGCTTTTTCATACTGTGTTCTTTACTTTTTATCATATGTTTCTTAGTCAGTCATACTTGTGTTTTTTGCTGAGCAAAGATGAAAGCTATAGCCAGAGCTAGGGAGCGGGCGAGGAAGATAACCTAGGAGAATAAGAAGGTTGCCCAGACTAGGAAGCAGTTTGCATAAGCCCAAGGTTCGAAGAAGCGGTTGCAGGCCCCCTCTCCCATCCCCATCAATGTGGAGAGCCCTACTAAACTTTTTCTTTAGCAGAGAGACATCTTAGTCATTCCTCAGCCCGAGCAGACATAGCCTCCGTCTTCATCTTAAAGGGCTCTTTTTGGGGTCGGGGTCTTTATGCCAACTAGGGCATAAAGACAGACGATTCGGTCTTCGCTCACCCCAGAGTGGTTCAAGAGCACCTTGTCTTGGGGATCCCGCCTCGTGATATGATCGAACTTTCTAGGAAGCCAATCGAGGGCTTCTGCTCCGTGGTTAAGGTCTTGGCCTATCAAGTAAGTGTTTCTACCTTGAGTTTTTTTTAGAGTTTCTTCTATTTCTCGGTAGCTAACTACTTTGTATTTTGTTTTAGTCGAGCGTGGTGTAGAGAGTGCTATCGCGCCACTGCTTAGATATGGCTAAAAAGCTGAGTCGGTGTCAGCAAAAGCTGGATGAGAGCTATGAGCTTGTCCAGCAGCTGCAAGCATCCTTGGAGGGGGCCAACTGGGCTAAGGTTGAGACCATGGAGGAGATGGAGGCCTTAAGCCAGAAAAGTGATGTCGCTGTGGCCTCTCAGCAGAAGCTAAGAGAATAGGCGACAGAGGCCATGAGGAGGGTCGTAGATGAGGCCCTTACTGTATTTAAAGACTCTGCCTCCTACCGAGAGGCCGTTGAGGAGGATGTTAGTCTTCAGTTCTTTAAGGGCTTCTCAGAGGCCAAGAAGAAGGCTGAGGCTCTCCATCCTCAGGTCGACTTCTAGACCCTTGAGCTTGGCACCTCAGCCGAGTTGTACCGTGGTGGAGGCTGCATCTGAAGGGGATATCGCCTCCTAAGGACTTAAGTTTTTCTTTATAGTTCTCTTTTTCCCTTATTTTTTGTAAACTAAGGCCGGTAGTGCCTTCCTTGAATGTAATTATATATTTTCTTAATAAGATTTCTAGCTTCTTTTTTCTTCATCTTGTGATCTCTTGTAAACTTTAACACTTATGCTTTGATACTTTAATTTTCATTAATAACTGAGGCATTCACGAGTTATATTTGAGAGGCGTACACTATTAGTAAAATTTGCGGAGGTTCTCTGCGTTCCAAGTACGAGGGACGGGCTTGCTATTCAACTCCTCGAGCTCGAAAGTTCCGGCTCGACATTCTCTTTTGATGTGATACGGGCCTTCCCAGTTTGGGATGAGCTTTCTTGTCTCTCAAGGATGAGATACTTCATTTTTTTATAGAACGAGATCATGTAGCTTGAAGCTTTTACCAGAGACCCAAGAGTTGTAATACCTAGCCACCTTCTACTGATAGGCAGCTAATCGAATCTGGGTTTTATCCCGAGCTTCATCGATAAGATCAATGTTCATCTGTAAGGCTTCTTCGTTGTTAGTTTGCTCGAAGTTTTGTACTCATAATTAGGGCACCTTAATTTCTATGGGGATGACCGCTTCGGAGCCGTATGCCATGAAGAAAGGGGTTTCCCCCATAGGTATCTGAGCGGTGGTTCAATAGGTGCAGAGTACATTCGAAAAATGGTTGGTCCACTGCTTGTCAACTTCGTCTAGTCTTCTTTTAATGCCTTGCAGAAGTATCCTATTGGTCACCTCGTCCTACTCGTTAGCCTATGGATATCTAACGAAAAAGAATCGATGCTCCATGCCAATATTTTTGTAGAATGCCTTTAATCGGGCACTATCAAACTGTTTATCGTTATCAGTGACCAGTATTCGAGGTATACCAAACTGACACACTATAGACTACTGGACGAAACTTCGAGCTCGATGATTTGTTATACTAGCAAGTGGTTCCGCCTCTACCTACTTGGTGAAGTAATCTATTGCTATGATGAGATGTTTTCTCTCGCCAGGCACCCCAGTGAAGGGACCAAGGAGATCCATCCACCACATGGCGAAGGGAAGTGGACTCGTGATCGAGGTAAGAGGATTTGCACGCCGATGGGGCACAGGGGAGTATTACTGACTACTTCTGCACTTATTGACTAATTACATGGCGTCTCTCTGCATTTTGAGCTAATAGTACCCTTGGTGGAGCACTTTTAAGGCTAAAACTCGACTTTCTAAGTGATTTTCGTATACCCCTTCATAAACCTTCCGAAGATCGTAAATGGCTTCGAGGGGCCCGAGACACCTTAGATAAGGTGTTGTAAGGCCTTTCTTGTATAATTGTTCGTCTATGATCGCATATCGGGAAGCACAGGCGATGAGTTTCCTAGCTTCATTTTTCTGCTCAGAAAGCTGACCGTCATGCAAATATCGGAGGATCGGGTCCGCCTAGGTTTCCCTTTCGATTACTGGTAACACAGGGATTTCATCGATGCTTGGGGCGGCGAGAGTCTTGAGGTATATGGCTTGGGTTAGCTCAGATTTTGTAGAGGAGGTGAGTTAGGCTAGAGCATCAGCCTTCGAGTTCTCTGCCTGAGAAACCTAAGTTATCCAGAACATTCTAACTCCGATGGTGAATTCCCTAGCCTTCTCAAGATACTGAAAAATCTTCTCCCTTTAGGCTTCGAAGTCTTCATTCATCTAATTCACCACTAGTTGAGAGTCGTTGTACGCATCCAGGGCCTCGACAGCCATTGTTTTCGCTAACTTCATTCAGACGATAATTTCTTGTATTCTACTTCATTATTGGAGGCACTGAACCCAAACCTTGGGGCGTACTCAATGGTGAATCCATTTGGACTGCAAAGGGTGAGCCCAACCCTGCTTTCGGCACTGTTGGAGGAACCGTTAACATGAAGAGTCCACTTCAGAAATTGTTCGGCCACCTCTGGTTCCGAGGTTTGGTCCGGATTCCCTTGGGGCCTTGATGAACTTTTGAGGATGATATCGGATGTTGAATTCCTCAAGCTCTATGGACCACTTAACCATCCTCTTAGAGATGTCCCGCTTGTGAAGTACTTGTCTCAGCGGCTGATCTGTTAAGAGGACAATGGTGTGTGCTTGGAAATACAACTGAAGCTTTCGCACTGTGATTAGAAAGGCATATGGCATCTTTTCTGTTGACCCTCATCTAAATTTTAATGATGACAAAACACAACTCTAATTATAATTATACTAACAGTTTTATCTAAGTGTTTTAAACGATAAAGGCATACAGCCAAGAATCAAGATACAATAGCTCAACCTGAATCAGACACCAAGCCAAGACAGAAGATCTAGTATAGGTATAAGGTATTAAAACAAGTTGTAAATCTCACTTGATCAGGTAACTAGCTTGTCCAATGTCTCCTTTAGTAAAAGCTTTTTTACAAAACTATTCATTCAAACGTTTTTAAGTTAAAAACATTTCAAAGAATGAAAAACTGAGTTGAAGGGCAACCCAGTCGACTGGGTACTTATACCAGAAGATTGGTATTTAGGACAGTGTGTCCCCAGTAGACTGGGTGCTTCATACCAGTCGACTGGTACTCTTCATAGCCCTAAAAGCGAGACTTTTCACTTGACTCAATCGACTGGTACTAAGACCTAGTCAATTGGCAATTCGAAAAATATGATCGTTGAGGCGCTAGACTTGAACATTTAAATGTACCAAAACGTACCAAGTCAGTACCAAACGGCCATATTAATTCAAGGCTATGTAAACCCACTCCAATGAGCACTTAAATAGAGAGGATTACACATTCAATCAAGTTTTTGCTCATTAATACACAAAAGCTTTGAAATATTTATTGTTTGAGCCATTCTTTAAGATTTACCTTGAAAGAGAGATATTATTCAGTTGTATAAGCATTATTGCTATCTCTCTACCATTTACTTTACAACAACTCATATTTATTGTAAAGGGATTAGCTTCCGAAAGGAAGAGATTAGCTTCCGAGAGGAAAGGATAAGCTTCCAAGAGGAAGGGACTGTTTGTAAGGTTTGTGTAACACTCGTGAAGTTGCACGACTAAGAGTTTTAGTGGATTACTTCAAGGAGGTTCCTTGAAGAAAGTGGACGTAGGGTCAAAACGAATCCAATATTGCCGAACCACTATAAACTGAGTTTGCATCTTTTATTCCTTAAACTCTTTTGTTTACAGCACATTACTTGTTTACATGCTTGTGGACTTACCTGTTTTTATAAACTTGCGATTAATTAGAAAAAGTTTTTATAAACCCAATTCATCCCTCCTTTTGGGTTAAAACCTCAGTCTACAATTGGTATCCGAGCCTTGTTCTCAATTTTACGTTTAAAATCCTTGAGTTGATTTGATGGCATCGAATAGCTATTTTGAGGGACATTCCTACACTAAGCCTCCCTTATTCAATGGCTCCAACTGTAACTATTAGAAAAACATGATGAAAATCTTTATCGAAGGACAAGATTATAATCTATGGAGAGTCATTGAAGAATGACCTAGAATTCCATCAAAGGAAATAACTATTGGAGAAATTAATCATACAACACCTAAACTCAAAACTGAGTTCAATGATGAGAATTGTAGAATGATGTCTCTCAATAGTAGAGCCACAAGTATTTTACATTATGCTTTAGATATATCTAAATATAATAAAATTTCTTCATGAGTTTCGGCTAAGGAGATTTGGGATAAACTGCAAGTTACATATGAAGGAACTAGTGAGGTTAAAAAATCAAAAATCTATATGCCAGTATCCGAATATGAATCTTTTAAAATGTCTCCTAACGAAACAATTTATCAAATGCACTCACGTTTCACAACTATTGTTAACGGTTTGAAGCTTCTTGGTAGGAACATTGAGGAGTTTGAACTAATAAAAAAATCTTAAGATCTTTGCCACCCACTTGGAAAGCAAAGAAGACGGCCATTCAAGAGGCCAAAGATCTCAACAAACTTGATGTCGAAACACTTCTCGGGTCATTATTGACATAGGAGATGGAAGAAATGAATCCCATTGTCAATGATGATGAAAGAAGAAAAAGGTGATTGCTCTCAAAGCCTCTACAAGCAACAAAGAAGAAGAAATGGAAGAAGAAGTGGAGAACAGTGAAGAAGATGGTGAGATGGCTTTAATCGCCAAACAGTTTCACAGATTTTTTAAGAAAAGCAAGAAACCATACACAAAGGATCCCACTTAAAAAAAGGAACCACTTGTGTGTTATGGATGCAAGAAGCTCGGTCACATCAAGGCCGATTGTACAGCAACAAGCAAACCATACAAGAGCTTTAAGAAGAAAGCTATGATTGCAACCACTTGGAATGACGACAAAGAAGAAGACTCCTCAGATAAAGAGATTGGATACGAGGAAATTGTCAACCTATGTCTTATGGCAATCGATGATGAAAATGAGGTATCAACTTCTCCCTCTTCAAAAAATAACGTTGTTAGTAGTAGTGAAGAATTGATAGAAGTCATAAATGAAATGCATAAAGAATTGAAGAAATTCGATTCTAGGAACTCTACTCTTAAGAAAGAGGTGTCATCTCTTCCTAAAGAGATGATAAGTCTAAAAGAAGAAAAAGATAAACTATCTCTATTGCTTTATGATTCTTCTTAAGATTTTCTTAAAGATGAAAATGAAAACTTAAAGAAGAAGATATTAGAATTGAATGGCACAATATCTAGACTCATGCTTGGAAAAGAAAAGCTTGATGAAGTGCTATCTTGCCAAAGATTAAGTGGAGAAAAGTCCGGATTAGGAAATTCTCCATTAGGCAAGCAAAAATCAAAAGAGAGCTTATTCATGAAAGCATCATGTATGAATGAAGCTTCTACTTCAAAGACCACTAGCAAGGTCAAAAGTATTCCCTCAATGAATGCTAGTAGGTCTAGAAATACTAATTCTAATGCATATACAAGAATGAAAAATCCTAGAAATACTTGTGCTTATATGTATACTCATTCAAGAAATGCTTATACACATCCTAGGAGTAACCATCATATGCAACCTAAAAATAACATGTATACTCAAGACTTACACACTGCACAAGCATATTCTAGGAATTACTATTATGGTTATTCTAGAAATATTGTGCATATTCATAATAATGCAAGCAAGTATCCTAGAAATCATCATAATATATTTCCTAGAAACGACAATCATATTCCTCACATTAGAAACATGTATCCTAGGAACTCCTATCCTAAGAATTATAGACATGCACAACTAAGTAATCCTAGAAATTTCAATAACTATTGTCCTAGGATTATGCATTATCAACATGTCTATAGAACACCATATGTTATTAAGAAAGTATAGGTCCCAAAAGGAACCATATTTTCAAGGACTAACCCTAAAGGACCCAATAAATTTTGGGTACCTAAAAATGCAATTGTGTATCCTTATGTGATGTAGATATGTCTCCACACCAAGAAAAAAGGTAATTGTTGGTACCTTGATAGTAGATGCTTAAAGAACATGACTGGTGATAAAAGTGTATTCAAAGAGCTAACTCTAAGAGATGGTAGACATGTCACCATTGGAGATAACACAAAAATAACAATTATCAGGCATGGAAAAGTTGGTAATGATTTCTCAACCATAGATAATGTATTGCTAGTACAAGACCTTAAGCCAAATCTACTAAGTATTAGTTAACTATATGACAAAGGCAACAAAGTCATATTTGAAATTTCTCATTGTCTAGTTATAAGAGTACCAAGATCAAGTTTGTTGGCCATAGACATGAAAATGTCTATATAGTTGATTTAAAATCCTTACATTCCGAAAATGAAAAATATTTTCCCGCATTTAGTGAAAATCCATGGCTATGGCATAGAAGGCTTAGTCATGTGAATATGAATTTGTTTAAAATTATTTCAAGAAAAGATTTAGTCATTGGACTAACCAAAATCAAATTTGAAAAAGATAAAGTATCTAATACTTGTCAAATGGGAAAACAAACTAGAATTTCCTTTAAATCAAAAAATGTAGTCTCAACTAATAAACCATTGAAACTTTTGCATATGGACTTATTTGGTCCAATAAGTACCATTAGTCTAGGTGGCCATCAATATGCTCTTGTTATTGTTGGTGACTATTCAAGATATACCTTTGTTATCTTTATTGCTTACAAGGATGAAGCTTTCAAAGGATTTGAAAACTTTTGCAAAAAGGTTCAAAATGAAAAAGGAATTTGTATTTAAAGCATTAGAAGTGATCATGGAAAAGAATTTTAGAACCAAAGCTTTTCAAAATATTGTGATGAAAATGGAATTGATCACAACTTTTCAGCTCCTAGAACTCCTCAACAAAATAAATTTGTTGAGAGAAAAAATAGAGTTCTAGAATAATTTGCAAGAACAATGCTTTGTGAAAATAGCTTACCAAAATATTTTTGGGCGGAAGTGGTAAACACTTCGTGCTATATCTTGAATATAATTTTAATTAGGCCAATGCTTGATAAAACTCCGTATGAATTATTGAAAGGTAGAAAGCCTAATATCTCCTATTTTCGTACCTTTGGTTGTAAATGTTTCATCCTAAATAACAATAAAACTAACTTTGGTAAATTTGACTCTAAGACCGATGAAGGGATATTCTTAGGATATTCAACCTTTAGTAAGGCTTATAGAGTCTTCAATAAGAGAGCTCTAATAGTAAGAGAATCTATACATGTAACCCTTGACGAGTCTAACCCAATTAGTAGTGGAGAAGTTTATTTTAATGATGATACAGATTTCATTCCAAGAACAGAGACACCTACTCCCATTATTGACCTAAAGGAGAGCCCACCTCAAACGAATCAAGAAATGGAAACTCTCAAATTGGACCAACCATCTACAAGTCAATAAAAGGATAGTCTTCCCAATGATTGGAGGTATGTAACTTATCACCTAATCGATCAAGTGATTGGTGATCCTTCACAATGGGTAAGAACTCGTTCCTCTATTAGAAACATTTGCAAGTATGTAGCCTATTTTTTTCAAATAGAACCTAAATCATTTGTAGAAGCTGAAAAGGATAATGATTGGATAATTAACATGCAAGAAGAAATAATCAATTTGAAAGAAACAATGTATGAAATCTAGTTCCTAGACTAAAGAATCATGCAATAATAGGAACTAAATGGGTATTTAGAAATAAGATGGATGAAAATGGAATAGTGACTAGAAACAAGGCTAGATTAGTTGCTAAGGGATATAATCAAGAAAAAGGAATAGACTTTGATGAAACCTATGCTCCTGTAGCAAGATTAGAAGCCATTCGAATGTTATTGGCCTTTACATGCTTTAATAAGTTTAAATTATTTCAAATGGATGCAAAAAGTGCCTTCTTAAATGGCTTCATAGAAGAAGAGGTACACGTTGAGCAACCGCTTGGATTTGAGAATCTTAGTCTTCCAAATCATGTCTACAAACTTTCTAAAGCTCTATATGGGTTGAAGCAACCTCCAAGAGCATGGTATGAAAGACTAAGTAAATTCTTGATTGACAATAATTTTATAAGAGGAAAAGTAAACACAACCATCTTCACAAAAACTCACATAAATGACACTCTACTAGTTCAAATATATGTTGATGATATTATATTTGGTGCTACTAATGAATCTATATGTAAAGAGTTTGCCAAGTGCATGCAAGGTGAATTTGAAATGAGCATGATGGGAGAGCTTACCTACTTCCTTGGACTTCAAATCAAACAATTGAAATGAGGCATCTTCATCAATCAATCAAAATACACTAAGGACCTACTAAAGAGGTTCGAGATGGAAAGCTCAAAGCCACGTGGTACTCCTATGAGTACATCTACAAAACTTGATATTGACGAAGGAGGTAGGTGTGTAGACACTAAATATTATAGAAGCATGATAGGAGCTTTACTTTATTTAACTGCAAGTAGACCTAATATAATGTTCAGTGTATGCATGTGTGCTAGATTTTAGGCTAATCCTAAGGAATCACATGTAGTTGCAGTAAAAAGAATCCTTAGATATCTAAAAGGAACTCAAACTCTAGGATTATGGTACTATAGAGATTCATCTTTTGAGCTTGTAGGATACTCAGATGTTGACTTTGCAGGGTGTAGGTTAGATAGAAAAAGCACAAGTGGAACATGCCAATTCTTAGGTGCAATGTTAACTTCTTGGTTTTCCAAGAAACAAAACTCCTTTGCACTATCAACCGTCGAGGCGGAATACGTAGCAGCTGGAAGTTGTTGTGCCCAAGTGTTGTGGATGAAACAACAACTAGAAGACTATAGCATGAACTTTAAAAGTATCCCAATACATTGTGATAATACTAGTGCTATCAACCTAACCAAGAACCCTATTCAGCACTCTAGAACTAAACACATAAAAATTAGACATCATTTCTTAAGAGACCATGCTAAAAAAAGGGATATAAGACTAAAATTCATACCTTCAGAAGATCAAATAGCTGACATTCTTACAAAACCTCTAAGTGAAGCTATTTTATGCAAAATTAGACTATTAATAGGATTGTTAGATTATGATAAACTGTATGCCTAATTGCATCATCATTCATCATTCGTATACTTGACATCTAGTGAATGAGTATTAAACTTTATTTAATATTTCGCTCACTCAAGATGGCATAAATAAATAAATTTCGTACTAAAACTCAAAGCTAGAAGTTTTCTTTTGGGTCTAGTCGACTGGTAAATCTATCCCAGTCGACTAGTAAACCTAGACCCTGTTTGGAGCCAGTTTTTTTGAAATTCAGTTAACTACCCAGTCGACTGGCATGACTGGTATTTCTTTGCCATTTAACCTTGTCGACTGGTATCCCAATCCAATTGATTGGTATATTAAAAAAATTTAAATTTGCAAAGGACCCAGTCGACTAGTGCCCTAACCCAATCGACTGGTATCGCGATTCTATAAATAGTCTCTTCAGATTTTTCAGTTTTTCACGCCATTTTTGAAATCTTAAGCTTTATTTCTCTAAAAAATATCATCATTTTGACCAAAATCTCCTAAAAAACATTTTAAAAACACTTTGATCTACTCTTCCATACCAATTTTTTCAACTTTCTATGGTTAAAATCTCCATTTTCCACCAAAATCCCTTTCTCCCCAAAAACCCATTTCCTATAAAATGTCCGAAAGAATCCATATTAAAACCACCGTTGGAGGACCTTATGCGCCTACTAGGCCAAGACCCACCAAATCTATGGCTCTGGACTTGAAAGGGAAGGGAGTGGTGGGCTCCTCAAGCAAAAAAGGCAAGAACAAAGCTTGATGACTCCCTGTTCTCGAGCCCCACTACAAAAGAAAGGTATACCGCTATCATCTGTCACAAAAAGATCACGATGGGTAGATTCGTCGACTTCAAATCTATTCGTCATGGTAACTATGACATTTTACCTACTTTCAATGCAATAAACTTGACCCCAATGGTCAAGATTCACCAGAAATTTTACCCGACACTGATTCACTAGTTCTATGCGAACTTGGTGAAACCCATTCCACTGGCTCTGCGGTTCAAAACCAGTATAATGGGTGCAGAGTTCGAGGTCAACACTGACCTCTTGATGAGTATTTTGCGGATCCCTGTGGGAAGGATCCATTGGAGTTTGGACAGATGGCTAGACAATTTCGATTACGAGGAAGCTTGTCAGATAGTTAGGGGTAACCCTAACTATGTCTTTCAACCCATTACATTTTACACATGTAGTGACATGCCTCTCGACTCGAAACTGTTCAACCTCATCATGAGTTGGACCATCCACCCAAGACTTGGGAGTCGAGGCTATCTATCTAAGATAGATGTGGTATTGATTTGGTGCCTTAAAACTGGGCACTACTCCAATATCTACCCTTTGCTGCTCGCGAACATGATTAACGGCGAAGTGAGTGACTCCGGATGCCTTCACTACGGGATACTCATCACACTCATCCTCCAACACTTTTGGGTTCTTTTTCCCACATTTGAGGCTCAGGACATCGACCTCAAGGACATCATCAACGTCTCTTCACTGAAGAAATTGGGGTGCACAGTCTAAGACGGCATGATTTATTCAAAGGCCAGGAAGAACATCAGAATTGGAGAGGATGACAGCAGTGATGAGGACCAGGCTCCAGATGCCACAGCTACTGCTATAGATATGGATGAATGAGCACCACCTATGGGCGACTCGAGTACTGGTCCAGCTGGATACGATAATCTTTTTCAGGCTATAGCGAGAGTCCAGCTGAATATGCAGTCCGATTTCCAGAGTTTGAGCTCTTCGTTTGACGCCATCCATCATGACCTCCGCTCCCTCCGGGATGACTTTGAGCTGCACCGAGAGCATACCGAGGGTTCCCTGGCTGAGCTTCAGGATCTTATTCGTGACAACTCTGACTCTCCCGTTCCTTGAGTTGTTTTTTTTGTCTTTCTTGTCAGTTGTATATAGATGTAGTTTTTAGCTGTTCTTGGCACGAACATCATTTCATCATATATTGTATTTTTTCTTTTCAGTTTCGGCTCTTAGAAGCCCATTATGTATGGATATTTACTTTCTATCTCTATATTTCATTTTACCTTTTAATTCATATCATTGCTTTACTTTTATGCAATATATTTGCTTAATGTAAATAGTTCTTTGCTTAGATATATGCTGTAATTGCTTCTACATGTATGAAAAGTTTCGGCTCTTCTAGAGAAGTTTTCCCAGCTTTGAATAATGCCAAATTTTTGCTTACAAGTTTGTTTATGCCTTATCTTAATGTTATAGTGTCTATATGGCTTATTTTTGGTTTACAACCCCCTTTTCTGCTGTTGTCAAAACAGGGGAGAAATATGAGAAAAATGAACTGTAATGACAATGACTATAAACTTAAACTAGTGCATAGATTTAGGGGGAGTATTGCTCCAAATGACTTGTTGTATAAGATTAGATCTTGGGTTGCTTGGTTGGATTAAATATAAACTGTCTATGAACTGTTTACAGGTTAGTTTTATTTAAAAAACAGAGGAAATTCTGCCCAATTTTTCAAAAAAAAAACCTAACACTTAGTTTTTAAAACTGTTTTCTCTCATTTGTTTTGTCATCATCCAAAAGGGGAGATTGTTGACCCTCATCTAAATTTTAATGATAACAAAACACAACTCTAATTATACTAACAGTTTTATCTAAGTATTTTAAACAATAAATGCATATAGCTAAGAATCAAGATACAAGAACTCAACCCGAATCAGACACTAAGCCAAGATATAAGATCTAGTATAGGCATAAGGTATTGAAACAAGTTGTAAATCTCACTTGGTCAGGTAACTAGCTTGTCTAATGGTTCCTTTAGTAAAAGTTTTTTTACAAAACTATTCATTCAAACATTTTCAATTCAAAAATATTTCAAAGAATGAAAAACTATGTTGAAGGGCAACCCAGTCGACTGGGTACTTATACCAGAAGACTAGTATTTGGGACAGTTTGTCCCCAGTTAACTGGGTGTTTCATACTAGTTGACTAATATATTGGATAGAATGTCCTCAGCCGACTGGTACACTTGACCCATTCGACTAATACTCTTCATAGTCCCAAAAGTGAGACTTTTTAATTGACCCAGTCGACTGGTGCTAAGACCTAGTCAACTGGTAATTCAAAAAATATGACCATTAAGGCGCTAGACTTGAACATTTAAATATACCAAAATGTACCAAGTCAGTACCAAACGGCCATATCAATTCAAGGCTATATAAACCCACTCCAATGAGCACTTAAATAGAGAGGATTACATATTCAATCAAGTTTTTGCTCATTAATACAAAAAAGCTTTGAAATATTTATTGTTTTAGCCATTCTTCAAGCTTTACCTTGAAAGAGAGATATTATTCAGTTGTATAAGCATTGTTATTATCTCTCTACCATTTACTTTACAGCAACTCATGTTTATTATAAAGGGATTAGCTTCTGAAAAGAAGAGAGCTTCCGAGAGAAAGGGACTGTTTGTAAAGTTTGTGCCACACTCGTGAAGTTGCACGACTAAGAGTTTTAGTGGATTACTTCAAGAAGGTTCCTTGAAGAGAGTGGACGTAGGGTCGGAACGAATCCGATATTTTCGAACCACTATAAACTGAGTTTGCATATTCTATTCCTTAAACTCTTTTGTTTATAGCACATTACTTGTTTACATGCTTGTGGGCTTACCTGTTTTTATAAACTTGTGATTAATTAACAAAGGTTTTTATAAACCCAATTCACCCCCCTCTTGGGTTGAAACATCAGTCTATATTTTCTATCGGGAAGTACTGCACTTCTACATCGTGGAGGATTTTTTTGACATAGTACAATGGTTTCTGAACACCTGCCTCTTCCCGGATCAGAACGGAGGCTGCTACCTCTTGCTCGACTGATAAATATAGGAAGAATATTTTACTCGTAACAGGTTTGGTCAAAAATGGAGGTGAAATCAGATATTCCTTTAGCATCTCAAAGGCTCTTTGATAGTCTTCAGTCTATGAGAAATCTTTCATCTTCCTGATGGCTCTGAAGAAGGGGATGCATTTCTCTGCAGATTTTGACATAAAACAACTGAATGTCGCTACATACCCCATTAACCATTATACTTCTTTTATCGTCTTGGGGGGTTATACTGAGGATAGCCTCGATCCTCTTGAGGTTTGCTTCTATCCCACTTCGGGTGACTATAAAGCCGAGGAACTTCCCCCCAAGGACTCCAAAAATACACTTTGCGGGGTTCAACTCCATCTGGTGATGCCGAAGCACCTCGAATGCCTCTTCCAGGTCAGAATGATGGTCTTTGGCCTTGATGCACTTGACTAATATGTTGTCCACTTAGAATTCCATGTTTTTTTCAATCTGTCCATAGAAGATCTTGTTCACTAACCTTTGATAAGTTGTCTCGATATTTTTCATCCTGAAAGGAATGACCTTGTAACAGTATAGTCTTTAGCCTATGACGAAGGCCATTTTCTCCTGGTTAGGCTCATATATAAAGATCTAGTTGTAGCCAGAATAAGCGTCCATGAAAGTTAGAAGCTCGTACTTTGAGATGGCATCAACCAGCTGATCGATCCATGGCAAAGAAAAGCTATATTTTAGGCAGGATTTTTTCAGGCCTTTGAAGTCGATGCAGATTCGTCACTTGCCATTGGGCTTTTTGACCATCACTACATTAGAGACCCAATCGGTGTAATCTAACTCCCGGATAAATTCGACTATGAGTAACTCGTCCACTTCAGTTTTAATGGTGGTTTGCCGCTTGGGGGCGAATAACCTCTTCTTCTGAATGACTAGTTTGTGGCTTGGGTCCACGTTTAGCCAGTGCAGGATGACTTCAGGGCTAATCCTGGGCATATCCAAGGCCGACCATGTAAACAAAACTTGATTTTTCCGTAGAAGGGAGAAGAGGGACTTTTTGAGGTCCTCAGGGAGACCAGAGCCAATTTGGACTGTTCAGGAGATGTCTTCACTAAGGGGGACAATGGTCAGCTCCTCCATAGGTTGGTCTCTAGGGGTTTTACTTCAACTCTAAAGTCTTATACTTCCAGGGGTAAAGCCTCTGTCCTTTTTCCCTCTCTCACGACATTCAGATAACAAAACCTAAAGATCTGTTGGTTTCCTTTGACTTCACCTACCCCATCGTCAGTGGGAAACTTTATCTTCAAATGGTAGTGGAGATGACTGCCTTTAGTTTGTTGAGGGTAAGTCTACCGATGATCATATTGTTGAATGCTGGTTGTTTAACTACCAGAAAAGTAGTTTGCATAACAGTAGTCCATGGAGCCGTCCCCACGGTGACCAAGAAAACTATGCTACCCTCAGCGAACACCAGAGCCCTCGAGAAGTCGTAAAGCAGGGTAGAGATTGGTTCTAGCTAGCTATCTTTTAACTGTATCTACTAGAAAGCATCATAAAACAAAATATCCATCGAACTCCCGTTGTCCACCAAGATGCGTCTGACGTCGTGGTTGGCTATAAAAAGGGAGACCACCATGGCATCATCGTGCGAGATTTGTACTCCGGTCAGATCATTGTTCATGAAATAGATCGTCTGGTTCATCTTTCTTCGCTTATGAGCCCCACTGACAAATATCACAGACCTAGTATATACTTTACTGTTCTATCCCGAGTTGCCTCCGACTGTGGGGCCACCACAGATTATCTTGGTAATCCTAGTTACTGTGACTTCTTGGCCTCCTCGGTTAGGTTTTTCTCGGTTTGGCCTTGGACTCTTTCAAGGAGCTTGACGCTCTTGGTTTGGATTAGAGGGACACCTGGGGCTTCTCTTGGGTCGGTTGGGTATTCCTCTTTGCTGCGATTTGGTAAACTCTTTCAAGTGCCCTCGATTGATGAGGGCATTAATATGTTGTTTTAGGGCATGACACTCCTCAGTATCATGCCCACGGTTTCTATAGAACTGACACCACTTGCTATGATCTCCATTAAAATGCTACGGTCTCGAGGGCCACTAGAGGATTGCATCAGGACATTTGTCCTAGATGCCTTGAGAGGAGAGAAACTCACAAAACGGGTGATGGCCTTATACCTGCCCTCGCAGTGGGGTTTTTTGGTCGTTCTTTTGTGAGGGTCGTTAGTATCTTTCCTCTTCTTCTTCGTCTCTTATTCTTTTTCTCTTCGGAAAGCTTGGTCGTCTTCTGCTAGCATGTACTTCTCCGCTCAGGCTAGGACTTTGTTCATGTCTTTAGATGGTCGCCTGGTGAGCTTGGAGCTAAAGATTCCAAACCTCAGTCCATTTTTTAACGCTAGTATCTAAACGTTGGGATCGAGGTCAGGGATCTCCCAAGTGGCAGCGTTGAACCTTGATATATAGGCTCGAAGCTTCTTCCCTCGATGCTGAATGATGTTGAACAGGCTCTCTGAGTTCTTCTTAGGTCCTTTGTTGCTGAGAAAGTGGGACATAAAGGCATATCTAAGCTCTTTGAAAGTATCGATGCTTCCTGGTTTAAACTGGGAATACCATATACTAGTTGTATTTCAAGTGTTAGGGGAAACACTCAGCACATGACTAGATTAGAGTACCGATGTAGCATCATGATAGTCTTATAATACTGAAGGTGATCTAAGGGATATGTCGAGCCGTCATAGGGCTTGATTTGAGGCATTTAAAAATTTGGCAAGAGCGGAGCTTCAAGGACTTCTTGTGTGAATGGTGGGTCCTAGATGCTAAGTTTATCTTAGAAACTATGATTTTAGCATTTGAATGCTTCATTGACTTTTTCTTCCATTTCCTCGATCCATCTGTCTAGGCCGAGGTTGCTTCTGAAGGAGAAGCCTCTTCTGGACTTATTGGTGCAAGGAGATGGGGGTGAAGGTTATGGACTCCCTCTCTGGACTTCGGCGGCCAAGTCCGTCACCAAGCAAGAGAGCTCCAAGAACTGCACTTGAATCGTTGGAATAAAAGAGATGTACTGAAGCAGCTCCTCAGAGATTTTTAGGCAGGTCAATCTTCATGTGGTGAGGGCGTTGTGCTCCTGAAAAGGTATGCGGGTTGCAGCCAAAGGTCCTACGCTCGGACTTATCAAGGAACCTTGAGTCGGACCGTTGGCTATGGGCACTGTTTTGTGTAGGTACAGTGCTAGTCCCGACGACTTCCTTGCCGGTATTCCTGGTGATGTTTTTAGGCGGCATGACAACAGATGAGTTCTTTAGATTTCTTCACTTCTACTGTGTTAGCGAAAGATTGGTATTTCCCATGGATGGCGCCAATCTATTGATGCCGAAAATCTGCTGCTGAGTTGGAGGTCCAATATTTAACGGTTTGTACAAAGAAAGAGAGGTGAACTAAAGAGTCGCCGAAGAAGAGGGGGTGGTGCCTCCGAGGACTCTATGATGCCAATGTCAGTGTAAGGTTTTTGGGAAAATGGAGAGTTAGGATATTAGTGTTCTTAGTGATGAGCTTGAATTTTAAGATGTTATTAGATTCACATACCATGGGCCTTTTATAGTGGTTCAGAGGCAAGTTGACCACGTACTCGGGATGGCGCGATCCTTGAAACCCCGCTTCTCCGCGAAGAGTCTTGTCACGTGTTCAAGGATGACTCAATCCCTAAAATCACACTTACACTTCTGCGCAGGAGGAGTTCATATATGATGACGGCTTTGTCACCTATTCGTCCACATGTCACTCGGTCATTGGAGGGGAGTTGTCCATGTGTCATCGGGCAATTGGAGGGTGCTTGTTATTGATATGGCCACATGTCGTCCGGTCATTGGAGAGAAGTTGTTCATGTGTCATCAGGCTATTGGAGAGTGAATTATTGGCTGTATCACCTTCCATTAACATATCGCTCAAACCATTAACAGAATTCAAATAAGCAATTAAGAAATTTTTTTAAAAAAATAAAGAAGTTAAACTACTATAAAAGTAAAAGAAACAAACTCTAATTCTATTTACATTCCCCATCTACTCAACCAAACCTACTTTTTTTAATTGCACCTTCACCAAAACTTTTCGAATTCACTTACATTACATTTGGTTGTATGGAATTGAAGTTTAAAATTGAAATTGAGGTGTAACTATAATTTTTCTTAATCATTTTAATGTTGAAAAGAGTATGATTCCACTTCAATACCAATTTCAAATTTCAATTCCATGCTACCAAACGCAACGTTAATAAATTTTTCTTCTTCCCTTTCTTCTCTTCTATATACCCATACAGAGCTAACGATCAACTCAATTAACTCTGACTATGATAATCGATTGCTTTTCTTCATTCTATTTATACTTTACGCTTAATTGCTTAAGGGTGCATCTGTCAATGGTCGAAGAGGATGGAACAGTTATGGTCTACAATAGCAGCATATCACATATGGAAAGAAGTTTTTATTTTCAATCAAAATCGGCCCTTGTTCATATGTTCTTTGGCGGTGCGATGCTAAGAAGAATCCATTTTACGTAAGAGCTTTTTTTTGTTAAGTTTCTCTTTTGTTTATGGGTATCGAAATCTTGGGAATTCCTTGAGTTATTGGGTTTTGGTAATACCTTGAAACTGTGAAGAATGTGTGTTAATGGCAAAAAATTGTTGGTACTGACGTGGCGTTGAAGCCCAGGGATATGAGGTTTACTTTTAGAGACCTACACAAGCAAGTAGGGGTGAACTAAAGGACCCTCGAAACGAGGGGAGGGGGATACCTTCGAGGGCGCTCCGACGCTCTAGTCAGGCCTAGGCTAAGGATTGATTTTAAAGTAGATTAGTTATGAAAATATCAAAAGTCTTGTTTTTGGACTCACATACCTTAGGCTATTTATAGTCTTCCGAGTGGAGGCCGCCCACGTGGGGGGAGGTATGGCCCTGCTTCTATGATCTCGGGCTTTAGAAAGGGATCTTAATCGCGTGCTCATAGTGTTGCATGTGTCAGGGGGTTGCGTGCTTCAAAGGGGGTTAGGTCCGCTAATCACCTTTAGACGTGGTGATCGTGTAATCTGCCCACTCCCATGTATTTGCCACGCTGTGGAAGCTTGACACACGTCATCATCCCATTGGTGATGCCAGGATCCACGTTGGGTTTTCCATTGGATCTAGTTTCTGTGGGCTCTATCACAGGCCCCCCCACTTCCTCAAGCACTCGTGCTTCGAAGAAGTAATATGGGATGTTTGTGTCGTGGTTGAGCATTTATACTTGAGATTTTTTAAGAAACGGGAAGTTTGGGGCCTCGAACAGGGAGATCTTGGAGCGGGTGTGCCTTCTGGTTTTGGAGAACTTGGGCCGAGTGTTTGAGGTATAGTTCAAACGCTCGGACTTGATGAATCTAGACCGAGCGTTTAAGAAGCAGTTCAAACACTTGGTCTTGGTGAATCTGGGCTGAGCATTTGAGAAGTAGTTCAAACGCTCGGCTCAGACTTAGAGATTTTTGGCCGAGTGTATGACGAGCAGCTCATATGCTCAAACTTGGAGATTTTTGGCCGAGTGTATAACAAGTAGCTCATACACTTGGACTTGGAGATTTTTGGCCGAGCATATGATAAACAGCTCATACGCTCGGTCTTGTAGATTCTTGGCGGAGCGTATGATAAGTAGCCCATATGCTCGGACTTGGAGATTCTTGGCCGAACGTATGACAAACAACTCATATGTTTGGACTTGGAGATTTTTGGCCGAGCGTATGACAAGCAGCTTATACACTCGGACTTGGAGATTTTTGGTTGAGTGTATGACAAGCAGCTCATACGCTCGGTCCTGGAGATTCTTGGCCGAGCGTATGACAAGCAGCTCATACGTTCAGACTTGGAGATTCTTGGTCGAGCGTCTAACAAGCAGCTTATACGCTCGGACTTAGAGATTCTTGGCCGAGCGTATGACAAGCAGCTCATACGCTCGAACCTGGAGATTCTTGGCTAAGTATATGACAAGTAGCTCATACGTTCGGACTTGGAGATTCTTGACCGAGTGTATGACATGTAGCTCATACACTCGAACTTGGAGATCTTTGACCGAGCATATGACAAGCAGCTCACATGCTTGGACTTGGAGATTTTTGGTCGAGCGTATGATAAGCAGCTCATACACTCAGACTTGGAGATTTTTAACCGAGTATATGACACGCAACTCATACGTTCAGACTTGGAGATTCTTGGCCGAGCGTCTGACAAGCAGCTCATATGCTCGGACTTAGAGATTCTTGGCCGAGGGTATGACAAGTAGCTCATACACTCAGATTTGGATGACAAGCAGCTTATACGCTCGGACTTAGAGATTCTTGGCTGAGTGTATGACAAGCAGCTCATACGCTCGGTCCTGGAGATTCTTAGTCAGACTTGGAGATTCTTGGCCGAGTGTATGACAAGCAGGTTATACGCTCGGACTTGGAGATTTTTGGCCGAGCGTAAGACAAATAGCTAATACGCTTGGACTTGGAGATTTTTGGCTGACTGAATGACAAACAACTTATGCGCTCGGTCCTAGAGATTCTTGGCCAGCGTATGACAAGCAGCTCATACACTCAGACTTGGAGATTTTTGGGCTTCTTTACTTTTGGGCCCATGGGCTCTTCTTTTCTTGGGCCCAATAGCTCTCTTTTCTTGGCCCATAGGCCTTTTAAATGAGCATTAAATTGGGATGGCAGCTGCTTTTTATATGATAGTGCATGGGGCACAGTAATGGTCGTGCTTTTATGACAGCTGGCACTTTGGGGAGAGTGGACGGCACTTGGATGATATCAAGGGTCACGTCCTTTCAGTTGGAGGGTGATTTAATGTTCCTCGTTTCCTGTTGCCATAACCTCTATATAAATAGTGTCTTCCTTATTTCTTCTTACTTGCATTTTTTGAGAGAAAGAAATCCTTATAGCATTGAGAGAAACGGTACAGTGAGAGTTCGAAGCCACACTTCAAACTTTTGCATTCTTTTTGGTGAGTCGTTTTCACAATATCTTCTCTTTGGTGAGCGTAGTGATAGTGAGGTTAGCAGAGATCTATCAAGAGAGTTGGAGGAAGCCATGGCTCTTTCCTCCAATGAGGATGTCTTCTCTTTGGAGATTGCTCATCGGGAGGGTGCCCTCGCTCTGGTACTCTTCATCCCCGAGGGAAGTGATTGAAAAGAGGATGAGGGAGAGACTTCTAGGGAAGATGAGGTTGACTGTGCATTGGTAAATATTAGGGAAGATGCCACGATGGCGGAGAAGGAGGAATGGATGTTAGAGGCTAACTCCATTTCGAGTAAGGTGGGAGAGGCTGAGCTTCCAGGGATAAGGATGGCATATAGGATCCCCATGGAGTATACCTTAAGGGTACCAGAAGGTGGAGAGAGGGCTTGCGATGCCCTTCCAAGCCATACGCCTTATGAGTTGTGCATTTACGAATAGCACATAAAGGTCGGGCTTAGGTTCCCTCTTTACCCGTTCTTCTGCTTGGTGCTCAGATACTTCATTATTGCGTTGAGCCAGCTGGTGCCCAATTCAGTGCGGCTGATCATGGCTTTTATAGCCATGTGTCAGGAAGTGGGCGTGGTCATGAACCTCAATGTTTTTAAAGCCCATTTCCAGATAGCCAAGCATGGGCAGACGGGCTGGGTGATGGTGAGCTCGAGGGCTAGGAATAGCGTCTTGAAGAAGAAGTCATCTTCCACAAAGAGGTGGAAGGTGTCGTTTTTCTTCATCAGAAGGGCTGAAAACTTCAACATCCCCTTCGAATAGAGTCTAGATCGCGCTGGCAAATGCAAGAAGCCACAACCTCTACACCGAGAGCAAGAGACGTTGAAGGCAATACTGGCCGTGCCTCTGGATGTCAAGGTCCTAGGGGATAACGATGAGCTTCACAAGTGCGGCCTCTGGTCTCCTAGCCTCCCAACTAACTTAGAGCATGATAAGCACTTAGTTTTATTTGTTATTTGTTTTCTTTACATTAGTAATACTCATCTTTTATATAGAGATAGAGATGAATGCCCAAGCAAGGGAGAGGGCCAAGCGTATGTCCAAGGAGAAGAAGCGAGCCGCGAAAGCCAGTGGCTCAGCTCTGGAGCAGTAGAAGAAAAAAAAGGTTGGGGCTTCAACCCCAGTACCTATCTCAGTGGACAGCCCTCCGAGGCCTCTTGTTTCAGATGTGTGGGTCACTTCTGTTGCGCCCACCCTACCTCAGGGACCGTTTTCTTCTTGGGAGGAGTCCGGAACGGCTGTTACCTTCGTGCTTCGGTGGGCACTGAAGGCCTATGACTTGGTGTTTGCATATCCGAGAGTCGCTCGGGAGCACCTCATTATGGGGATCCCTCCTCGTGACATGTTGGAGCTTTCGAGGAAGCCCTTTGAGGCTCTGTGCTTGGCCATAGAAGCCATGACCTCTCAGGTATAATTCTTCCCCCTTCAACCTTAGTTCTTTCTGTTGAATTTCCAAACTATTTTTTATAATGCTCATTGTCGCTTATTTTAGACTGGGGTCCTCGTAGGGGTTTTTGCTTGGCGCAGTGCAGACATAGTCGAGTGCTTGGAGAAGGCCAAGCAGAAGTAAAGGGCTAATGAGGATGCCATCATGAAGAGGGATCATCGGTGCCAAGTTGAGGTTGCCTTGAGGACGGAGAGGGACCTGGCCCGGGTCGAGGCGGAGGAGGTCCAATGGAAGGCTGCAGAGGAGAAGGAGGTGCTGATAGAGGAAGCCGGAAGACAATTTCTCGAAGGCTTTAACGAGGCCAAGAGGAAGGCCGAGGCTCTCTTTCCAGAGGTCGACTTCTCTGGCTTAGTGTTGGAGTCCTTTGGTGAGGATAATGCGGCTGCTACTATTGGCGACGCGGAGGACACGACTAGAGCCGAGCCTCAGGAGGCCCTCGAGGACAAGGCTCTTCGGGGTGATTAGCTTAGTTTCTTTTTATTTTATATGGAGGCCAATAACGCCTATCTTTTATAATTGAAAGTTTTATTTAATGAAATCGGTGTTTTATAATCTTGAGTTTCTTGTTTCTTCATTTCTGTTTTTTTACACTTCTTGTTACTAATAAAATTTACGGAGATTTTTCGCATTCCAAGTACATGGAACGGGCTTGCCATTTAACTCCTCAAGTTCGAAGGTGCCAACTCGGCAAACTTTTCAGATCCTGTATGGGCCTTCCCAATTCGGAACGAGCTTTCCCATTTGTCGAGGACGGGACACTTCACTTTTCCGAAAGACGAGGTCATGCAGTTTGAAGTTCCTGTTTAGAACTCAAGAATTGTAGTATCGGGCGGTTCTCTGTTGATATGGAGCTAAGCATATTTGGGCTTTATCCTAAGCATCGTCAACTAAGTCGGCATTCATTCGTAACTCTTCCTCGTTGTTACTTGGTTTGAAGTGTTACATGAGCAACGACAGTATTCCGACTTCGAGAGGAATGATGGCTTTCGAACCGTACGTCATAAAGAACGACGTTTCCCCAGTTGGAGTATGAACAGTCGTTCGATATGCCCAAAGGACATTGGAGAGTTGATTAGCCCATTGCTTATCTGCTTCGTCGAGCCTCTTCTTAATGCCTTAGAGAAGCATCCTATTAGTTATTTCGGATTGGCCATTAGCTTGCGGATACCCGACGGATAAGAATCGATGCTCGATGCGGAGGTCTTCGCAGAACACTTTAAACTAGGAACTATAGAATTGCTTTCCATTGTCGGTGACCAGCACCTGAGGTATACCGAATCGACACATGATCAACTTCTAAATGAAATTTCGGGTTTAGTGATCCATGATGCTGGCTAGTGGCTCCGCTTCGACCCACTTGGTGAAGTAGTCGATAGCTACGATGAGATGTTTTTCTGTCCGAAAGTTACGGTGAAATGGCCAAGTATGTCTATCCCCTACATGGCGAATGGGAGAGGACTGGTGATTGAGGTGAAAGAGTTGGTTGGTTGGTGCAGCACGTGAGAGTACTGTTGACAGCTTTTGCATCTTTTGACCAAATCTGTTGTATTCTCTTTCATTTTGGGCCAGTAATACCCCTGTCGGAGAACTTTAAAGGCTAAGGCTCATGCCTCTAGGTGATTTCCACATATCCTCTCATGGACCTCTCGGAGAGCGTAGTCTACTTCGACTGAGTTGAGGCACTTCAAGTAGGGCATAGTCAGAGCCCTTTTATATAGCTGCCCAACTATGACCGTGTACTTGGAGGCATGGGAGATTAGCTTATTTGCCTCATTCTTTTGCTTGGGGATTTCCCCATTTCTCAGGTACTAGAGGATAGGGTTCATCTATGTTTCTTCCTCTGTTACTAGTAGGATCGAGGCTTTGTCTATACTTGGGATGGAGAGAGTCTTTAGGTAGACAGCTTGAGTTGGCTCGAGGTGCCAGGACAAGGTCAGGCGAGCCAAGGCGTTCGCCTTGGAGTTTTTCGCTCGGGGACCTAAGTTATCCGGAACGTCTTGAATTTTACGGTGAGCTTTTTTGTCTTTTCAAGGTATCGGGCGAGCTTTTCCCCCCGGGCCTTGAATTCCCCCGTTATCTGGCTTACCACCAGTTGTGAGTCGCTATACACGTTTAGAACTTCAAGGTCAACTCTTTTGCTAATCTCAAGCCGGTCAGTAGGGCTTCGTATTCTGCCTCATTGTTAGAGGTCTTAAATTCAAATCTTAAGGTATATTCAACCATGAAGCCATCTGGACTATAGAGGATGATTCCTGCTCCACTTCCCGTGGTATTAGAAGACTCATCTACATGGAGGGTCCACCCCGGAGGTGATTCATCAGACATCGATCTTGCTACCTTGTTTGGACCCATTGAGAGGGTTGTTTCAACAATGAAGTCGGCCAAGACCTGACCATTGATTGCCTTTTGAGGGCAGTGCCAAATATCGAACTCTTATAGTTCTACTGACCACTTTACTATTCTTCCAGAAACACTTGGGTTGTCCAGGACTTGCCTTAAGGGCTGGTCAATTAGGAGGACGATTGTATGCGCTTGGAAATATAGTCGGAGTTTTCACGCGGCCACTATGAGGACGTATGCTACCTTCTCTATAGGAGGATACCTCACCTACGCTTCATGGAGGATTCTGTTGGCATAAGAGATGGGTTTTTAAATTTCTTCATTTTCTCGGATCAGAACGAAGGCCACGGTGCTTTGCCCAACTGATAAGTACAGAAACAGTTCTTCACCTGGGAGCGGCTTGGTTAGGAGCAGGGGCGAGCTTAGGTATTTTTTTAGTTCTTCAAACGCTTCCTGGCAATTCTCTGTCCAGAAAAAATCTTTTGCCTTCTTGACGGCCTTAAAGAAAGGCAAGAATCTTTCCGTGAATTTGGATATGAAGAGATTTAGGGCTGCTACTCGCCTGGTGAGCCGTTTCACTTCTTTTATTGACTTGGGATGAGCCATATCAAGGATGGCTTTTTATCTTTTCTATACTGGCTTCTATTCCTCTCTAGGTAACCATGAAGCCTAAGAACTTTCTCTTTGTTACTCCGAACGCACATTTCGCCGGATTCAATTTCATCTTGTGCTTTCGTAGTACCCTAAAGGCTTCTTTTAGGTCGGAACCATGGTCTCGCACCTTGGTACTCTTGACTAACATGTCATCTACGTAGACTTCTATGTTTCACCCAATCTGTTCTCTAAAGATCATGTTTACCAACCTTATAGCAATATATAAAGATCTAGTTGTAGTCGGAGTATTCATTCATGAAAGAGAGGAGTTCATGCCTCGAGGTAGCATCTACCAGCTAGTCGACTCGAGGGAGGGGAAAATTGTCCTTATGACAAGCTTTGTGTAGATTGGTGAAGTCGATGCATATTCACCACTTGCCACTAGCCTTCCGGACCATCAACACGTTGGATACCCACTCGGGGTACTTTGCTTCTTAGACGAAGCCTGCCTTAAGCAACTTATCTACCTCGGCCTTGATGGTAACCTGGCGTTCTGAGGTGAAAGTTCTTTTTTTTTTTTTTTTTTTTCTGAATGATTGGTTTGTGTTTCGAATCTACGTTCAGGCGGTGCTCGATAGTTTTGGGGTTGATTCTAGGCATATCTGATGCAGACCAGGCAAACAGGTCTTAGTTCTTTTTGAGAAGGGAGAAGAGTTATTCTCTATGACTTTTGAGGAGATTTGATCCGATCTGGACGGTTCGAGAAGGGACCTCTCCGAGGGGCACCGAAGTCAACTCTTCTATGGGCCCCCCTTTTGGAGTCTTCATCTCATCTCTAAGGTCTTCCACTTCGAGGGGTAGGGCTTTGGCCTTCTTTCCCTCTTTAACAGCATTTAGATAGCAGGACCGAGAAGCTCGTTGATCCCCCCTGACCACCCCTACCCCCTCACTGGTGGGAAATTTGACTTTTAGATGATAAGTGGAGACAACGACCTTCAGCTTGTTGAGGGTAGGTCGGCCGAGGATCATGTTGTAAGAGGAGGGATGTTTGACTACCAAGAAGGTGGTTTGTACTGTGGTTGTTTGCGGCGCTGTTCCTGCAGTAACAGAGAGGACTATGCTTCTCTCCACGAATACTAAGGTTCCACCGAAACAATAAAAAGAGGCCAGGGCCGACTGTAAGCGCTCGTCTTTCAGTTCCATGCACTGAAATGCGTCATAGAATAGGATGTCTACCGAGCTCCCATTGTTAATTAGTACTTCTTGGTTGGCCACCAAGAGAGAGACCACCACAGCATCATCATAAAGAGTCTACACACCTTTCAAGTCGTCTTCCATAAAGGAGATCACTAAACCCGACTTCCTTCGCTTATGAGGGCCACTGACAAAGGCCATAGCTCTGGCATACTTCTTGCTACTTTATCTTGAACCTCCCCTGACCGCTGGGCCTCCGTAGATTATCTTGATGATTCTGGTGGTAGTTGCCACCTCCTGGTTCCTCTGATCGAGCCCCTCTTGCTTGGACCTGAGGTTATTACGAGGGTCCTGCTACCGAGGGGGACGGGGTGTCCAGAGTCCCTCCTTGGCTGGGCGGGCGCCTCTCTCTCTCGAGGCCTTGTAAACTCCTTCAGGTGCCCCCAGCTGATGTAGGCCTCGATATATTCCTTTAAGCTATGGCATTCCTCAGTATCGTGGCTGTAGTTCTTGTAGAATCGACACCACTTTCTCTGGTCCCCACTGAGGTGTGGCTCTTTGGGCGGCCACTAGAGGACTGACCTGTCTTGAAACTGCATCAGGACATGACGCATTGATGGGGGTGAAGCCGTCGAGCCAGGGGTGGGGTTTATACCTGCTTTCTTGGTGAGGTCTTTTGACCACTCCTCTCTGAGGGTCGATATTTTTTCTCTTCTTCTCTGTTTCTCTTTCTCTCTTTCTCCTAAATGCTTGGTCGTTTTCTGCCAACATATGCTTTTCTACTCGAGCCAAAACCTCGTTTATGTTCTTAGGCAGGCATCGGGTGAGCTTGGAGATGAAGATCCCGGACCTTAGCCCATTTTTAAACGCCAGCATTTGGACATTAAGGTCGAGGTCAGGGATTTCCCATGCAGCTGTATTAAACCAAGATATATACGCTCGGAGTCTCTCTCCTCGATGTTGGATAATATTGAACAGGCTCTCTGAGGTCTTCTTCGGCTCTTTGTTGCTAGGGAAGCATGAAGCAAAGGCATAACTGAGCTCTCTAAAGTTGCTAATGCTCTACGTACGTGTGGCATTCTCAAGAGTTAAGGGGAAGGCACTACACATGATAGGGTTGGAATATCGGTGCAGCATCATAGTCGTCTTGTAATGCTATAAATGGTCCAGAGGGTCCACCGAACCGTCATACATCCTGACTTATGGCATTATGAAGTTAAGCGGGAGTGGGGTCTCGAGGACGTCCTCTGTGAATGGGGGGCCTTAGATACTAAGCTCATCCAAGACACTGAGGCTTCTATGTTTGAGGGCCTTGTCTATTTTTTCTTCTATCTCCTCAAATCGTCTGTCCAGGTTGAAGTTGCTCTTAGAGGAGTTTTCCTTAGACCGTTCGCAGCATAACAAGGGCTCGACAATGGACTGGTTATAGGTCGAATCTTCACTATCAGAAGATATCACTTGCTCGGGAGCTTGGTAGGGAGAAAATGAGGGTTGCTGGCCTCCGCCTCGGACTTAGGCCGCCAAGTCGGCTATCATTCGGGAGAGCTCTTGGAATTGATTCTTAGTCACGGAGGAAACCTGAGGATTTGCAGTTGCTTCCTCGTAGTCAGGGAAGTCGGTTTTGAAGAGATGAAGGCGTTGTTCTCTGACGGGGGGCCGTCTACTTAACCCAGGGGTCGCACATTCTGGGATTGCAGGGAATCTAGGCCTAGATCGCTGGCTCTGGGTGCTGCCCCGGATGGGAGCAGAGCACGCCGTTAGGGCTCCCTTACCGGTTCTTTTTGTGGTGTTTCTTGGCGGCATCGCAACAGATGAGTTCTCTAGACTTCTTTGCTTCTACTGTTCAACGAAAGATTGTGGTTTCCCATAAACGGCGCCAATCTGTTGATGCCAAAAAATCGTTGGTGCTAATGTGTCATTGACGCCCAGGGATATGAGGTTGACCTCTCGAGACCTGCACAAGCAAGTAGGGGTGAACTAAATGACCCTCGGAAGGAGGGGAAAGGGAGACCTCCGAGGGTGCTCCGACGCTCTAATCAGGCCGAGGCTGAGGATTGATTTTAAAGTAGAGTAGTTTTGAAAATATCAAAAGTCTTGTTTTTGGACTCACATACCTTAGGCTATTTATAGTTTTCCGAGTAGAGGCCGCCCACGTGGGGGGAGGTATGGCCCTGCTCCTGTGATCCCGGGCTTTAGAGAGAGATCTTAATCACGTGCTCAGAGTGTTGCATGTGTCAGGGGGTCGCGTGCTTCGGAGGGGGTTAGGCCCGCTAATCACACTTAGACATGGAGATCGTGTAATCTGCCCGCTCCACATGTATTTGCCACGCTGTGGAAGCTTGACACACGTCATCATCTTATTGGTGATGTCAGGATCCACGTGTGGGTTTCCCATTGGATCTGGTTTCTGTGGCCTCCATCAATGTGATAACAATTATGACTGATATTAGGATTTTAAATAACATGGATGAAGATGAGGTGTTTGCTTATAGAAAGAAAATGTCAGCACCTTATGACTTGGTGGCGCAAACTAAATACTTTCCAGAAATGAAAATGAAAGACTACAACTGAAAAAATATATACCAACATTGTTGTTATCCTCCAATAATGACTCTTATTTTGTGAAGAGATGCACATAGAAGGACTTTGTGGAGACAGATCTGTCAACATTTGGATAGCAGTAGATCCGTCGCAGTTACCTAGAGTAAGACCGGTTGCCGCCTGGGACCCTGGGTAGCATAAGATTGACTGTTGTATGGGCACATAAGAGCTACTGTTGCAAACTACAATGCAGAGAAAGAAGCAGGCGTTATTGATTAAAACCGATTAACCGACTGTTTTGAATTGATTCAGTTAGAAAGATTCGATTAAATTGGTTAATTGATCAGTTAGCGGTTAAATTTTTTTAACCTTTTTGATCGTTTAATTGATTAAAAAATTAATTATTAATAATATTTAATATAAATATGATATAAAAATAAAAAATTACGTATAAATTAAATATTTAATAGTATATAATAAATTAAAAAAAAGTTTAATTATATAAACAGTGTCTGTTAATCGACCGTTTCGATCGAAATTAATTCGATTGGTTAATATCGAAATATTTAAATTAATTCGATAGAAACAATTAAAAAAAATTAATAAAAAATCGATTAAAACTTTTAATCGACCTTTTAACACCCGAAGCAAAAGGAAGGGACAACTATGCAAGGAAAAAATGAAAATGAAGAAGAAAAGTGTGCGGCAATGTTGATAAAAAGAAGATTATCAACTAGTGAAAGAATTAGGCTTTCTTTTCAAAATTTTGTTTTAATTTTTAAATTTACTTCGTTTTTGTTACTTTTTATTTTTATTTGTTTGGATTCCGTTAATGATTTGGACGGAAACTTCATATTGCTTCAGTTTTGAAAGCTATTGTCCAAATTGTCATAACTAAAACGTGAGACTTGAAGTGTTAGAACCTTCCGAACGTCAAATGCATTTAAACCTTAAAATAAAGAACTAACAAAGATCCATCGATAGATATAATAACCAACCAAAGAGTGTGCCATGTCAAACAAAAAGTAAACAAATTGAACAAAATGACAAAAACAGATTCTAGAGTGACGATAGAACAAACTGGCGCTACCATACTCCTCCTTGATCACGGATCCATGATATTTGATCAGTGGGGCCAAAATTATTGAGAACTATTAGTTTATAATATGAGAGAAAATATAGGATAATTTTTCAAAAAAAATATTTGGATTCTTGTGATAAGCTCTTCGAAATTTGTCCTGGTCATTGGGTTGGTGATAATTTAGAATTATTTTGCGTAACTTGAGATCCAAGAGAAATCATAGTGTTATTTCTAACAAATCACAATCAATATCTTTTACATAATTATAGTGAAATCAATCCATTCATAATCACATAACTCCAAAAAAAAAAAAAAATCATTTGATAAAAGTAATTTCTTTTAATATATAAATAAAACATTAATCCATGCAATTTACTCTTATTATCTAAACATTTTCCCCCCTTTTTTTACAAATCCAATTATCTTACACAAATTGAAACCTTTTAATATTTAGTAAATTGATGAATTTCAATGTTTTTACTAGAAATTTAATACTCCTCATTATCCTATTAAAGCCAAATTTCCAAACAAAAAAAAAAATTACTTGTGGTGGAGGAGGATTTGACAGGACCTTTACCCATTTATTAGATAAAAAAGAGAGAATGCAATAAAATGAGGGGACGAAGAGACCTTATGCCTATAAGAGGCTTAAACCTAATCTCAGAGGGCCTTAGATCTTATTTTATAAAACAAATTACAACTATCTATAAGAAGCTAAATCATACATATCATTATTATACGATACTCAACATCTATTTGGCAAAACACTACCGAATCAGAAAATCCTATTAGAATGAAGCACATGCCCTTACGGGGCTAAAGAATCTACCATGTGATTTACCTTCACAAAAAATGCACTTAATGACCACTATAGATCCCAATAAACCTTAATTTCCCGAATTACATAAACCAAATCCCTTGGGGGTTCAAACTCCTTGCTAACAATCTAAACAAGGACCTTGGAATATGTTTCGATGCAACTAAGCTGAATACCATGAAAGCTAGCCAATTTAAGGCTCTCCATTAATGCTTGTGCTTCTGTTTGCATGTTCGTACATCGCCCAAAAAAATGAGAGTAAGCTACAATAAGCGTAGAATCACTAGACCAGATGATTCCACCATTTGTGCCCTCAATGAGCATAGCTGAACCATTGCAATTTAATTTGAACATACCTGTCCCTAGTGGCTACCACCTTATCCACTTACCTTTAGCCATACTAGGGTTGGCCAGTGGAATAGCCATGGCATTTATACATAAAATAACTCCATAGTACAAACTCTGCTTCAGGTTAAACAGAACACTCAATTCCCAGACCTTGGCCAGCACCCTCATTATAATGCTATCAACAAGCATAAGATGCCCCTAAAAATTTGCATTGTTCCTAGCTAACCACAACTCCCAACACACCAACATAAATGTCATCACCTTTGTGAATCCTAATTAAGACTTAAAATTGGCCTTATAAAACCAAACTTTTGCTAAGTTCTCCATAGTAGCAAACCTCACATTCAAGCATAGACCAAAAAAGGACCATACCTAATGTGTTGTTTCACCGCCCCTAAAAAAATGTGTGATGGTTTCAGTTTTCGGGTTAGTAAAACAATGACATTTAGGGGCTAGATTGATACCGATCCTCTGAACTATATTATATACTGGCAAACCCCCATGGAACAACTTCCATATGAAATAAGATACTTTGTTTGGGATCTGTTTGTTCCAAATTTTGTTGTACCACCTTAAAATTGGACCCTTAATTCGAATCAACTCCTAGTAACCTTTAGTAGTAAAAATCCCCAAAAGCTTAATGATCCCACATTAATCTATCTGGTTCATCTGTCATGCACACACTATTCATAATAGGCTCAAGAACAGACACCCACTATTTCACCTCGCTAACTTTCATCTGATCCCGAAGTACTTCAGCTATTGAACATTCTTAATATGGATGAAAACCCCCGACAAAGCTTTCATGATGCCACATTGAGTTCCAAAAATTGATGTCCCCCATCCTAATAATCCATTTAGAATTATCTAAGACTATTTTAATGTGTAAAATTAATGTACACCAATAAGGGGAACTAAACCATGGAATAGAGAGATAATGTAAAGCTCCACCATATTTCCTATGCATGAAATCTGCCCAAATTGACTTATTTTGAACAAAGCTCCATGCCAATTTGCCATCGAAACGACTGCATTACCTCATACAACCGTCCAATAACTAACTCACATTCCTTAAATGGCTTATAAATAGTGCCCCAAGATACCCAACTGTGTCTATTCTTCTCTTGATTACTCCAGAAAAAAGTTGCAAACAGTCTCTCCAAAGATTATAAGAACATACCCAGAATATCAAGAACAACCAAAGAGTGAATTGGAATTGACGTCAAGATGCTCTTAAGCAGTGTTAGCTTCCCACTCGTGGACATGAACTTAGCTTTCCATGTGGATAATTTCTTGCACACCTTGTCCTCTTGTTAAAAGATATAACGGTCCAGTGTTTGTCTTTTATACAAGGGAACACCTAAATATTGCATGGGCATGAACATATGAGAGAAGGAGGTCTAACGTTTCATCATTGCCACCCTTTCTGTAGTCCATTTTACACTTGTTATGAAGGAGCTCTGTAACCAGTTAATTCGCTGCCCAGACACACCTTCATTTTTTTTAATAAAGAGGTACAAGCATCTATAGAAGACTTTTTCACATTCAAAAAAATTAACGTGTCATCATCTTATAGCAAATGAGAAATACTAATTGTGTTACCTGACATTAGATAACACACAATTTCCCTTGATCCATCCAACTATTCAAGTTCCTAGAAAAAACATCTTCTCCTAATGAAAAACTAGCCCAACAAAATGAAAATAAAGTAAGATTAACTGAGAAAAAGATTTTTTTTATCAATACCTAATATATTTAAAACTTATTTCTCAATCTTGTGTATCATGTACAAAACATATTTCCCTAATACTTACATATTTTTCAATGTTACCACCGTATAAGTTTTTGTATATTTTATATTATAAAATTATTTAACAACTCATTGATTCAATGACTATCTACATGTTAAAACCATGTGGAGATGTGCTATAATTTTACAAAAATAAAATAAAATTTATTGTTAAGAAAGCTAGATAGAGAACTTGACCATTCAGAGACACATTCTTAATAATAAGTAGGCATTTATAGTCACGGGCGGATTTATGTCATGGTGAGGTCAACTGTTCAGGATATCTATAAGGAAACTGATCAATCTAGTAGTGTAGAAGGTCCTAAGAAAGCTACCTTTAAGATTGAAAAATATATCTTTTGTAGGAAGGAAGGCTACCTAAAGAATGATTGCACTAAGTATAAGGCTTGTTTAGCAAAACATGAGCGTGAAGGTAATAGTTATTTATATGCTTTGATAAACAACAATTTGGAAGTACAAATATGAATTTGTCAGAGTAAAGAGCTTGCAGTGCAATGAAGAGGAAACTGAGTTCTCTTAAACAAAGAAAAACTCTCTCTCTAATATGCTCTGTCTATTACATTGAGAATACACATATTTATAGAGTTTTGAACAGACTTCAACCATCTTCAAATCCGGGTGTGCGGACTTTAGAGAGACTAGAATCCGTGAGTGCTTTGTTTTTATTTTTGTTGATTTCTACTTTTACTTTTGCTTTTTGCTTTGTCGGGCATCTGCTTTTGCTTTTTACTTTTGCTTTGTCGGGCATCTGCTTTTTGCTTTTGCTTTTTGTTCTATCAGGCATCTGCCTTTTGCTTTGTCGTCTTTTGTTTGTCTCTTTACAAAAGATCAAATGCATCATAAGGATCTTAGGCAAATTCCTCAGGGGACTGAGTCAAGTCATCATTTGGAGTTTAAGCGGTGCTTTCATCGTTATCAAACCTTTATATCGTTTAGGAATTGATACACTTGTATTAATAATCCTAAGAGATGCTACACATCTAAATTTTTCAAATTCATTATTATCTCTAATAGAGTCAAACTTACATAATGGACCTGTATATTTCAATTGTTATCCAAACTTTTCAATAGACCTTTATGATCCTAATTTAATTGATACTCTAATATTAGATATTCAATTAAAAGGATTAGATCTCAAAACAGGAACTAGAAATTTAAGTTTAATATACAAAGTCTATTATAAAGTAATGATTACTAAAATTAATCCCAAAGCTCTCCTCCAAACCAAACCAGGAGAAACCTTACTTCTTGAAGCCAATACCTACCATGCTAATACTATTACACCCAAACTTCTAAAATGGAACTAAATCACCATCCCAGATCACTAGAAATTTGAAGCTCTATTCCTCCAAAAGCTATCACCAACACCAATGTCTCTCAAATTGATGAACTTAGGGATGGAAGTGTGGTCATTAGATTTATACCTAATGATTCCACACAGCTTTCAAGAACCTCTAGTTCAAGACAAATTAGAACTCCACTTTATGATGATCCACAAATCATCCCCCCTAGGTATAGCTTTGAAGTTTTTTCATCCAGAAACTCGAAGCAAAACTTAAATTTTCTAGGTGTCAATTTTGACCATACCATACCAAAAGGATTTTATGAAATAGAATCTTTCAAATCAGCTTTAGACTAATCTCAAATAGGAGAACCATCCAAAAAGAATGAGAAAGAACATTCTCCCACTCAATCAGATATGTATGATCATGAACTTAATGTTATCATGAAAACTAAAAAATGCTTCTTGTCAAAAGAAAATAGGGCCAAAACTGATTGGTTTATGGCAAATATGAAAACAGATATAAATTTTTGAAATACAAATATATATATATATATATATATATATATGTGTGTGTGTGTGTGTGTGTGTGTGTGTGTGTGTGTGTGTGGGCTTTGATAAACAATAATTTGGAAGTACAAATATGAATTTGTCAGAGTAAAGAGCTTACAATGCAATGAAGAGGAAAATGAGTTCTCTTAAACAAAGTAAAACTCTCTCTCTAATATGCTCTGTCTATTACATTGAGAATACAAATATTTATAGAGTTTTGAACGAACTTCAACCATCTTCAAATCCGGGTGTGCGGATTTCAGAGAAACTGGAATCCATGAGTGCTCTATCTTTTATTTTTGTTGATTTTTGCTTTTACTTTTTCTTTTTCCTTTGTCAGGCATCTGCTTTTGCTTTTTACTTTTGCTTTGTCGGGCATTTGCTTTTTGCTTTTGCCTTTTGTTCTGTCGGGCATCTGCCTTTTGCTTTGTCGTCTTTTGTTTGTCTCTTTACGAAAGATCAAATGCATCATAAGGATCTTGGGCTAATTGCTAAGGGGATTGAGTCAAGTCATCATCGGGAGTTTGAGTGGTGCTTTCATCGCTATCAGATAAATGAAAAATTAAAAGGCTTATCTATTACATCCCAACCCGAAGGATCCACAAATAATATTAATTTCATAGAACAAGATATTATTAATGAAATTAAAGAATCAACCGATACCTCAACTAACATTAATAAAATATATAAACGAAACTATAACAATGCACCCTTACCAAAAACTAGAAATTATTACCCTATACCAACCCCCGCCCCCCTCTAATCTTCAATTTAAAGAAAGATCTTATTCCACCCAAGAAAAATACGATAATAACTCCATTTATGAATGGAACATTGATGGTGCAAGTGAACATACAATCATAAGCACCTTCCAAGAAATGACCATGACAGCTACTGCTTATAAGACAATAGCTGATAACACAGATTAAAAAAATAGCCCTTAATATCGTTGCCGGTTTTACTGGCACCCTCAAAGGATGGTGGGATAATTATCTCACAGAACAAGATCGTCTTAATGCCACAGAAACCACTATAGAAATTAACACAATACAAACATTTCAAAATCCTCAAACCGGAGAAACAACAACCAGAACAATTCCCATTAAACAAGAAAATGCTTTCGAAACTTTAATATATGCCATCACCAAACACTTCCTTGGAGACCCTGAAAAGTTTGCAGAAAGATCTTCTGAAATACTTTCAAATCTAACCTGTCCAACTATGCAAGATTTCAGATGGTATAAAGATGTCTTTCTTACCAAAGTATTTACAAGAAAAGACTCCAATAATGCTTATTGGAAAGAAATATTCATTTCCGGGCTTCCCAAATTATTTGCTGAAAAAGTCAGACAAAGAATACGTGACCTAAATGGTGGGTTAGTACCATATGACTATCTTTCTTATGGCGAAATTATTAGCTATATTAATTATGAAGGCTTGGCTATATGCACTGACCTCAAATTAAAATCAAAGATGAAATCAGAACTAAACCAAAGTAGAAAAGAATTAGGAGCATTTTGCAGTCAATATGGATATGAAACTCTAAAAGCTCCATCTGCTATAAATAAAAAAGAATTTTTTTTTTAAGAAACAAAAATATAAAAACCCATAAAACCCTCATTTACCCAAAAAAGTCATAAAACTTTCCGAAATACCAAAAAATCTCAAAATCCTTTAAAAGCTTGTTTCAAGTGTGGAAGACTTGGACATTGGGCAAAAAATTGCAAAGTTAAGCAAAAAATTAATGAATTAGATATTTATAATTCATTAAAACAACAATTAGCCAAAATAATGATAACTGATTCTCAAACAAAAAATGAATATTCGTCTTCTAGTAATGATAACATCCTAGGGAGAGAATATAAAAATTGATAAATGATAACATCCTACCTACTCTTGACTTTAGTGACCTACAGGTATGTGTTAAATTTTGTAGTGCAAAATGAACAAGATAAAGAAGAAAGGTGCAACCCGTAGTTTAGATCTTTTGGAGATAATTCACACTGATATTACTAGACCGTATTCAACTACATTGTGTAAAAGTAGCTACTTTATCACATTTATTGGTGACTATTTTTGTTATGGTTATCTGCTATTGATTATGGAAAATTCTAAGGATCTTGAGAAATTTAAGATCTTTAGGACTCAGGTTGACAAACAATTGGGAAAAATCATTAAGATTGCTAGATCTGATTGTGGTAGTGAGTACTATCGTAAGCATAGAGATTCAAGATAGTAGAAAGGCATATTCGCTAAGTATTTCGAGAATTATTGAATAGTGAGTCAGTTCACTATGCCAGAAAGTCCTAAACAGAATGGTGTGGCTGAAAACGGAATCGTACTCTTAAGGATATGGGCACTCAGCAACAACGGTGCATTATAATATTCTAGTTTTAGTGATATATAAAATCTTTGCTCCCCCAACTTATAATTGAGTTTGTTTGGTTAATAGAGACAGGTCTCATATTGTTATGCAGGACAAATGGAGCATTGAGGCCTTATCTCCTACTATTCAAATTGATCCATCTTTAATGGTATTTGCTACTCTTCAATCGAAGGATTTTTTTGGAGAATATTATAGTTGATTTAATCAAAGTGGTTCTCATTATTAAGCTTATTCTAGTTAACTCAGTGAGAGGATTATTAATTTGGTTCTCTTATTTCTCTGGTGGGTTCATTTCTTTTTTTGACTGACTGTTGCATCATTTTCGTCGTGTATGATTTTGTTGGTATAAGAATTTATGGAATAAATGGAAGCCTCCAAAATTTGGATTCTTTCTCTGGAGAATTATCAAAACAGTGTTACCAGTAGACTCCATAATCTAGCGCTTAGGCATCGCATTGGTGTCTCGTTGCTCCTACTACTCTTCTTCCACAGTGGAGACAATAGAGCATCTTCTAATCACCGGTGAGGGTGTGAAGCAAATGTGATTTCATTATGGTTGTATTATGAATATCTCATAGCATAACAACACATTAGCTAGTTTTTTGCTCGCATGGTACTCTCATGAAAATTTCTTCTCCTAGAGAAAAGCTCGAAATTTGTCTCGACAACAAGTAATTCCAATCTTGCCTTATCAGATTATTCAAAAGGTAACTCTTTTGATTAAAAGTATTTTCACTACTTTCAATCCCTCGCATGCAATAGATTTCCATACTTCTTTATCACTTCAACCTTTGATGGTTACTATTCAGCAACCTCAATTTAATAAAGGTATTTAGGTTAAACGGAATACTCCCCCACCTAGTTCTTTGAAACTTAACACTGATGGATCTAGCCGAGATTGTTTATGTTCAGAAGGTGATCTTGTTAGAGATTATACTAGCGGCGTGATTCTTGCTTTCTCTTCCTATTTTGGGACATGTTCCAACATGGAATGAGAAGCTAAAGCATTGTTCATAGGCTTGAAAATTTCTAAAAGAAGAAGTATAGACATTTTTTTCATTAAATCAGACTCTCTAGTGCTATTAGATTGTTTTAAAAATAAGTTCATTCCATGGAAAATCAACTATATAGTAAAAGCCTACTAGTCTTTTCTTCCTCTTTCTTACACTCTGAGTCATACTTTTAGAAAAAGAAATTGCCTAGCAGACAGTCTAGCAGCAATAGCACAACAACTATACATCAACTAGATTTTTTCCATTATAGATTCCCTTTCACGAAATGTATCGCAACTCTGCTTTGAAGATAGTCAAGAACTTCCAGTTTATAATACAACAAAATCTAGTTTATTTTAACATGTACCTCATGTAGTCTTATGTTCTTATTTCTTGTTTATATGCTAATACTTAGTCTGGCAAGGTAAGGTTTGGTACCCTTACTTTTCTTTGTACTATTTTTATTTATCAATAAATTTGGTAGAGATCCTTGCCAAACCCCTTCCACCACAACAAAGCTTCCTTGAAAAAAAAAACAAAAAACAAAAAAATGAGCATGGTGAGTATAGAAAATTTACCAGAGTATCTTTAGGGTGAGACAAAAAAGATCGCACTTTATATCCTTAATAGAGTCCTAAATAAAGCAGTACCCAAAATCCTGTTTGAATTGTGGACTGATAGAAATACACATGTAATTAAGTTGGATCTAAGATCTACTCGTTGTTTCTTCATAGGTTACCTAAATCATTCAAAGGAGTATAGATTATATTGTCTGATCGAGGTACTAGAGTTGTGAAATCACAGACAACAAAGGTTTTAGAGCTTTTTATGGTCGAGAAGGATAATTGTTCTAAGATTATTAAGGGTAGTGAGGAGGTTGGAAGGAAAGTGTCATTCTCTTTACATATTCAGAAGGATATCAGGGTTCCTACACCTATGGTGGCATCTATAGAGAAGCAAGGGCTAGTTGTTCAACTAGTTCGTGTTAAGGTCTTTCAACTATAGGATGTTACTGTCTAGGTTCTAGTTAGGAGATATGCTAGGGAAAGTATACCATCCATTCCACTTGACTATTTGGTCTATTTGGTAAGGAATGGCCATGATATCAGTTGTCTGATGGATCCACTAACTTTTTAGGAACTTATTTGTAGTCCTCTGTCTAATTTTTGATGGGATGTAATAAAAGATGTTATGCATTTAATGAGATATAATGGTGTTTGAGAACTTGTTTAGTTACTTGAAGATTGTAAGCCTATTGGCTGCAAGTGGGCTTACATGATTAAAAGTGATTCCAAAGGAAAAATTGAAAGGTTTAAAGCAAGAATAGTTGCCAAATGATTTATTCAAATAGAAAGAATTAACTTTAATGATACTTTCTCTCCTGATTCTTCTAAGAATTTTTTTAGGGTCATAATGGCATTAGTAGCTCATTATGATCTAGAATTACACTAGATGGATGTGAAAACTGCTTTTTTGAATGGAAACCTAAAAAAAGATAGGTCTATATGGTGCAACATGAAGGGTTTAAGGAAGATAGTGAAGATAATTTTGTGCGCAGACTCAAGAATAATATAAATGGGCTTAAGCAAACTTTAAGGTAATAGTACTTTAAATTCAATGATGTAGTGACTTCATTTGGTTTTATTGATAATAAGGTAGATCAATGTATATATGTCAAGATCAGTGGGAGCAAGTTCATTTTTCTCATCTTGTATATTGATGATATCTTATTGGCAAGTAGTGATATAGGACTGTTGCATGAGATAAAGTAACTGTTGTTTAGAGAGTTTGACATGAAGGATCTTGGTGAGACGTCTTTTGTCCTTAGGATTGAGATCCATTATGATCAATCTCACCATATGTTAGGATTCTCTCAGAGGATGTACATTGATCATGTTTTGGATAGCTTTAACATGTGTGACTGCAAGCTTAGAGACGTTCTTGTTCTCAAATGAGATAAGCTAAGCTTGGCATGCTGCTTTGAAAGTAAAACTGAGAGAAAAGCCATGAAGAAAGTGCCTTATGCTTGTGTAATTGGAAGCATCATGTATGCACATGTTTGTACTAGGCTAGATATTGCTTTTGCAGTTGAACTTCTAGGCATATACGAATCAAACCCTTGTTATGATCACTGAGTGGTTGCTAAAAGGTATTGAGGTACTTGAAGAGGACAAGAGATTTTATGCTGATTTATAAAAAAAGTTCATAATCTTGAGTTGGTGGGTTATATGGATTCAAACTTTGCCAAATTTTTAAGATAATAGGACGTCTACATTAGGTTATGTGTCATAATTGAAGATGTCACTATGTCTTGGAAAAATGTTAAAAAGACTATGGTTACCTCTTTTGCTATACAGGTAAAGTTTGTAACATGCTATAGCATAGCTACTCAAGTAGTTTGGTTAAAGAATCTCATTACAAAGATATCTATTGTTAACTCTATTACTAGGCTCATATAGTTGTACTATGATAATAGTTCAGCTGTGTTGTTCTCTAAGAATAACATAGGTATCACGGGGTCTAAGCATATAGAGGTAAAATACCTAATAATTAAAGAATTGATAAAGAAATGTGACATTACAGTGGAACATATTGGTACGGATGATATGATTGTTGATCCATTGATTAAAGGTCTTTGCCCTAGTGTTTTTAAGAAGCATGTTAATAGCATGGGCTTAGAAGTATCTGTTGATGTGCTTGTTTAGTGCGAGGCATAATTTTTCTCTACCTGTGTAATTAAAATTTTCATCTTTATATTCATCTTTTGATGATGGGATTATTAAGTTGATAATGATCACTGCATGCAATTTAGTTATATATAGTTTCTCTTCAATTTTAGATATTGTGATATTTTGCATATGGATACTTTATGTATTTGGCATGTCATATATATATATATTGAGAATCTTAAGACGTGTGTTAGTCTTAAGCAAAGGTGAGATATATTCTTTTTATAGCCTTAAGGGAATGTCTTGTGGCACATAAAATATTAAAATTACAGATAAGACATACATATTTTGTTAAAACCATAAATGATTTTCTTTAGCACGTTTGTGCGGCTTAAAGTAAAGAAAATTAAAAGTGACTGACAAGGTAACAACATATAAAGACTACTTGTGGATGTTGTTTGCTTGCTACACTACCGTATTAAATCCATGTTGATGGAGTTTATTAACTCTCGTGACCATGAAAGGTCCTATGTAGCTTAATGATGCAGTTATCGCCATGATTCGGTGTTGATGACTCCATTGGATTTGAATGATAGTTGAAGTAGTCTCTAGACTAGTGTTTTAAAATGCATGAATAAAATTTTATAATTATCTTTTTTGTTCTCAAAAGATAACTAACCACAATTAATGTCACCCAAAGTGGAAGAATGTTAAAAATTTTCCCTATGGTGGGCTTACATTAATTTAGGTCTATTGAGTTTTGTCACAAAATGGACGAAGTGTTGGCCTATTAAGTGAGACTTAAAAAAGAGCTCAATGGAGCATTCTATTTACGGTGACCCTAAAAACTCTATTGTGTTTAATGTGGGCTAACTAGTGTACACTAAGTTAACATTCGAGCCTGTGATGAATGGGATATTGGATTACTATATAAAGTATAGGATCACGATCCTCTCTATTTAAAAATTGAAATAGAGCCAAGTTTATGGTGAGATTGAATGCCACATCATCAAATGGAGAATATTTAAATTCAAAATTGTTAATGTGACATTTAATCTCACCATGAACTTGACCTCCATTTTAATTCTTAAATAGAGAGGATCATGATCCTAAAATATAAGTTAGATATCTTCTCAGATTCTCAACCTTAGGGATTACTTGATCTTTACAATTTAAAGGTTTAAGGCTCATCCCATTGAGGCTAGTGTAAAGGACATAATAGAGAGAAAATACAAAATTGCTTAGCTAAAGATTTAATCTTGTGGTCGATTAAAGATTCCGTTGCTTCATTCAAGATAGATCCTAAGCAAGGTACATATTATTTCCATCTATTTAATGTTATTTGTTCTCTATTCATCTATAAAGATTCACATGATTAAAGATATTCTATTTGAAATTATACATGTCTTAGTAATTACATTCATAATTTTTTTTATACAAGTTACATTTATTAATTTAATTCTTGAATTAATATTGACTCTACATGGTACTACATAATCCTTTTGAAATTTCCTTGGTGGCACCACCAAAATTGTTTCCACAATATATTTTCACTCATCCTACTAGTCCATGACATCCCAAGTTTTTGTTGTTAAATGTGTTAACCGCAAATATTTGCATGAAGTCTACACTACGTATATTCATAAACAAGTGGAGGAAAAACAAAAAGTAACACTCGATGTGAATTTACACCATGATCATGCTACAACATTGGCATGTCTTCTAGTGAATCACGCATACCAACCATATTTACGTAAAAGCTCTCTGACTATCTCAACTATGTTTATAATTGGCTCAACTTTGGATTGGTTCATCATGTTTTTCATAATACAGTGTTAATCTTCTATCAGTGCATACTATGTACACATGCTTTCCTCAACCCTAGAAGCTATACATCTATATTTACAAGAAAGCAAAAATCATCGATAATTACAAAAATGAACACAAAAAATTAGTCAAAGAACTTGGATATGTTTGGATGGGATTTTCGAAAACTGTTTTCAGTTTTCAAAAACTCATTTCCATGTTTGGAAAATAGTTTTCAAGAATAATTTTCTAAAACTGTTTTATGAAAATCCCAAATTGATGTTTTCTAACATAATTTTTGAAAAATAACCCTAAAATCAGTGTTCACTTCTATGTTTCATTCTTCCTCCATGATATATAAAAAATATTAAAATTTTGAAAATAAAATAATATTAATTATTTTTAAGTATTTAGTAAATATGAGAAATAAAATTAATATAGATTTTAAATTTAAACTCAAAACTAAAAATAATTACAAGGTGTATCAAAATAGTTTTCAAAATAAAATTATCCAAACAACATTTCACTTTTTTCTGTTTTGAAAACAGTTTTCGAGTTACAGTTATTCAAACATGTTTTCTTCAGAAAATTGTTTTTAGTTTTTATTTTCAAAAACTGAAAATAGAAAACTGTTATCCAAACATTCCTCTTGCCTCTAGAGATCAATTGCAGAAAAAGAGAGAAAACAACGCTAGAGGATCGTCAGATCATGATCACTTTTATTTGGGAATTGAAATGAAGTTAAATTTATTGTAAAATTAAATACTACATGTGGAGAATATTTAAATTCAAATTCAAATTTGTCATGATGACATTCAGTCTCACCATGAACTTAATCTCTATTTAAATTCTCAAATGGAGAGGATCGTAGTATAAAGTAGTCATTGCACAATTGATAAAAGTAGTGATATTCACTAACGATTAAAATCGATTAATTGACTGTTTCAAATTGATTCGATTAAAACAATTCGGTTAATCGATGTAAAATCAGTTAATTAAATAAGATATATGGGTTAATCGATTGGTTAGCAGTTAAATTTTTTTTCGACTGTTAACCGATTAAGAAATTAATTAATATTAATAATATTTAAATATAAATATAATATATATAAAATATAATAAAACTATCTTGTAATGTAATTTTCTTTTTAAATCTATCTTGCTTTTAAAATTTTTGTTTTACTTCAAGATTTTTTGTAATTTAAAAGATTATTTATTCTTGAAATACTCTTTAGGGTTCGTACCAAACCAAAAAATACATAAGTACTCCATATTGACGTTGTTTAGTAAAATAATTAAAATAGCAATTAAAATCAATTTTTACCTTAAACTTTTTATTCAAAATTAACTTTAATTACTCACTAAACAAAATTAATATTTTTTTGTTTAATTACAAAAAATACTTTATGGTTAACTGTATTTTCAAACAATACTCTGAGATTTTTTTTTGTGATAAAAAATATCTTGTGGTATGTTTCTGTTAGCAAAAAATATTATGTAGTTAACTAAATAAAACATGTCAATGGTATTTTTGGTTAATAAAAACATAACATATGATTTTTTTTCAATAAAAATATACTACATTATATTTTTTACTACGAAAAAACTAAAATACTTTTTAAAAATTAAATTAATCACAAAATATTTTTTATTAAAATAATTTTTAAATTTTTTTTAAAAACATAATCAACCACAAAATATTTTTTAAAATTAAACCTTTCTTTTAATTTCGTGAACAAAGCATTACCATCAAACAATGGGTACGCAATGCTTTACTAGCTTTGTTGGCCATGGAATCTTTCAATCTTTCGTAAAGCTATTTTTTCCGGCATCCAAACATCATAGGGCTCGGAAACGTATGTCGGGAATGACCGTTGAATCCACCTTCATGCCATGTCAGCAATGACACTTTACAAGTCTCTCCTCCTCGTATACCGTGACTTTACCCTGCACTAAACTTGAACATTGACCTGAATTTATTATTTCTTAAAGCCTGTTACGTACAACAAGTGTGCACTGTGTGGTAGGCCTCACTAGTTACTATACACTGTATCCCAATCTCAGCCGTAGGATCTCTGCCACACACGATGATCACCAAAAGTACAAAACAACAAAAACGTTCTCTTAAAAAACAATTATACAAAAAGGCCCATTATCAGTTCCACTTCAAGCTAGTTTCTGGTATTTTTTACTTCCATAGAGACACAAACCTTAAAATGAGCTTTCTTTTCTATTTCTAGATTTTTTTTTTCGCTTTTGTTGTTGTCTGAGTCAGGCTTGATTTTCTTTTGTGAGTTCCTTAGAGATTGCATAGCCTTGTGTATGGTTTTGAAAGATTTGAGTACTTCAATAGGGAAGATTCAATGGCTATTCTCCTTCTTCTTTTTCTTTTGGTGGTGTCTGCAGTTTCTGGTTATGAAGGTGAGTTTCTCGTGTGCCCATTGTTGCTTACATTGCATAAAATTTATGGGTTTTTGCTTCTTCACTTGTAGAATTTTCATTTATTTGCTGAAACTGATAATATATTTTTGATTAATCTGTGCTCATTTTTGAGTTCGTTTCTTTTCTATCTGTTTGTTAACTGGTGATCTAAGACATATTCGGCCTCGTTTTATTTTACTTTATTTTGCTTGTGCTCATCTCTGCTAAAGTAAAAATAGCTTCCCTTTCATTTAAAAGTTGGTTCCTTTATGCGGATTGACGGATTTCCCTATCTGGTTTAGTCTCTACAAATGGTGGGCATCGAGTAATTTGGCTTAATCAGAGATTGTTTCATGCTCATCATAGAATTCTAGCATAAGACTTGAATGAAATTGGTCCTATTTGATTTTCCTGTTGATTTGCTCTCAGCTGAATCCTACCATTTATATTCTAAGATTGTTATCGAATAGGGTGCCGGTTTTTAGAGCATATTTTGCTAGATTTTGGTTAGATATATATGATCCTTTGAAGAGGAAAACAAGAGTAAATCTTGGCTACACCTGGTCTAACCCCGAAACTTCATTGGTAAATTTGAAACATTTCACTAGTAATTTTATTTTTTGTCCCATGCTTATATTTATTGACGTTACCAACTAAATTTTTCAAAATTACCAGAAAAGTTTCCACGGGTCTAAGAATTTTTTAGGAAACAGAGTGGTCTTTTGTTTGAACTAACAATCTTGTAATGATGGTTCTAGAGAGAGGAACTTGTAAGTAAAAGAAATGATGGTTCTAGTGAGAGGGAGAGAGAGAAAAAAGTGTTCCTGTCAAAGTGGGGAAGCCTCTAGAAAAATCTTCCCCTTTCATTTGAATATTTATGATAATATCTCCTCTCCCCTCTTTAGTAGGAATCTCAACCGTATTGCATCCCAGCTCATGTTGCAGTCCTTTACCTGCTTAATCTCAGTAGAATATGCTGTAGGACTAAAATACCCTTACCTTGAGGATCTGGGATATCAAAATGTTCAGTGAACTGGGTCCTTAGAAAACTAGTACTTAAAAGGGTATTATTGACATTTTACTAGCTAGAAAGACAAAATGTTGCCTAGTTAGTCCGGTATATATTATATGCAAGGGTCCATCCTTGGTGAGATACAGGTATTTATTCGAGTGTTGGATTTGTTTATTTTAATAAATTTTTTTTTTTAATTTAAAGTGTTTTACTATTATACCCATGTCCAAGTGTCTGAGTTCAAGAGGACGATGATAAGCATATCATTAATGTGTAATTTCACTTTTTAATATTGTAATACTAATCTCTAATAATAACCTGATGATGGCATTAAGGTTTGTCATGAATGAACTCTAGGTTCAGGTGGACCATAAGAGGAGGAATTCTTGGTTGCATCGGGTGCAAATAAAGAGATATGTATTGGTTGAAAACTTGACTGGTAATTTTTTAGAACTTCACTAGTAATGTCTGACATGCACATACTAATGTCTGGCATGTAGATCTATCATTACTAATGAAGTTCCAAAAAATTACTGGTCAAGTTTTCACTAGTGTAAATCTCTTGATTTGCACCCAATGCAGCCAAAAATTTTTCCCATAAGAGACTATGTAGGTACTGAAATAGAATTTGAGGATTTTTAAGTCATTGATCTCTATATAAGTTAGGGTAAATTACATTTAGCCACCCGTAGTTTGGCCTAACTTACACATAAAGACCAATAGTTTCAAAATATACAAATACCCTTGAAATATGCATTTTTCGATGAATGAATAAAAATATTCCTAGAATGTGTATTTTTCGATGTAAGAATACAGATTCCCCATGAAATATGCTTATCTAAGCGTTATCTGTATATTTTGAAACTACGGATCCTATAAGTTAGGTCAAACTACAGGGAGTTAAATGTAATTTACCCTATAAATTATGGTAATTATAGTATCTCTTTTTGTGTGGACCACACAAATTCACATTCTTAAATGTTCTCCTATAATGGAAGGTAGGAAACTTTCGTTTCCATGAATGTTTTCCTAATGCTTCATATTTCTAAAATCTTTTGCTTTGTCTTTCCGCTTCCTCCTTCCCTTTTCTTCTTGGTACAACACCTCCTTCCATCTTCCCGCCTTCATTAGTTGTTAATAGCCAATTGTGTTTTCTTTGGTTGCAGCAGTGTAGAGTGAAATCCATATCCAGCTAGATATGTTAATTATTTTCTTGTTTCAGAGCTCTGAAAAGAAGACAATCAATGATGTCAGGAATTCATGATGTGTCTCATGTCCTCAATTATACGTGTAATCTAATGCTGTAAACTTAGTACCACTAAGTTGTGCCATGTTTATTTCTTATCAGCTATGAAAGTTAACATCCAAAGAATGGGTACGCGGGACCCATCATTAGTTTATTATATCTAAAGGATTATAGTTGATTTTGCCCCTTGTATTATGTGAATGATAGATTATCATTTAGGTCTACCTGATGGAATAAGAATCTCCAGTGACGATGTTTCATTGAAAGGGTTAGTTACATTTATGTTTAATAGCCAGTTGTTTACTTTAATTGAAAAGAGTGATAAGGAATTTCTATTTATTCTTGACTATGTTCCCTCAACTGCAAAGTGCATCTTGTTTTATCTAATACTGATATTCTTTGTCTTCTCTAAACATGGTTTCTCTACTTAAGTATTCATGATCAAGTGTATTGTGGTCATTGAGACTCTTATGCTCTAATGAAGATGGAACATATTCCATTTTTCATGGACAATATGCTCATCTAAACCTGCATCTCTGGGTCACTGTTTGCAGATGCCTTCATTGGTGTGAATATTGGCACAGACCTCTCAGACATGCCTAGCCCAACTCAAGTTGTGGCTCTTCTCAAGGCTCAGAATATCCGACATGTCAGGCTGTATGATGCTGATCGAGCCATGCTCATTGCGCTTGCTAATACTGGCATACAGGTGATTGTTTCTGTTCCCAATGACCAGCTCCTTGGCATTGGTCAGTCCAACACCACTGCAGCTAACTGGGTTGCACGTAATGTCCTAGCTCATGTCCCTGCCACGAACATTACAACGATAGCTGTTGGATCTGAAGTCCTAACAACCCTTTCTAATGCTGCTCCCGTCCTAGTCTCTGCCCTAAATTTCATCCAGTCTGCCCTTGTTGCCTCTAATCTTGATCGCCAAATTAAAGTCTCTACTCCACACTCTTCTTCCATTATCCTGGACTCTTTCCCACCTTCCCAAGCCTTCTTTAATCGCTCATGGGACCAACATATGGTTCCCTTGCTCAAATTTCTGCAGTCGACAGGGTCATACCTTATGCTCAATGTATACCCATACTATGATTATATGCAATCAAATGGTGTCATCCCATTAGATTATGCTCTTTTCCGGCCCCTCCCTCCTAATAAGGAAGCTGTGGATGCGAACACACTCCTGCACTACACTAATGTCTTTGATGCAATTGTTGATGCAGCATATTTTGCAATGTCATATTTAAATTTCACCAATATCCCAGTTGTGGTAACCGAGTCTGGCTGGCCCTCCAAGGGTGATTCATCTGGACGAGACTCAACGCTTGAAAATGCCAACACTTATAACAGTAACTTGATTAGGCATGTGCTTAACAACACAGGGACTCCCAAACATCCTGGAATTGCAGTTAGTACTTATATTTATGAGCTCTATAATGAAGATTTGAGACCTGGATCGGTTTCTGAAAAGAATTGGGGACTTTTTAATGCCAATGGGGTGCCAGTTTACACATTGCATTTGACGGGTGCTGGGACTGTGCTAGCAAACGACACTACAAACCAAACTTTCTGCGTTACGAAGGAAGGTGCTGACCCAAAGATGTTACAGGCAGCTCTGGATTGGGCTTGTGGACCAGGAAAAGTGAATTGCTCAACTTTGTTGCAGGGGCAACCATGCTATGAGCCAGATAATGTGATTGCACATTCAACATATGCTTTCAATGCATATTATCAGCGGATGGGTATGGCTGCTGGGACTTGTGATTTTAAAGGGGTGGCTACCATCACTACCACTGATCCAAGTATGTAATCTTGACATGACAATTTTTGATATAGCATCTTGCATCTAAAATGGATTAATTTGTGGATTTTGATAGGCTAACAAATTTGGTGAGAGAATTCATCGAGTGGAAAAGCTACCACACCCTCCATGATCAAAACACTCAACAGAGCTTGGACATGGCAGTGGCTGCCTGATAACGGGACTTGTTAAGAGATGTGAGGTGTGGTGGCTTTTGCACAGCTTAAAAGAGTGCACCAATTTATGAACTTTTGGGTCATTATTCCATGTTGGACAAAAAACATGACTAATGTCTGTTAGGTTGGCAATTTTCGTTAGACATTTCAATGTGGGTGCTTGCATGTTTCAATATGTTCCGATCACTTTTTTTTATTTTTTTAATTTTCATTTTGTTCTTGTTTGTTGGTTTAGCCCTTTAGCACCTATAAAATTTCGAATGTTGTTTCATTGCCACAGGTCACGGTTCGTGTATATTTCCAGGAAGGTACGCACTAAAGACTATCTGTTTGTTTGTGCAACTTTTAATTGTTAGCTCTTTAAAATCTCTTAGCATCTAAATTCATTAATATCGTCCCCGTGCATTCCTTGGTGTCATCTTAACAACACCAGATAAGATATGCAACATGACTATGAATAATCTGCTGAAGTTTCTTTTACTTTGTTTTGTGATTGCAGCGTGGGGAGAAATGGCTCCTTCACAAATGGCACATCACTAGCTCCTTCTTCTAATTCTTCTACTTCTGGCTGCCCTTCACGATGCTTCTATAGTGGTGGTTCTTTCACAAGCTCTGTGATTATAGGTCTTTTACTTGTGGGTGTAGTTTTCTTGTAAAACTACTCAGATTTGTAGTTTCCTCAAATCTTTTGATGACATTGGAATCTTCAGAAAAAGTTGGTTTCATGTCTGTTAGAAAACATGCTGCCTGCCCAGTTTTGTTTCTCCCAGAGGAGTTAAAGGGTGGCAATGTTGATCGGAAATACAGCCAGCAAGTCGTTTTAAGGTGAGTTCATTGGATTTTGTACAAACAAACCAAAGAGGTTATTCAGGATTATTGTTGTAGTGGATATGCAAGTCTATATTCTTTGAACTGGGTATGCAATTCACCCATTTTACTCTGTAGGGTTATGCTTTTAATTTGTTAACTCAAACGTTGGCAAGTTGCTGGTTTCTCACTTCTTCTGAGATTTCATTTTGAAGTGTACATTCTTTCAATTGAAGTATGGGGGTATTTAGTTATTATTGTGTGATCCAAATTGTAACTCAATTCCATTATGGGATATTCAGAATTAAATGAAGTATGGAATTCATATCCTTTGCAAATTCCATTAATTTTGATAAGTTTTGTTATAAGCTTGCTCAATTTCATAATGAATTCATTTACAAATGAATTTCAATATTTATTAGCCTCATTTGCAAATGACTTCCATAAAACCAATTTCTTAAACGTGGTCTGTAGAATACAATTCATTCCTCAACTTACAAAATGGTAGTAGTTCTGATACTAAGTATGCATATCTGGTTGAAGTCCCTATAAATTTTGGATGAATTTTGCATGACAAATGTCACAAAAGAACCCAGAAGACCATCTTGATCACACTTTGGACAGATTTCCACGTCGATTAAACACTCACATTGTTCGTGTTTGTATGTCGGATGGTTTCTGTAACTATGATAGAGGATAGGGTGTTGCTTTTGCTGATGCTGCAGTGGTGGGTTCTTTGAAAGATAATGGTTTAAGTGTTTGGAGATGTTGTTTGTTCATGTCGTAGATGCTCTAATGACATCCTCAGGAGTTAAGGCAGTGCATCCTGGTATATAGAGCTGAATCAAAATACCAAAACAACATTGGCTTCATTAAGCCTCATCTATATAAGAATATTTTTCCCAAATTGTTATTAAGTAGCTTACGTTTTGGTTTGATGAAATGTTAAAATTTGGGATTATCAATGAAATTTGAGTATCCAATTAAAAGAATAACCAGGTTTTAAAACTAAATCAAATTACAGGAACCAAAATGAATCATATCAAAAGTTACGGGGTGGTATGGTACCGGTGCCAAATCTTTCCTCGCATAACGTACAACATAATTGTTCATCTAGAAAAACAAAACAAAGAAAAAGAAAGGAAGAAAGGGAAAAAGATAAAAAAAGTTCTCCAATAGATGATTGGTGTACTGAATTTTCATGTTGTTGTCGCAAGTGGGAAGAGTTCCTTGTCTGAATGGCTAAAGGCTCCCCCTCATGCCATTGAAGTCCACATTTCAATTTTTGTACAGTTATTGATCATCCAAATCCAAATGAGTCAAACGAAAGGGATTAGAAGAAAATTCTTCAAAAAATTGAATCAATTTTTGTACTGAAGTTGTCATGGCATAGTTGTTAAAATTAAAATTAAGAGACCTTGAGACTAAGGTTCTAAATTTGATTCTATTTGTCCGATTTATATACGAGTTATTTCTCTTATTTCAAAGGAGTTACGATAGTATTGTGGTTTTTTGTTTTGGTAATGTGATAATATATCTTTATTTTGTAATCATATCAAATTATTGCTATAATATCACTTCAATAAAAAAAAAATATATAAATCATGTTTGAGTTTAACTTAAAACCAATTTTAAATTGAAGTTTATTTTTAAAATTTCTCAAAAACTTAATCAAATTAAATCAAACCACTTTTTATTAATGTTTTAATTGTTATTTAATGAAATTTAATAAAAATTTGATTTAATTTAACTAAATTTTTAGTAAATTTTAAAAAGAAGCTTTGAATTAAAGTTGCTTATAAAAAAATCTCCAAATTAAAGTCACTTTAAGCATATCTTTTCCTTGCTCTCGAAGAAAATTAGCTAATGCTCTGTCTTGTGGTGGATATCGGCGACGTTTGGGTTCCTATTAAAGTATGCTTAAAGCATGTGATTAAAACTAACTTAATTGATTAAAACATGCTTTAATAGGAACCCAAACATTGCCATTGTCATGCGGTATGAGGATAAGTTCATTCACCAAAAACAATTCCTCAACATACATTTAACTTTTTCCTAAAAAGTTAAATACATGAAAATTTAGGAAATGAAGCTTTCTATTTGTTACATTTAAAAAGAAAAATCTCTATCTATTTAAAGTCTTTTGAGGCGTCTCATAACTAATTTGTGGTAAAATTAAGGCTGTGTGGGGATAGAAGAGAGGCAAGGCAGGGGATGGGGCATGGAAGGGAGCTTTAATGAAAGTGAAGAAGCATCCAGCAGAAGTAGAAACTGCTAGGTTAGGTTGCTAATTCATTCAACACTATCAAAACACCATGGCAGGACTTCAAAGTTGCATCAAATTCTGTGGTCAACAGACCAATAAGAACATGGTGCAACATATCAATAAAACTCACTTTTTTATGCTCTTAATTTAAATCATCAATATAGCATGAAAATTCTACAACAGACAACACAAATATTATACATTTAAATCATAATTGAAAAATTGTAATTTAATCAACCAGACCAACACGTGTAGGATTCTAATATGTGAAAACAATCAATGGTCTAGGGGCTCAACAGCAGTCTTGAAGAGAAGAATATAAACCTTGTCGATCGAAAAATACAAAAAGCCTCCCACAGAATGCGTGACATATGAGCCAAAGTTAGTCCCCACAATGCAGTGCCAAGCTGGACTATATGAAGAGTCAAATTCCTGAAAAGCCAATAGAAATTTATGATGAGCTCTCCATATCAAAATATCAGCAAATTGAAACGTAAAGAACACTAGCAAACTCGATTTCATCCGATAGATGGAAAAGAACTTTGATAATAAAACAAGCTTAGCTTCAGAAAGCAAATCTGTGGAAGTTATCCTAAACATCAAGACTAGAATAGCTCCAGAGCTTCATGTCCCCCTTTCCTTGAAGTTAATGATTTTACTTTGCATCAGTATGTGGCTAAGAATAAAGTCCATGGAGGAGAAGTTTCACAGTTCAAAATTCTTAGGTATAGATCGCTAGTGAGAATCAATATTCTGGTACATATATATAATGGTGTATATCATTTGAAGTCTTGACAAATGGCAAGAGGATAACATAAAATCATAAAATGCATTGCAGCAGTACCAATTTCATTTCAATTAGCAATGCAACCTAATAGTAAATTACAGTAGTTATTTTTCTTCTTCTCTTGAGATTGAGACAACAACAGTTCACACCCTGGAAGGATGCACACTATGAAATGCTCAAACATCACCTTAAACAACCTGAGCGTTACATACACACACAAAGACATGTAGAGTATATTTCTATAGGATGGATATATGTCACATTGTCATGAACCACAGAAAGCTTGATGTATTCCAAGTAGATCACTTAAAAACTTCCTGATGAGTGCTCAGCATGACCACACTATATATTCAGATCAGGGAAGACTTGACTGATGAACTTGGCACAGGAAACATATAATAGGCTTCATGACCTCTCAATCAAGCCACTGAGAAAGAATTCCGAACAACTTAAACCAAGAGCCAAGGTCAAATTGAATGAAATTTGTTCAATCCCATCATTCTAAATCATAGTTCATATTACATTGTATATTTTATTTACTTCTCAATGTTTATTCAATTAAACTTGATTTTTGGTGAGCTCATTGTTGTAAAATATGAAACTGGAGAGAGAGAGGGGAGGGAGCAAATAACGCAAAGATTCAATTAATCTTAATTTTGAGTATGGTTCGTTGATACAAAATACGAGACTCATGACAGGGGAAAAAGAGAGAGCATTGTGAATCACAGAAGAGGGATAGAATTCTGGAAGCTTGGAGGCAACATAACGGCTGAAAATGATGGGAAGAAAAACTTTTGCAATATTTGAAAAAAGTGCCAATAGAAGGAGAAATGGAGGAAGAAAGCAGAAAGAAATGGCTACATAAGAATACATGTAAATGTAAGAAGAAGAAATTTCAAAGCAATTTGAGCAAGATAGTAGCTGCTTCCAAGAGAACCCTGGTAAAAAAAAAAGAAATAGTGGAAGGGAATCTCGGAAGAGAGTATTAGAGGCCTTGATTCCTTATTTACGTCCGACCACTTTAGATGCCAAAAGACAAGATGAATCCTGGTCCAGATAAAGCTTTTCATTGCAACCGTGGAAGATTTTGTTTGCAGAAGGCCTAATTACAGGCTAGAGTCACAAAAAGATGTAAATGGAAAAACTTGTGGATCAAACACAAGAAACGTCCATAAGATTTACTAGTACTGAAAGTTACTTAGGACGCAATATTGCCACATTCAAAATCAACAATCCAGCTATAACGTTACCTGACTTCCTTCTTATACAGGAAATTTTAGTAATAAAAATCACATCCAAGCAAAAAAAAAACAAAAATGTTATCAGCTCGATCTAATAATTGTTACCTGTAACCATTACCCTTTAAAGATCATATACCAAGAAAATTAACGAAAAGAAAAAAAACAAATTTCAACTCAAGTTAAGATACATATTTAACCAACTTTTAGCCAAATTTACTCAACAGCCACTCTGAAACTAACAATTCAAACAAACTCATATTCAGCTACAACTAAAGTACAAAGATTAATGAAGAAAATTCAGCTCAAGTTTAGACATTTGTATTCAATTAGACAACCTTTATGTGAAATTCACTCAATACCCATTACTCTAAACACTCAAAACAAGCAATCCAAATAAACTCATTTAACATTCAAAAATAAAGATCAAAACCCTGAAACGTAAATCAACTAAAAAACAAAATAACCTTTAAAAAAAATCTACCTTTTTAAGGGCAAGAGCGAGGCGTTTACTGTCAAGCTTGCCAGGCATGGCGTCAAGCTGGTCACGAGCGCACCAGAAGGCTCGATTCTGCAGAGGCAGAGGCATATCAGAGGCCCTTACTCGAACATTGAGCCTATCATTCTGCTCTTGCTGTTCTATCGCTTTCTTCTTCTCTATCAAACTGTTCAAGAACTTGCTTCTCCTCTCTAGCTCCTTCTCTGCTCCCTCCATTAATTTTTCACTTTCGCTTCACTCTCTCATCACTCAAATGGATAAAAAAAATATAAAACCCTTATCGTCTTTTTGCTTGTTTTTAAGATTACAGAAACAAAGCTAAAGTTCCTTGGCTCTTCAATGGCTGTTAATGTACATTAGTGTCATTTGTTTGAGAAAAGTTCTCAAAGAAGAAAAAGAACGAGGACGGGCAACAAAGTTCTCGCTTATAATGTGATGTACCAAAAGAAAAGGTCTCGATTCTATAATGTAAACTGTAAAGTATTGCTATATTGCTAGTAGGAGTAATTGGTTTTTGGGCTTTTTGGTGGGTTTCTTTTCGTGCATGTTCTTTTGATGCGCGTTTGGTGTATGAAAGAGGGCATTGAGTTAGGCGTAGATGGGACAAATAACAAATTAGTGTTCTTTGATTAGTGGAACGTTGCCGACCAACGACAAAGTCTAATTTTAATACTAATAGCGGAGCTGGTAAACGACGGGTCTACTTGAGTATACAGGAGAGAGGTGTTGGGTCACTCGGTTTCAATACTATGACGATGGTACTTCGATGCTTATAATAGTATGAGCTTATGTAGCTTTGTGGGGAGTTTTATTAGATCCATTGATCATCAACTAGATGTGTAAAGTGGTGGGACGGTGAAGTAAATGTTCATTACAGAGACAACTACGGATTTACAATGAAATTTTTGTTTGCATCTGATGCGATAGATGCTTGATTGATAATTTTGGATTGTTCATACAATCAAAAATAATATTTCGCACCAAGTGCAGACAAGTATTCTCTTTACGATAATATATTATCATCGTTTAACATAATTACATACATTATCTAAATGATTGAAAATTTTAGTTTATTGGGAATGTGTTTAGTAAGAAAAAAAAATTTGAGGAAAGAAAACTAAAAAATATGCGGAGTGTGCATTTTTGTTTTGTTTAAGGAGTAAGAGATAAAAATGAGATAAAAAAAACTAAGAGGATGGATGTTTCCTCTTCCATATACAAATTATAATCATTCCAAATTGAAATGATTCAAGAGTAAAAAAATGAAAGAAAAATAGATGAGATTATACTAATTTATCCCCTTCTAATTCCTCACATTATAATTATGAAGGATATAATGGTAAAGATATTACAATAGTTATGTTTTCTTTCCTCTCATTTTCCACCTCTACTAAACAAGGGTGAGAAAAATTTATTTTCTTTTCACTTAATTTTCTATCATCGCTACTAAATAGACGATTTTTTTTTTTTACTTTTTATTTCCTTCAAGTTTTTTATCATCTTACTTTTCTTTCTTTTCATTTTTAACTTTTACTAAACATATCTTAACTTTCACGGTGGTTAAATTTATACAATTATGTTGAAAGGTCAATTTATACAATTCTTTTGAATGGCAACAAATATTTTCTTGTAAAAATGACAATAGATTTTGGTGACAATTGTTATAGATTCCTATTCGTATTAGAATTTTTACCTAAACTATTTGGTTTCACGAAATTTCATTTAGGGTGAGTTTGGGATTACTGTAACTTTTTTAAAAATAATGGTAGGGTCTTTACAATTGGAAAGAGCAATAAAGAACCTTTTGTATATATAAGGAGATTTCATTAAGTCAAAATATACTTTTGGATATATTTAATACTCATTAATTTTTTTCCTATGTTTTAAAACATAGTTTTTCTGCAATCCCCTAAGAGTAGCTTGAGAAATCCACATTTTGTACCACAATTTTTGCTAAAACAGTTAGTAATTAAGTTTTAGCAAATACAAAGTTTAAATTTTTCGGTTGAAAATGTAGATTTTGTCACCCCACCACAATACCAAATATACTCTTATTCTCATGCTTTAGCTAAAACTCAATGTAGATTTAATCGGGTGTTTTAAAAAAAATGTAAAAAATTTAGTTAAATCAAACCAAATCACCTATTAGTTAATGTTTTAATGGTTGTTTATCTAGAAAAAAATAGGCGGTTTGATTTTAATTTGGTTAATTTGTTTGCAAGTTTAAAAAGAAAGCACCTCACTAAACATGGATTAAATTTTAGCCCAACCAGATAGGTTGTGCATGTTTTTGGAAAGCTAAGAATTATGATTGGGAGAGATTAGAGTCTCTTTATGTTTATAAGAAGGGTAGATTACATACTCATCATCAATTTTTTGCATCTAATTATAACTAGATCCACTAGTTTGAAAAATTGAAAGCTAGGTCCTATCATTTAAAACTTGTAATAAAAACATGAAATATCCATAAAATCCTTGTATTTATACAGACTTTTGAACCATTGATCATACATTATGTCAAAGTACTTCAATGGTTATATTTTTTCCCTCATCCTTATAAAATGGCCTTTAATAGTTGTATTTCTCATTTATTTCTTTGTTTTTTTTTGTCTTCATTTCAATCTAGTAACAAACCTTTGCTTTGGTACAAATCAAATCGCAGTTGTAACAACGTAGAGATGATATGACAATTCTTAAGTTTTATAAGTAATATGGCTATATTTATGGTCACGATGCAAGTATGTGATGATATTAGAGGATTCCCTTAAGTGCTTTAACTAGTTCATGTTTTGGATATACTGATGTCGAAAATATGTCAGGATTAAATTGATCAATACGGGTCAATCTCCGAGGTCGGGTCCACATCAGCCAATCTCGAGGTACCTGAAAAGAAAGCCACATGGAATGATGTTTTCTAAGAAAAACTCTTCGATGCTTAAGTCAGTAGATAAACTAAAAAGAGAAGAGGATAGAAGAGTATAATATTTGGGAAAGAGTGTAATCAATTTGCATATGCAATAATGCTCCCTTCATATAGTGTTAGGAATCTTACTTTAATAGAAAAAAAAAGTGGGGGTCCCCCAAATGAAGTTACCTTTTTGCCTTTATAGATGGTGATAAGAGCTTCTAGATCATCTTCTATTAAACAAGTGTCCTATCTGGAGTGAAATGACTTACGTACCCTTATGTGTGGCCACATGTCGATGATCCATCGGGTGGTGTATTTTGCCCATTTCATATGCCCTCACTCCTTTAAGGTGGAATTTTCGATCTAAGGGAGTAATTTTTGGGAAGAAGGCTAGCTCAAGGTCGGTCCTTAGTGCTTAGGACGTATAAGGTGAAGTGTTATTTTGGGCTTTCACCTTGTTCCTCGGGGTTTAGGACTTATACAAGGTGGAGGGCCATTTTGGTCCTTTACATTGGTCCTCAAGACCTAGAAGACTTGTAAGAGGTGAAAGGGGCATTTTGGTCCTTTACCTCATTCCTTAGGACCTGGAAGGATTGTATGAGGTGTAGGGGCATTTTGGTCCTTTATATTGGTCCTCAAGACCTGAAGATCTTTCACTAGGTGAAGGGGCATTTTGGACATTCACCTCGGTACTCGGGAGCTGGAGGGTTTATACAAGGTGGAGAGGAATTTTGGCCCTTTATCTTGGTCTTAGAGACCTAGAAGGCTTATACGAGGTGAATGGGCATTTTGGCTCATCACTTTGGTCCTCAGAACTTGGAGGGCTTGTACGAGGTAGAGAGGCATTTTCGCCCTACAACTCAATCCTTGGGACTTGGAGGATTGATACAAAGTGGAAAGGCATTTTGTCCTTTCACCTTAGTCCTAAAAACCTTTCTACACTTGGAGACGTTTGCATTTTGTAGGGTACCTTTTGATGTTCTTGAATGACTCTTAGAGTTCCCAAATGCCATATGGAATCCTTAGGTGGGCCTTATGTAGCTGGTCCATACCATTATGTGGTTTTAATATAAGTGGGGGTCCCATACCCATTTTTGCCATTTTCCTCAAAGATTTCTGTTTGAGAGAGCTCAGACCCCTCATTAATCTCAACCACTTTAAAATCCTCTTCGAATTCCTTTTTTCAACTCGATAAAGTTTTTCACAGCTTCTTTAATTTTAATTATGTTGAGTCTAAATAGTTGTAATAAGGGTTAATAGAGGCTTATAGTTATCTTTAGGGTTCCCCAAATGGTGATTCCGATAGTGTTAGTTGTCGTGTTTCCTTAGAGTCCACCTTGTCTACTGTGATTGTTAGTAGTTGGACTGGAATGAATATAAATGTCTAGATTACTTTGGGCATCGAACCTAACATCCCTCAAGGTTCCATTGAATCCTCATGCACCCGATCTTAGGGATGTGAGTGTCGAGATGATGAAGGATCATGATCAAGTTCATTTTACGGCGGAGGCAGATCCATGCTTGTTGTTGGAACTTACATTTTCTTATTTTCGACAAAAGTATTGTATAGCTTGAGAGTTCGCACTTCGACTCCCTTCTAAGGATGAGATAACTTACAGCCCTATAGGGTTCAGGGCCCTTTATGAGATGTGCTTCTATAAGTAATGCTTTAAAGCAGGACTTCTTATTCTAGTAGATCTGGACGTGGCAGTCATTCTTAACTTCTTTAGAGTTGCATTGACTCAATTAGCCTCGAGTTTTCAAAAAATATTGATAGGCTTCATGGTTTCGTTCCATAGTCATGCTCAAATAGTGGAGTTCTCCTCCTGATACTTTTTTTTATTTTTATACCATCAAGAAAATTGGGGAAACTAGGTGGCACAACTTCTCTCCTTGAAATAACTTTAGGATCCTTACTGATGTTCCCTCTTCGGTTAAGAATTGAAAGCCAGAATTCTTCTACGTGCGAATCCCTAAGCCTTTTGGGGTCCCAAAGAAGTGGAGCTTCAAGGTCTATAATAATCAGGAAGTTTCTTTGACTTTGAGAGAGGACAAAAAATACTTTGACTCAATTCTTCGGGACTCTTAAATGCTTATGAGTTATTTTAGCACTTAGTTTTTTTGCTTTGTTTTATCATTTTAACTTCGGAATTGACCACATCTTTATCCTCAATGCAGCCATGGTTGATGAAAAAAGAATGTTGATGAAGAACATGCAAGTCTAGGTTGATAAAGCCTAAGCAAAAAAAGCGACAACTACGAGCAAGACGACAACTATAGATAAGGTGGTTCCTAAAAAAGGTATCGAGGCCCCAAAACACCGTCTTTCAACTCACTACAAGGCCTCTCTAAGAAAAAAAACTAGAAAGTATTCCATCTGAGTAGATGAAAATACGACAGAGGCATGGAAAGAGACAAGGGTCATGGTTTTTGGTGATAATGGGAAGACATCTATTGCTCCTCAAACCTACCATGCTAATGGGAGAGGGCCTTTGGGCCCCGAAGTCTTAAGGGGGAGATAGTTGATGCTCCCTACTGAATTTACCGTTGGTGATCTAGAGATTGCCCACTCATTACTCTGAGGTTCCTAACTCCCTAAGGATGCGGTTAAGATCTTTACGCAGTCTGTCGAGACATTTGTTGTCGTTCTCACCCAATCTACTCATCAGGTATGTTCTGTATTCTCTATCTCATACTTAGTATTTTCTTTCTTCCGTAGCTGACCTTATTTTTTTTTTCAAGTTGTGATGTACCCAACTTTAACCTCAGAGTGCCCATTGGGTTAGTCGAAGGCCATAGTCAATCTCTCAGATAAGAACTTTCAGCTGAGGTTCGAGGCTAAAGATGCCAGTTGCGAGATTGTCCACCTTCAAAGCACTCGGGATAATAGGAGAACAAAGGCTGAAAGGATGGCCTCCATGGTTGAAGATGTGAGGAAGAATGTCGTGGAGCAGATCAGGCACCTGATTTTCGAGTTAGAGAAGGTTTAGAAGGAGAAATAGTCTATAATTGAAGACTTCAAGGTCTCTGAGGCTTTCAAACTTTTCGTTTATACCCAGGCCGAGGTGGAATGGTACAACAGTTTGAGTTCGCAAATGAGGAGATTACGAAGGTTTATTAAGACCACGGTCTAAACCTGGATTTGGTTTAGCATGATCTCTCTCTACTTAGGGCCATGAGCAATGAGTTTCTAGCTCTAAAAGTGGAGACTGATAGGACTACTCAGGTGGACGAGTATGAAGAGGTTCTACCTATAGTGAAAAAGACCAGGCTAAAGGATGCACTGAGTTTTTTTTTTTTTTTTTTTTTTTTCTCTTTTCCCTTTTTGCATTTAGTCTTAAAGACCATTTTTGTACTTTAATTGTTTAAATATTAATGAAAAGTCTTTTCTTGCTTAATATCTAGTTCTCTTTGGTAGTTTTGTGTACTTTATTTATTTTTGTATGTGTTTATACTGACTTCTCTAGGTTCTTTCATTCGAACTTGGGAAGTGAATGACCTTCACTTCGGACCTCAAAGACTTGAGGAATTGTACGAAGTGAAGGTTCTTTTTGGGCCTTCATCTCTGTCCTCGAAGGCTTAAAGACTGTATGTAGTGAAAGGAATTTTTGGGCCTTCACTTGGGTCCTTGGAGGCTTGAGGACTTGTATTAAGTGAAAGGGCATTTATGGGCCTTTACCTTTGTCCTTAGAGGATGGAAGACTTATATGAAGTGAATGGTCGTTTTGGGTATTCACCTTAGTCCTCGGAGTCTTGACTTATATGAAGTGAAAGGTTATTTTTGGGCCTTTATTTCGGTTCTCGGAGTCCAAAAAACTTATACAAAGTGAAGAGCCTTCTTGGTCCTTCACCTCGATCTTCGGAGGCTTGAGGACTTATATAGAGTGAATTGACTTTTTGGGTCTTCACCTTGGTCCTCGGAGTCTTGAGGTCTTATACGAAGTGAAGGTACTTTTTAGGTCTTCACCTTGATCCTCGGAGGCTTAAGGACTTGTATAAAGTGAAGAGCTATTTTTGGGCCTTCACCTTAGTCCTAGGAGGTTGGAGAACTTGTACGAAGAGTTAAGGGTCTGTTTGAGCCTTCACCTAAGTCCTCGGAGGCTTTAGGAGTTATACGAACTAAAGAGCCTATAGATCGAGGTTTCAACCCAAGAGGGGGGGTGAATTAGGTTTATAAAACTTTTTGCGGAATTAATACTAGTTTATAAAAACGAATAAGCAGCAAACAATTAAAACAAGTAATGTGCTGTAAATAAAGAGTTTAGAGAGAAGATGATGCAAACTCAGATTATAGTGGTTCGGCAATATCAGATTTGTTCCGACCCTACGTCCACTCTCTTCAAGGAACTACTTGAAGTAATCCACTAAGAAACTTGGTCGTACAACTTTTTCGGTGTTGTACAAACCTTACAATCCCTTCCTCTCGGAAGCTATCCCCTTCCTCTCGAAAGTAATCCCTTTACAAAGATGATGTAAAGTAAATAGTAGAGAAACAACTAATGGAAGCTTATACAATTGAATAATGTCTCTTTTTCAAAGTAAAGCTTGAAGAATGGCTCAATAAGAATATTTCAAAGCTTTTTGTGTTTCAAGAGTATAAAAACTTGATTGTGTGAGATCAACTTTTTTTGAATGTATGCAGCTTGTTGTTGAATGCTTAATTGAATGAGTTTATATAGCAATCAATTAATATAGCCGTTAGGACTTTAATTTGAAAAAGATTTGCTTTAAAACATTCAGATTTGGAGTCCAACGGTCATATTTTTTGAACCACCAGTCGACTGGGTCGAGATACCAATCGACTGGGTTCACTTGAAAAAATCATGTTTTCAGTCCTTCTGGGTATCCAGTCGACTGGTATATTTCATCCAGTCAACTGGGGACTCACTGTCCATTTTACCAGTTGACTGGTATGAATTACCCAATCGACTGGAGACCTACTGTCTCATATACCAGTCGACTGGGTTGTTTTTCAACCCAGTTTTTCTGTTTTAATTTAAAATGTTTGTTTTAAAACGATCGGTTTAGAAAATCTTTTTTGTTCAAGCCATTGAACAAGCTATTACAGTGTATAAGTGAGACTTACATTGGTTCTAAAACCTTAAACCTATACTAGTTCTGCAGTCTTCACTTGATAATTTGATTCGGTTTGAGTTCTTGAACTTTGATCCTTGGTTGAACGCTTTTGTTGCTTACTACACTTAGTTAGTATAATAACAGTTGTGTTTTGTCATCATTAAAATATGGGTGAGGGTCAACAATCTCCCCCTTTTTGATGATGACAAAACTAGTGATGAGAAAACAGATAAAAAAGCTAAGTGTTTGATTTTTACGAGAAATCGGACAGAGTCTCTTCTGTTTTTCAAATAAAACCACCCTGTAAACAGACAAACATAGTTCATATATATATTTCAACCAACCATAATTAACTCAACCAATCAAAGAATAAGTTTTGGAGCAGTGCTCTCCCTAAATCTATGCATTGGTTTCTTTTAACTTTGTTTTTCTCGGTTTTTCTCATTTTTCTCTCCCGTTTTGACAACAGCAACCAAAGGGGCCAGAAATAGAAAAATAAGGTACTTATCTACTACAGTCATCTAAAGAATGATTAAACGAACCTGTATACGAAATTTTGGCTTCATTCGGATTTCAGAAGCCTTCCTGGGAAGAACCGAAAGTTTTCATACAAGCATTATCAGTTTCATAGCATTTTTGTGAATAAAAGTAGTTTGAAACTATGCAAACATATCACAAATGATGTAAATAGATATATAAAATATGGCTAATAGAAACATAACATCATATATAAAAAGCCAATTCAAGAACGGGCTTCATAGAGCCATAACTAAGATAAAATAATACAAAATATGTTCGTGCTATGTGGTAAGAACTGGAAAACCCTAAGTACATAATAGAGACATAGACTCAAGGAGCGGGAGAGTATGAGCTATCACAAAGAAGTTCTCTAATCTCAGCTAGGGAACCCTCAGTGTGCTCTCGATGTAACTCGAAGTCGTCCCGTAGATGGTCGATAGAAGAGCTCAACCTCTGGTACTCCGACTGCATGGACTGGAAACCGGACTCCATCGTCATCTGAAGGCTCGAGATAGCCTGAAGTATGTCTTTATATCTAGTCTGACCAGTACTCAAGTCACTAATCGGAGGTGCTCGGGTGTCAGTGTCCATATCAGCATAGGCAGCAGTCTCCTCCTCCTCATCATCATCACTCTCATCTCCTCGTATCCGTAAGCACTTCTCGGCTTTTGGATGGAAGAAACCATTTCGAACCGTACATCCCATATTCTTCAGTGATGAGACATTGATAATGTCCGTCGGTCCAATATCTTGAGCCTCGGAGGCTGGCAGAGGCACCCGGAAGTGCTGGAGTATGAGCGTAATGAGCATCCCGTAAGGAAGACACCTAGAGTCGCTCGCTTCGCCATTTATCATGTTGGCGAGCAGCAGAGGATAAATATTGAAGTGGTGCCCAGATTTAAGGCACCAAATCAATACCGTATCTATCTTAGATAGATACCCTCGACTCCCGAATCTAGGGTGGATGGTCCAACTGACAATCAGCTGAAACATCTTTGAGTCGAGGGGCATGTCACTACATGATGAGAGTCATAAAATGCCTCTCAGCAGTGGTTAATCGTTAGCATTTTAGGATTGATCTCGGTCTTTATTGTGCTTTTATATGTTAATAACTCTAAAGTAATATTATTGGACCACTGACTTATTTTAGTGTAATTTACAAGTACTTTAAGTTTAAAAGAGAAAAAGAAGCGATCGTTGTTTAAAAGACCAAGATCCCATGCTTCTGGAAGGACAAGATGGACTGCTGCCTGAATTACGATCGAGCGCACAAGCAATGCGATTGAGCGCACATCCCACATCGAGCAAGGTACTCTACAGCGCATATGCGATCGAGCGCACAAGCTACAATCGAGTGCATGTGCGATCGATCGCACTTGGGCTGCGATCGAGCGCACCTGGATAGTATCCCACATTGGCTAGATAACACATAGCATTCCGGGAGTTTACCTATATAAAGACCCACTCTGGTCAGCTGAAATCATGATTCAATCGGAGCTCATCTGAATACATCAAAGAGTGAATCCAGAGGGCCTTTAGGAGTAATCCAAAGGGCCTTTAGGACGAATCCGAAAGTATAATTTTGAAAGCAAGCTGAGGAATCACCGAAGCTTTCGCTACCGAGGAGGAGATGATCGTTGAGAGGCCGGAGGCAACTCAAGGAAGCATGAGCTCCATGAGCAGCTAGTCTTCAAGCAAGGCGAAGGGATGAATCCCTAGGTGTAGTTGTTCTTATTTCCTTTATTTGATTCAGTTGTAGTTTGGTATTATTTTCATTAAATATTATTATGTTTTATTCTTTAATTTAATTAAGTAGATTTTTATTAGTCTGGTGATTGCATGCTTCTTTTCCATATAAGTTCTGCCATGCTTTTCTTATGTGTATCTGTTTGGGTGTGATTGAGTCCGGTAGATCTCTTTTATAGATTTGTCCATTGCTGCGGTATTGTTGTTAGATATATCGTCGTCTTTTGATAATTTATAAGTTGGGTCATGTGTGCATGAAAGTAGAGAATAATTCATAATAATTACATTAGGATTTATAGTTGCACTTTAATTGAATATTTTCCAATTGCCTGTTTGGGATGTGAAACTTGCAATCGAGACAAAAAAATTGAATCAAGTTAGGATTAGAGCAACGAGCCTAGGGAGGATTCTTGGAACCTTGTCATTCTTAATTATATTTCAAACCTATTTACACAATTACCCTTTTGCACAATCAAAAACTCATATTCATTTAATCTTTCATCATTTGTGTTAAGGTTAACACCTTCTTTTGTAATTAACTTGTTTCCCTGTGGAATCGACACCCCAAAACTGTACTACAATAACCGCGTTATGTTTTGGGCGTAATCAAATTTTGGCACCGTTGCCGGGGAAAACACGCTTAAGTACAAAGAAGTTTGTCAACTTTTGCCATGATGGTAGAAGAGTTGTAAATAGTTTTTCTTTTCAGTAGCTGTAAAGGCAGTAACTTTGTTCCTTCTTTTAGCCCACTGCATTAATTTATTTTATTTTATTTTATTCTTTCTTTTTATAGGATTTCTAGTATTTTGTGAACTTGCATGCCCAGATATAGTGACACTTTGGGTAGATTTGCTTGTAGGCCTGTGTTAGAGTCAGAAGGCAACTTTTTAAACCCTTTGTTTGATAGTCCATCTAGTGCTGAGGAAATGAGTGAACACAAGGATCAACCTAATAGGACCCTTCAGGATTACCTCCACCCTACACGCACAACCACACCATCTTGCATCCTATTTCCAGCCAACATTCCCCAACTAGATCTTAGGACAGGGATGATGCAGTTACTCCCTACATTTTATGGCATAGAAAATGAAAACCCGTATGTGCACATTAGGGAGTTTGAGGAAGTAGTCGCAACTTTCCATGATCAAGGCGTAACTGCTGATATTGTGCAACTTAAGTTCTTTCCTTTTGCTTTGAAGGATAAAGCTAAGAGTTGGCTATACTCACTTAGACCACGATCTATTGGGTCGTGGACTGAAAGACTAATGCGTTGAAAAGACAAATCTCCACCTTTGCACAAAAGGAAAATGAGACTTTGTACCAGTCTTGGGAGAAGTTTAAAGAGCTGTTAAGTATGTGCCCGCACCATGGGTATGAAAATTGGCATTTAGTAAGCTATTTCTATGAGGGTCTTATCTATAAAGAATGCCAATTTGTAGAGATGATGTGCAATGGGGAATTTCTGCAAAAAATACCTCGATGAGGCTATGGAATACCTCAATGAGCTTGTTGAGAAAGCTCATACATGGACTGGACCTAGTGCTACTGAAAGCACGAATAGGTCACGACCTGTAGGAAACCCTAGTGGAGGAGGAATATACCATCTTAGGGAAGAGGACAGCCTGATAGCTAAAGTCAAAATGCTCACTAAAGAGTTTGATGCATTTAAAACTAAGGGCTCAAAGCAAACACATGTGGCTAATCATACCGAGGCTTTAGAGCCGTGTTTTGTGTGTGGCGGGGTAGATCATCTCACCAAAGAGTGTCCCACATTTTTTGATATGAGAGGGGCGTATGAGGAACAATGTAATGCCTTAGGCATGTACAAGAAGCCTCTTATACATTTCTCTAACACTTATAACTCGGGGTGGCGAAATCACCCAAACTTCAGTTGGAAATCTGAAAACCAGCATATGCAGCCCCCTAGATCATCCCCTGCACCTTATCATGCACCCTCATCCTCTAGGAACTCCTTAGAAGACACCTTACAGGCCTTTATAGAGGCACAAGGTAAGACAAACCAAAGGTTTGAGGCATTATTTACACAGGTGATGGAAGAGAATAGAGAAATTAGGAGCCAAGTGTCTAAGTTAATAAGCTTCTCAAGTGTGACTGAGCGAGGTAAGTTCCCTTCCCAAGCTCAGTCCGTACCTCAGGGCCAACACATGGCACAAGAAAATCTGAAAGATGTAAATGCCATTATGACCCGAAGTGGTAAGTCACTACACATCCCACCAATGAATGTATCCGAGGATGTGGAAAAAGGTCAAACTAGTAGTGATACTGAACTGACCAAAGACCCTGAAGTGACCCAAAGTCCTGTTAAGGCACCATACCCTCAAGCCTTAAGGTCAAACAAGAAAAATATGGACTTAAACAATGAAATCTTAGAGAACTTAAGGCAAGTGAAACTTAATCTTCCCCTTTTACATGTGATTAAACAAATTCCTACCTATGCAAAAGTTCTCAAAGATTTATGCACAATTAAGAGGAGACACCATGTCAAGAAAACTGCATTCCTAACTGAGCAAGTTAGTGCTTTAATTGAGAAAAGAATTCCCCCAAAATACAAGGATCCAGGCTGTCCTACCATTGCTTGCAGCATTGGAAATCATGAGGTTGGACAAGCCATACTAGATCTAGGAGCTAGTGTGAACCTAATGCCATTTTTCATTTATGTACAGCTAGGTTTAGGAGAAATCAAACCAACTGGTGTAGTGTTACAGTTGGCTGACCGTTCAGTCAAAGTACCCCGGGGTGTGGTAGAGGATGTGTTGATTCAGATTGATAAATTTTACTATCTTGTTGATTTCCTAATCCTTGATACAACTTCTACTGTTGACACTAACTCGAAAATTCCTTTGATTTTGGGTAGACCTTTCCTTGCTACTGCAAATGCTCCGATTAATTGCAGGAATGGACTCATGAAGCTGTCTTTTGGAAATATGACCCTAGAAGTGAACATTTTCAATGTTGCAAAATAGCCTGAAGATGAGGATGAAAACCACTAGCTATATATGCTCGAGTCACTCATTGATGAGGGAGTTTCCATGGCTCATGATTTTGATCCTCTTAAGAATTTTCTTGTTAATTCTGCGATTGATTTATTTGATAATAAAACTAATGTAATTGATGTTTGTGCTGTTTTTGACAAATCTCAAGATTATGACACCCGCCCATGGCAACCAAGGTTCGAAGAGTTGCCTGAAAGAAGTGAAAAACAAACCCCCTCAAGAGTGGCAGCACCTAAAGTCGACTTGAAGCCACTACCTAAGGGTTTAAAGCATGCATTTCTCGGTCCAGGTGATACATTTCCTGTTATTATTTCATCTGAATTATCTGAGACCCAACATGAGAAACTGATACAGACCTTAATTGCACATAAATCAGCCTTAGGATGGAGCATGGCTGATTTAAAGGGAATTAGTCCCCTGATCTGCTCCCATAAAATAAATTTGGATGAAGGAACCAGTCTTCATAGAGACCCTCAACGTAGACTTAACCCCACTATGAAAGAAGTAGTGAAGAATGAAGTACTGAAACTGTTAGATGCGGGTATTATATACCACATAGCTGATAGTAAATGGGTAAGTCCTACGCAAGTCGTTCCCAAAAAGTCTGGAGTTACTATGGTAATGAATGACCTAGGAGAGTTAGTCCCTACTAAACTTGTGACTGGGTGGCGTATGTGCATTGATTACAGAAAATTAAATGCTGCCACCCGGAAAGACCATTTTCCCCTTCCTTTTATTGATCAAATTCTTGAGCGTGTAGCTGGTCATCCTTTTTACCGTTTCTTAGATGGTTATTCTGGTTATTATCAAATTGAAATTGCATTAGAAGACCAGGATAAAACCACTTTCACTTGTCCTTTTGGCACTTATACTTTTCGTAGAATGCCATTTGGATTGTGTAATGCCCCTGCCACTTTTCAACGTTGCATGATGAGCGTTTTTAATGATATGATTGAAAATTGAAATGGAGGTTTTTATGGATGACCTAACTGTTTTTGGATCTTCATTTGATACATGCTTGATGAATTTAAAAAAAGTATTAATTCGTTGTGAGGAAAAAGAATTGGTCTTAAACTGGGAAAAATGCCATTTCATGGTATCATCTGGCATTGTCTTAGGACATATTGTCTCTTCTAGAGGAATAGAGGTTGATCAATCTAAGATTGAATTAATCTCTAAATTACTTACACCTAAGACAATAAAGGATGTGAGATCTTTCCTTGGTCATGCTGGTTTTTATAGAAGGTTTATACAAAATTTTTCCAACATATCTAGACCACTATGTGCTCTCCTACTTAAAGATGCCCCATTTGAGTAGACTCAAGCTTGTCAAGAGGCCTTTAAAACGCTGATTGGCAAGCTTACTTCAGCACCTATAATGCAGTCACCTGATTGGAATTTACCCTTTGAAATCATGTGTGATGCTAGTGACTACGCTGTAGGTGTTGTTCTTGGACAGCGAAGAGAGGGAAAACCTTTTGTCATTTACTATGCTAGTAAGACTTTGAATAGTGCTCAGATGAATTACTCCATAACTGATAAAGAATTGCTAGCTGTAGTATTTCCTTTAGATAAATTTCGTGCATATTTAATTAGTTCTCCTATCCTCATTTTTACATATCATGCGGCTCTCAAGTACCTTCTTACAAAGAAGGAGGCTAAGGCACGCTTAATACGATGGATCCTACTCCTACAAGAATTTGACATTACTATCAAGGACAAGAAGGGAGTAGAGAACGTAGTAGTTGACCATCTCTCAAGGCTCACATTTGAGGACACTTGCGATGACACGCCAATTAAGGATGACTTTCCTGATGAGCATCTACTCTCTGTTAATTCTTAACCATGGTTTGCTCACATTGTGAATTATTTGGCCACAGGTGCGATACCTATGGATTGGAGCGCTCAAGACAAGAGGAAATTTTTGTATGAGGTACGTAATTTTTATTGGGATGACCCCTATCTTTTCAAGTACTGCCCTGACCAAATTTTGAGGCGTTGCATCCCTAATGAAGAGATTGCCAGCGTCTTAGAATTTTGTCACTCCCACGCTTGTGGAGGCCACTTTTCAATGAAAAAAATCGCTGCAAAAATTTTGCAGTGTGGATTTTATTGGCCTACCTGTTTAAAGATGCAAACACCTATTGTCGCTCATGTGAAAGGTGTCAAAAGTTAGGAGCTGTGTCTCGTCGAAATATGATGCCCTTAAACCCTATTTTGGTAATTGAAATATTTGATTGTTGGGGCATCGATTTTATGGGACTCTTTCCTCCTTTCTTTGGATACCTTTATATCATCGTGGCCATAGACTATGTATCTAAATGGGTAGAGACAGCAGCTTACCGAAGCAATGATAATCGAACGGTAATTAAATTTCTTAAAGAAAATGCGTTATCTCGATTTGGTACGCCACGTGCTATAATTAGTGATCGAGGTACACATTTTTGCAACCGTTCTTTTGAAGCTTTGATGAGAAAGTATGGGGTGTTACATAAAATTTTGACTGCCTATCATCCTCAGACGAGTGGGCAAGTAGAGCTCACTAATAGGGAGATTAAACAAATTCTAGAAAAAACAGTTAATCCGGATCGCAAAGATTGGTCTTTGAGACTAGTTGATGCGCTTTGGGCTTACCGTACAACTTTTGAAACTCCCTTAGGTATGTCACCTTATCGGCTTGTCTTTGGAAAGCCTTGCCACTTACCTGTAGAGCTCGAGCATCGAGCGTATTGGGCAATCAAATCTTTTAACTTTGACATGGGAGAAGCAGGTAAGCTTCGAAAATATCAATTGACCGAGTTAAAGGAGTTAAGAAACGATGCTTATGAGAGCTCTAGGATCTATAAGTCTAAAATGAAAATATTCCATGATAAAAATATTTTGAGGAAAACATTTAAACCTAATGATCGGGTGTTCTTATACGAATCTAGGCTCCATAAGCATCCTGGAAAACTTCGGTCGAGGTGGACCGACCCTTTTGTAGTGAAAATTGTTTTTGAAAATGGGGTGGTAGAAATTGAAGATACTAGGGATGGTCTAATTTTCAAAGTCAATGGTCAAAGACTTAAGATCTTAGTCGATAGATCAGATTTGGAAGTGGAAGACATTCCGCTTATGGATCCGGTCTACGCATCCTGACCACACAACACAGGTACATAGTTACTTTTATTTTTCTTTCTTTTGTTTTGTAGTTTTGTTTTGTATTTTTTTTTTACTTTTTTTAGTCCATTTTAATGATTAATTTTTAGTGTGCTAACACCCCGTGGTACACCGCAGCTGCCTTCTTTTTGTGTGTTCTATGTTGTAGATTGGATCTTCAACAAGAAGTTGAGCATGTGGTTCAATTGGTCGTGCACGATTTTTTTGCTTCACTCACCTTTGGTTAAACAGTGAGTTTCCTTAATTTTTGCTTTTACATTAAGGACAATGCTTATTTTCAGTTGGGGGTGAAGGAGGGGGAAACACATTTTTTATAACTGTTGAACATTTTTTAACCGTTGAACTGCTTGGTGCCATCTTTGTTTTGTGTTTAGCATGCTTTGTGTTAGCTTTAGAGTCAATTTACATGTCAATGATATAAAACTTAATTGAGATAGCATATAGCATTCAGAAGTAGTTAAATCTTGCTTCGGTTTGAAATTAATTTAAGTATCAATCTTGATCTGGTTTGAGACTCTAGTTTGTGGTAAGATTGTATGATTACTCTTAAACATTTAGAAAAGTTTTATGCGTGATTATTTTGTGAATATTTTTGCGGTCTCGACAAGCTCTAGAACTTACTTGATAACCACTTGAGGCGAATTCCTAGAATGCACACTACTTAGGATATGATATAGGCCATTTTTGAACCGTTTGAGCCTTTCAAACCTACCATTGCTATATTTATCACTAGTCACCTATTTGAGCCTTTTTCTTGAAAAGAAAAATTGAGCCTTGTTTCTTTCGATAAACCATTTACTTACCTTTATGAGCCTAAAAATATTTTTATCCTTACCTTTCTTTTAAAAGAAATTAGTTATACACATGTTGTGAGAAGCACTTAAAAGGAGTAAGGGTGAAAATATGAAAAAAAATATCACTACCGCAACCCAAGTACATTAAAGGAGATAAGTTGGGGGTTGTGGAAAAGATAAGAAAAAAAAAAGATGAAAAAGAAGGTGAATGGTTATGTGCCAAAATAAAAAATAAAAATAAATAAATTATGGCAAAGAAAGAAGAAAGAAAGAAAAAGAAAAGAAAAAAATAGTGATTTGTTGAAAGAAATGCTCGAAAAATGGTTGGAAGAGTTGGGTATAGAAGTAAAGGTTTTCAAGTGCTTAAAGTGATTGTGTCAAAAGCTAAGAGATTGAGTTCTTTTACTTGTGAATCTTTCCCATTCTTCCTTAGCCTTTACCTTAGCCTAACGTTACAAGCTTATTAAAGACCTTTTGATCAAATGTAGTGTGATTTTTCTACAATAGTGGAGAGTGGTTTGAAATGTAAGCATATGGAGCTTGTTTTTGTGATTGACGTCATGCTATTTATTATGTTTTTAGAGACCAAGATTTGTATTCATGAATATTATGCATAAAATCATCCGGATGTTTGGATAAATGGATTGTGGTAAGATGGATTTTAAGAGTCAATAACGATGTTAAGATTGATGTTTGAATTACTTTTGGATTTGGGTGAAATTTAATGATTCTTTGTGCCGTGTGTTGTGTGCAAATTTTGAGACAAAATACGAATTACTCTTGGTTAACACTAATATTGCTTTTCATTTACTTTCATTCCCACTATAGAATTCATCTCTTAATTTCGCTTGAATTGCTAAGGACTAGCAATAAGCTAGTTGGGGGTTGTGATGAGAGTCATAAAATGCCTCTCAGCAGTGGTTAATTGTTAGCATTTTAGGATTGATCTCGGTCTTTATTGTGCTTTTATATGTTAATAACTCTAAAGTAATATTATTGGACCACTGACTTATTTCAGTGTAATTTACAGGTACTTTAAGTTTAAAAGAGAAAAAGAAGCGATCGTTGCTTAAAAGACCAAGATCCCATGCTTCTGGAAGGACAAGATGGACTGCTACCTGAATTACGATCGAGCGCACAAGCAATGTGATCTAGCGCACATCCCACATCGAGCAAGGTACTCTGCAGCGCATATACGATCGAGCGCACAAGTTACAATTGAGCGCACCTGGATAGTATCCCACATTGGCTAGATAACACATAGCATTCAGGGAGTTTGCCTATATAAAGACCCACTCTGCTCAGCTAAAATCATGATTCAATCGGAGCTCATCTGAATACATTAGAGAGTGAATCCAGAGGGCCTTTAGAAGTAATCCAAAGGGCCTTTAGGACGAATCTGAAAGTATAATTTTGAAAGCAAGCTGAGGAATCGCCGAAGCTTTCGCTACCGAGGATGAGATGATCATTGAGAGGCCGGAGGCAACTCAAGGAAGCATGAGCTCCATGAGCAGCTAGTCTTCAAGCAAGGCGAAGGGTTGAATCCCTAGGTGTAGTTGTTCTTATTTCCTTTATTTGATTCAGTTGTAGTTTGGTATTATTTTCATTAAATATTGTTATGTTTTATTCTTTACTTTAATTAAGTAGATTTTTATTAGTCCGATGATTGCAAGCTTCTTTTCCATATAAGTTCAGTCATGCTTTTCTTATGTGTATCTATTTGGGTGTGATTGAGTCCGGTAGATCTCTTTTATAGATTTGTCCATTGCTGCGGTATTGTCGTTAGATACATCGTCGTCTTTTGATAATTTATAAGTTGGGTCATGTGTGCATGAAAGTAAAGAATAATTCATAACAATTACATTAGGATTTATAGTTGCACTTTAATTGAATATTTTCCGATTGCCTGTTTGGGATGTGAAACTTGCAATCGAGACAAAAAAACTGAATCAAGTTAGGATTAGAGCAATGAGCCTAGGGAGGATTCCTGGAACCTTGTCATTCTTAATTATATTTCAAACCTGTTTACACAATTACCCTTTTGCACAATCAAAAACTCAGATTCATTTAATCTTTCATCATTTGTGTTAAGGTTAACACCTTCTTTTGTAATTAACTTGTTTCCCTGTGGAATCGACACCCCAAGACTGTACTACAATAACCGCGTTATGTTTTGGGTGTAATCACTACACGTGTGAAATGTAGTGGGTCTGTACACATAGTTAGGGTCTCCCCTGACTATCTAACAGGCCGCTTCGACGTCAAAGCTGTCTGGCCATCCATCCAAACTCCACTGAATCTCCCTTCTAGGATTCTCAATATGCTCATCAAGAGGTCTGTGTTGACCTCAAACTCCACACCACTGACTCTGGTTCTGAATCTCAGAGCCAGAGGACTGGGTTTCACCAAGTTCACGTAGAACTGGTGAATCAGTCGCGGGTAATATTTTTCATGTATTTTGACCAGTGGGATTAGATTTATTGCCTCAAATACTGGTAGAATATCAAAATTTCCATGACGAATAGAGTCGAAATCAACATCTGTACCCGTCATGATCTTCTTATTACGGATTATGGAGTTATACCTCGTATGAGCAGCCAGACTGGAAAACAGAGTTTCCTCCAACTCTGTTCTGGGTGTTCTGCTAGATGAGCCCGCTGCTCCCTTTCCTCGCGAATCTGATGCCAAAGGTTTTGAAGACCTTGGCTTTTTAGGCACATTAGGTCCACTTGTTGTGAATTTTACACAGATTTTATCGCTCATTTTGAAGAAAAAATGAGTTTTTGGGTAAAAAGAATTTTTGTGAAAATAAGAGATTTTAACCGTAGAAAGTTAAAAATCTCTTTGCGGATGAGTAGATCGATGTGTTTAGATGAAGTTTGGATGGTTTTTGGATCAAAAGGGTGAATTTTTCTAGAGAGAGAAAACAGGGGTGCTAAAAAATGGCGTAAAAAATCAGAAAAATGAACAGTCCCTTATATAGAATCGCGATACCAGTCGACTGGGTAGCTTTAGAAAGATGAATAGTTTCCATACCAGTTGACTAGGTTGATGAACCAGTCGACTGGGTGAACTGACAGTAAGATATCAGTCGACTGGATTGAATTGACCAGTCGACTGGATGACAACTGATTTTCAAAAAGTTGGCTCCAAACAAGGTCTACAGATACTAGACTTCTGGACAGGATTTACCAGTCGTCTGGAAGAAGAGACAGAGACTTTCCAGTCGACTGGATGAAAGGACAGTGACTTACAAGTCGTCTAGTATAGATTCACCAGTTGACTGGACCCTTATGAAAATTTCCATTCTTGTAATATAGCAGGAAATTTGTTTATCTATGACATCTTGAGTGCGGGAGATATTTAAACAAGAATTAATACTCTTTCACTAGATGTCAAACATGCAAATGATGAATTATGAAGCAATCAGATATTCAGTTTATCATAATCCAGCAATCCCATTAAGATTCTTATCTTACAGAAACTAGCTTCACCTAGAGGTTTTGTAAGAATGTCAGCTATTTGATCTTCTGAAGGTATGAATTCTAGTCTTATGTCACCTTTTTTAGCATGGTCTCTTAAAAAATGAGGTCTTATTTTTATGTGCTTAGTTCTAGAGTGCTGAATAGGGTTCTTGGTTAGGTTGATAGCACTAGTATTATCACAAAATATTGGGATGTTTTGAGGTTCATGCCATAGTCTTCTAGTTGTTGTTTCATCCATAATACTTGAGCACAACAACTTTCGGCTGCAACGTATTCCGCCTCGGCGGTTGATAGTGCAACGAAATTTTGTTTCTTGGAAAACCAAGAGGTTAACATAGCTCTTAAGAATTGGCATGTACCACTTGTGCTTTTTCTATCTAACCTACATCCAGCAAAATCAGCATCTGAATAACATACAAGCTTAAAAGATGAATCTTTAGAGTACCATAATCCTATGGTTTGGGTTCCTTGTAGATATCTAGGGATTCTTTTTACTGCAACTACATGTGATTCCTTACGATTAGTCTGAAATCTAGCACACATGCATACACTGAACATTATATCAGGCCTTCTTGTAGTCAAATAAAGTAAAGCACCTATCATGCTTCTATAATATTTAGAATCTACAGTTTTACCTCCTTCATAAAGATCAAGTTTAGTAGTTGTGCTCATAGGTGTTCCAAGTGGCTTTGAGCTTTCTATCCCAAACCTCTTTAGTAGGTCCTTAATGTACTTCTGTTGATTGATGAAGATGCCTCATTTTAGTTGCTTGATTTGAAGTCCAAGGAAGTAGGTAAGTTCTCCCATCATGCTCATTTCAAATTCACCTTGCATGCACTTTGCAAACTCTTGACACATAGATTCATTAGTAGCACCAAATATAATATCATCAACATATATTTGAACTATCAACGTGTCATTTTTATGAGTTTTTGTGAAGAGAGTTGTTTCTATTCTACCTTTTACAAAATCATTATTAATCAAAAACTTACTTAGTCTTTCGTACCATGCTCTTGGAGCTTGCTTCAACCCATATAGCGCTTTAGAAAGCTTGTAGACATGATTTGGAAGACTATGATTTTCAAATCCAAGAGGTTGCTCAACATAAACCTCTTCTTCTATAAAGCCATTTAAAAAGACACTTTTTACATCCATTTGAAATAGCTTGAATTTATTAAAGCATGCAAAGGCTAATAACATTCGAATAGCTTCTAATCTAGCTACGGGAGCATAGGTTTCATCAAAGTCTATTCCTTCTTCTTGATTATATCTCTTAGCAACTAGTCTAGCCTTATTTCTAGTTACTATACCATTTTCATCCATTTTGTTTCTATATACCCATTTAGTTCCAATTATTGAATGATCTTTAGGTCTTGGAACTAGTTTCCAAACATTGTTTCTCTCAAATTGATTTATCTCTTCCTGCATTGCAATTATCCAATCATTATTTTTTTCAGCTTTTATAAATGTCTTAGGTTCTACTTGAGACAAATAAGCTACAAAATTGCAAATATTTCTAATAGAAGAGTGAGTTCTTACCCCTTGTGAAGGATCATCAATCACTTGATCAATTGGATGATAATTTAGATACCTCCAATCTTTGGGTAGACTTTCCTCTTGTTGACTTGAGGATGGTTGGTCCAAATTGAGAGTTTTCATCTCTTCATTTACTTGAGGTGAACTCTCTTTTGGGTCAACAATGGGAGTAGGAGTTTCCATTCTTGGAATAAAATGTGCATCATCTTTAAAGGAAGCCTCTCTACTACTCATTGGGTTAGATTCATTAATAGTTATATATATAGATTCTTCTACCACTAGAGTTCTCTTATTGAAAACTCTATAAGCCTTACTAGAAGTTGAATATCCTAAAAATATTCCTTCATCGGTCTTAGAATCAAATTTACCCAAGTTAGTTTATTGTTATTTAAGATGAAGCATTTACTACCAAAAGCACAAAAATAGGAAATATTAGGCTTTCTCCCTTTCAATAGTTCATATGGAGTTTTATCAAGCAGAGGCCTTATCAAAATTCTATTTGAGATATAGCAAGAAGTATTCATGGCTTTAACCCAAAAGTATTTTGGTAAACTATTTTCACAAAGCATAGTTCTTGAAAATTCTTCTAGAACTCTATTTTTCCTCTCAACAACTCCATTTTGTTGAGGAGTTCTAGGAGCTGAAAAGTTGTGATTAATTCCATTTTCATCACAAAATTCTGAAAAGCTTTGATTTTCAAATTCTTTGCCATGATCACTTCTTATGCTTGAATTACAAATTCCCTTTTCATTTTGTACTTTTTTACAAAACTTTTTAAATCCTTTGAAAGCTTTATCCTTGTAAGCAATAAAAATAATAAAGGTATATCTTGAATAGTCACTAACAATACCAAGAGCATATTGATGGCCACCTAGACTAATGGTACTAATTGGACCAAATAAGTCCATATGCAAAAGTTCCAAAGGTCTAGTAATTGAGACTACATTTTTTGCTTTAAAAGAAATCCTAGTTTGTTTTCCCATTTGGCAAGCATTGCAAACTTTGTCTTTTTCAAAATTGATTTTAGGAAGTCCAATAACTAAATCTTTTCTTGAAACGATTTTTAGCAAGTTCATGTTTACATGACCAAGCCTTCTATGCCATAGCCATGGATTTTCACTAAAAGCAGGAAAACATTTTTCATTTTTAGAATGCAAGGATTTCAAATCAACTAGGTAGACATTTTCATGTCTATGGCCAATGAATTTGATCTTGTTGCTCTTGATGTCTATAACTAGACAATGAGAGGTCTCAAATGTAACTTTGTATCCTTTGTCACATAATTGACTAATGCCAAGTAAATTTGGCTTAAGACCTTGTACTAGCAATACATTATCTAAGGTTGAGAAATCATTATCGACTTTTCCATGCCCGATGATCTTTATTTTAGTATTGTCTCCAATGGTCACAAGTTCACCATCTCTTAGAGTTAGCTCCTTGAATACGCTTTTATCACCGGTCATATGCTTCAAGTATCCGCTATCAAGGTACCAACAGTTACCTTTCTCCTTGGTATGGAGGCAAATCTACATCACACAAGGATATACAATAGCACTTTTAGGTACCCAAAATTTCTTGGGTCCTTCGGGGTTAGTCCTAGAAAACACGATTCCTTTTGGAACCCAAACTTTCTTAACAGTATATGGTGATCTATGAACATATTGATGATGCACAATCCTAGGATGATAGTAATTAAAATTTCTAGGATATCTTACATGTGCATTCCTATAATCCTTAGGATAATAGTTCCTAGGATACATGTTTCTATGGTAAGGAGTATGAAAATGCATGTCATTTCCAGAATATGAATGACGATGCATTCTAGGATACATACTAGCATATGTATGCAAATTATTTCTAGGATAACTATGATGGTAATTCCTAGGATGAGCATGTGCAGAGTTCATATGTTGATTATGTACATGTTGGTTATTTCTAGGATATGTATAAGCATTTCTAGAGTGAGCATACATATAAGCATGTGTATTTCTAGGTTGTTTCATTTTTGTATGAACATTTGAATTCCTAGCATTTAATGAGGGAGTACTTTTAATCTTGCTAGGGTTTCTTGAAGTAGAGGCTTCACTTACACATGAGGCTTTCATGAATAAGCTCTCTTTTGATTTTTGCTTTCCCAAAGGAGAGTATCCTACACCAGATTTTCCTCCACTTACTCTTTGGGAAGAAAGCACTTCATCAAGTTTTTCTTTACCAAGCATAAGTCTTGATATAGTGCTATTCAATTCAGAAATTTTATTTTTCAAATTCTCATTTTCATCTTTGAGAAAATCTTGAGAAAAATCATACAGTAAAGATGATAATTTTTCTTTTTCTTCTCTAAGACTTATCATCTCTTTAGAGAGAGATGGTACCTCTTTCTTGAGAATAGAATTTCTAGAATCAAATTTCTTCAATTCCTCATGCATTTCATTTATTACTTCTAGCGATTCTTCACTACTACTCACAATATTATTTTTAGAAGAAGGAGAAGATGTTACCTCATTTTCATCGTCGATTGCCATCAAACAAAGGTTGGCAATTTCCTCGTATCCGATTTCTTTGTCTGATGACTCATCTTCTTCGTCATCGCTCTAGGTAGTTGCTACCATGGCTTTCTTTTTGAAGCCCTTGTATGGTTTGTTTGAAACTGGACAATCAGCTCTAATGTGACCGGGCTTCTTGCAGCCATAGCACATAAGTGGTTCCTTTTTCGAAGTGGGATCTTTTGTGTAAGGTTTCTTGCTTTTCTTCAAGAACTTGTGAAATCGTTTGGTGATCAATGCCATTTCACCATCTTCCTCGCTGCTCTCAGCTTCTTTTTCTGATTCCATTTCTTTGCTGCTCGTAGAAGCCTTGAGAGCAATATACTTTTTCTTCTTCTCATCATTATTGACGATGGGATTCATTTCTTCCATCTCATACGTCAATAATGATCCAAGTAGTGTCTCAACATCCAGTTTGTCAAGATTTTTGGCCTCTTGTATGGCTGTCCTCTTTGGTTTTCATTCTGGTGGCAGAGATCTCAAGATTTTTCTGGTTAGTTCAACCTCCTCAATATTCTTACCAAGCAGTTTTAAACCATTTATAATAGTGGTGAACCGTGAGTGCATTTCAAAAATAGTTTCGTTAGGAGACATTTTAAAGGATTCATACTCAGAAATTAGCATGTAAATTTTTGACTTTTTTACTTCACTAGTTCCTTCATATGTGACTTGTAATTTGTCCCATATCTCTTTAGCAGAAATGCATGCAGATATTTTATTATATTCAGAAATATCTAATGCACAATGTAACATACTTGTTGCTCTACTATTGAGAGACATCGTTTTACAATCCTCGTCAGTGTACTCAGTTTTGAGTTTAGGTATTGTATGAAGAGTCTCTCCAATAACTATTTCTTTTGAAGGAATTCTAGGTCCTTCTTCAATGATTCTCCATAGATTGTAATATTGTCCTTCGACAAAGATTTTTATTCTGTTTTTCCAATAGTTATAATTGGAGCCATTGAACAAAAGTGGTCTAGTATAAGAGTGTCCCTCAGAGTAGCTATTTGCTGTCATTGGATCAACTCAAGGATTTTAAGCCTAAAAATGAGAACAAAGCTCTGATACCAATTGTAGATCGAGGTTTCAACCCAAGAAGGGGGGCGAATTGGGTTTATAAAACTTTTTGCGGAATTAATACAAGTTTATAAAAACGAATAAGCAGCAAACAATTAAAACAAGTAATGTGCTGTAAATAAAGAGTTTAGAGAAAAGAGGATGCAAACTCAGATTATAGTGGTTCGGTAACATCGGATTCGTTCCAACCCTACGTCCACTCTCTTCAAGGAACTCCTTGAAGTAATCCACTAAGAAACTTAGTCGTACAACTTTCCCGGTGTTGTACAAACCTTACAATCCCTTCATCTCGGAAGCTATCCCCTTCCTCTCGGAAGTAATCCCCTTCCTTTCGGAAGTAATCCCTTTACAAAGATGATGTAAAGTAAATAGTAGAGAAATAACTAATGGAAGCTTATACAACTGAATAATGTCTCTCTTTCAAAGCAAAGCTTGAAGAATGGCTCAATAAGAATATTTCAAAGCTTTTTGTGTTTCAAGAGTATGAAAACTTGATTGTGTGAGATCAACTCTTTTTGAATGTATGCAGCTTGTTGTTGAATCCTTAATTGAATGAGTTTATTTAGTAATCAATTAATATGGCCGTTAGGACTTTAATTTAAAAAAGATTTTCTTTAAAACGTTCATATTTGGAGTCCAACGGTCATATTTTTTGAACTACCAGTCGACTGGGTTGAAATACCAGTCGACTGGGTTCACTTGAAAAAATCATGTTTTCAGTCCTTCTGGGTATCCAGTCGACTGGGGACTCACTGTCCGTTTTACCAGTCGACTGGTATGAATTACCCGATCGACTGGAGACCTACTGTCTCATATACCAGTCGATTGGTATATGTATCTAGTCGACTAGGTTGTCTTCCAACCCAGTTTTTCTGTTTTAATTTAAAATGTTTGTTTTAAAACGATCGATTTAGAAAACCTTTTTTGTTCGAGCCATTGAACAAGCTATTACAGTGTATAAGTGAGACTTACATTGGTTATAAAACCTTAAACCTATACTAGTTCTTCAGTCTTCACTTGATACTTTGATTCGGTTTGAGTTCTTGAACTTTGATCCTTGGTTGAACGCTTTTGTTGCTTACTGCACTTAGTTAATATAATAACAGTTATGTTTTGTCATCATTAAAATACGGGTGAGGGTCAACAGAGCCCTTTTAGGCTTCACATCGATCCTCAGAATTTAGAAGACTTGTATGAATTAAAGGGCCTTTTAGGGCCTTCACTTCAGTCTTTAGAGTATTGCTAAGAAATCAAGATAGGTGATACTATGAAAAACTCAAATTTCTTCTTTCATTGATGATAACTGGTATATACAATAGGTAACTCAGCCTCTTGTCAGATCATACTTGGGAGATCAAGATAAGAGTCAGAACAGAGCTTCATTAGTGGAACTTCTTGAGTTTCTCATAGTTTTATTTTCGTGGTACTGGGTGTCATTTATCCTCTTTAATTCAAAGGTCTCTGCCTTAATGACTTTTTTGATGCGGTATTGGCTTTCCCAAGTAGGCCTTGAGGACCAAGTCTCAAAGTTTGAAAAACCTCTATTTGACTCTTGAGTTACAGTACTTGGTAGTCCTCTGTTGATAAGATGTAAGTTGTAGCAGCGCTCCATCTCTGACCCTCTCAATCAAATTGAGGTATATTTTTAGTCATTCCTCGTTGTTGGCAGCATAAAATATTTGAACTTGTAGGGATGGTTCTCCCACCTCAATAGGGACCATGGCTTTGAATCTAAATGCTAAGAAGAAAGGGGTTTCGCTAGTTGGAGATTGAGACGTGGTCCTGTATGCCCACAACGTGTGTTACAACTTATTGACCCATAATATTTCCCCATCGTCAGCTTTTTCTTCAGAGTTTGGAGCATGGTCTTGTTGGTAAACTTAGCTTGTCTGTTAGCTTAAGGTTAGCCAACATAGGAGAAACAATGATCAATTTTGAAGTCTTGGTAAAAACTTTTGAAGCGAGAGGTTTTGAATTATTTGTCATTATCTGTCATCAAGACCTTTGGTATGCCATACCTGCATGCGATGGACTTCCACACAAGCTTCTTGACTTTTCGGCTGTGATCCTAGTCAATGGTTCAGCTTCCGCCCACTTGGTGAAATAGTCTGTTGCTATTGTCAAATACTTGAACTTTCTTGGAGCTTCTAGGAAAGTTTAAGGATATCAATTTCCTACATGGAGAACATAATTGGATTGGTAATAGTCGTCAGTGAGTTAGCATTGCGATGAGTCACTGGAGAGAACATTTGGTACTTGACACATTTTATGGCGAATTCCTGGGCTTCTGTAAGAGTCCTAGCCAATGGTATCATTTTTTTAGGATTTTGTGGGCCAAGGCTCAACCACCAATATGATTTTCGTAGATGCCTTCATAAACATCCGTCAGAGCATAGTCGACTTCCCTAGGTCTGAAGCACTTAAGATATGGCAGGGTTAAATAAATTTGATACAACTTTTTGTCTATCATGGAATAGCAGGCGAGTTCTAGATATTTCACTATAGAATCCATCCAACGTAGCTCATTATCTTTGTCCATTACCTCATCTTTATTCTTGAGGTAAACAAGATTTCACATACATTGTCTTAGGGATCTTAGAAATCTTGAAGGAAGCCAATTGAGCTAAGTGATAAGTGCCAAATATTGTATATTTTGGCCCCTTAATTTACATTTGTTAGCTTAGGAATTTGTTACTTTGAGTTGTTTTTTTTTTGTTGTTTTACAGGTTTACAAGCACTTGGAAAGGAGTTTCACTAAATTGCCAGAATTACCCATACAGATCAGTTATTTTTACGGATTAAACTGTATCGATTCAGGAAGAACCAGGAGATGAACCATATATGCTTGGAAATATTCAGATGTCTATTTTCTAGGGAATTTTACGGCTTGTAAATATGATTTTTCTAGAGAAAGTTATGGTAGTTTTAGTAAACAAATGTCAGGTTGTGTGTGATTTCAGCGTGGCAGAAGTAATATTTGTGGATTAAACTGTAATGAGTCAAGAAGAACCGGGAGATGAGCCATATGTGTTTGGAAAGATCCGGATATCTATTTTCTGGGGAATTTTACAACTCGTAAATATGATTTCTCTAGAGAAAGTTATGACAGTTTTAGTAAATAAAGATCAGGCTGTGCGGGATTTCAGCGTGGGCAGAAGTTTTGAATGGCATATGAAGGCTTAAATCCCACATCCCCCATCGGTTGGAAACACATTTTATATCCCACATCCACATCGGATTAGAAACACATTGCACTCATGGAGTTTCCCTATAAAAGCCCCATTTCACTTCCTCAAAAAGGGGGTGCAATCTGGAGGACTTATGCGAGCAATCCAGGGGATCTCCAAGGCTTTGTTACCAAGGGGGGAAGCGCCGCACAACAACTGCAAGTGGAATTTCTCTCAATGTATAGTCAATTTTAATTTATTTCTTTTGAGTTTAAAGTTTTATGTTTAGCACTTTAATTGTGAAATTTAGTTTCATAATCATGAGAGGCTAAAACCTTCATCTAAGGTTGAAGATGAAGCCTCGCCTTTGTTTGGCATAATATTTTCATATATGTTCGTACAATTATGATATTTTTAGTATTAATGTTCTGTTTCAATTGTTTGAGTAAATTCTTATGATTGATTATGTTTAAATTATTCAAATTGGATTATTCCTTGTGTTTCATCTACCGGATACGACGGATCATCCAAAGTAAATTGGATATCCATTGTAATTCTAAAGGGATATGTTGGATGATTTGGTTGAATTAGGGTATTCGCTGTGATTTGTATAATGGTGGATTCATGGAATTATTTGATAGATTACATTTATATAGAACATGAAAATATATGCTTTACTTTGGTAGGGTGGATTCAGAAACCTTAGTGTCTTTATTATTTGTTTCAAATCAATTTAGTTTAAGTTTATATTTTTTGCAAGATACAATTCAAAAATTTGGAACTAGGTTAAAATAGGTTTAGTTTAGATAAAAATATATTTTCACGACGTAATTCCCTGTGGATTCGACCTCGCACTTACACACACTATATTGTAAACGACTCGTGCGCTTGTGAGTAATTTAAAATTAAGGCGTCTGCTTTGGCATTTCATGATCGTGGGACTTGATTTACTTTAACAATCTTGAACAATCATAGCTTGCTTTACTTTGGCTAGGTATTTGACTATTTGCAACCTTCTTGCTTCATAGTCTCTAGTTACTAGGCTTACCACTAACTATGAGTCACTAAAAACTTCTAAAACTTAGACCATAAAGGACTTGGCCAATCTTATTCTGACGAGTAGTGCCTTATACTCCGCCTCATTATTCGAAGCCTTGAAGTTGAATTGTAGTGTGTACTTAATGGTGAAACCTTTGGGTGTAATGAAAATGAGTATGATGCTGCTCTCCCTGGAGTTGGACGAACCATTGATGAAGATCCTCCAAAATTAGAGCTTAAATTCTTGGGTCCTTTCCCTATAGTGGTTCATGCAGGGAAGGTACATTTAACAATGAAATCCGTTAAGGGCTGGTCGGAGCTTGCAATGGATCTTATACTTTTCCAACTCAATAGATCACTTTATAAGTCATCCAAAAAAGTAGAGTTTTTGGAAAAATTGCCTCAAAGGTTGTTCGGTCAACATTGTGATTGGGTGTGACTGGAAATATGGGTGCAAATTTCTTGCTATATGACCACGATATATGTCAATTTTGTAATTTTCTGTACCAAATTTTGGCGTCTTGGAGAAATTTGCTGATATAATAGATGGGCTTTTGAATCTTTCCTTCCTTTCTTACCACGACTGGGACCATAGTGACTTCACTTGCAAACAAGTAGATAAACAATTCTTCACCTTAATTTAGTTTGGTGAGGAAGAGGAGTGAACTCAAATATTTTTTTAGTTCTTTGAAAGGGGCTTGGCACTTTTCTATCTACTGGAAGTCTTTGATCTTCTTAAGAGCCTTGAAAAATGTTAGACACTTCTTAACCAATTTGGACATGAAATGACCAAGGGTGGTGTTGTGGCTCGTGAGCTTCTATACTTTTTTAATGTTCTATTGTGCTTTCATGTCCAAAATAGCTTTGATTTTCTCAAGATTAGCCTCAATTCCCCTTTAGGTCACCATAAAGCCTAGGAAATTGCTAGAAGTTATGTCGAACTCGTACTTAAAGGGATCAACTTCATCCAAATTTTACCCAAGACTGCAAACCGTTCTTCCAAATTGGTGACACGTAGGTACTTTTAACGAGCATGATGTCAACATAAACCTCCATGTTTCGACTGATCTGGTTCTTGAAGAGTTTATTGATAAGCCTTTGGTAGGTAGATCCACAGTTCTTTAGTCCGAATGGAATGAATTTTAAAAGTAGAGACATTTCTCAGTATGAAGGTGATGTTTGATTGATCCAGCTCATACATTTAGATCTGGTTGTATACAGAGTAGGCATCCAAAAACTCAACATCTCATACCTAAAAGTGGCACTAACTAGCTGATTGATGCTTGGTAAAAGGAAATTGTTCTTAGGGAAATCTTTGTTTAGATATGTGAAATTGATGCAGATGTGCCACTTTCAATTTAATTTCTTCACCGAGATTACATTAGCTACCCATTTGCGGCAGTCAAATTCCTTGATGAATTTGGCTATTAAGACCTTGTCAACCTCATCGTCGATTGCTTGTTGTTTTTCTAGGCCAAAAGATCTTTTCTTTTGAATGATTAATTTACGATTGGGGTCGATGTTGAGGTGATGCACGATGGTTGTTGGGTAGATTCCCGGTTTATCAGAAGCTGACCATGCAAAGACATCCTGATTCTCTTAAAGGAAGGAGATTAGTCGTGCTTGGAATTCCTCCTAGGCGTGAGCCAATTTGTACATTCTTATCTTAATCCACCTCCCTTAGTGGTATAACAATTAACTTTTACATTGGCTTCCCTCTTAAGTACCTTGCTTCATCACTCAGATATTTAATTTGGGGGACATCAGACTTATATTTGCCATTCCTGGATGCCAAATAACATGTCCAAGTAGCGACTTGGTTTCCTTTGACTTCACCAACGCATTTTCCAATGCAGAACTTCATCTTCATATGGTAGGTCGATACTATAGCCTTCATGACATTCATGCCTAATTGGATGAGGATAGCATTGTAGGTTGATGGAATGTCTATAATTATGAAGGTGCACTTTGTAGTTCTTTGGCACGGGGTGGTTCTTGTCATCACTGACAAGATGATGTTGCCTTTCAGATACACAAGTTCTTCTAAGAAGCCGTACAAGGGGTGACTACAGGGCTTGAGATGGTCTTCCACCAATTTTATTTGTTTGAAAGCATTATAATAGTGGATGTCTTGTGAGGAGCCATTGTCAATCAATATTCGTTCCATTGTGAAATTTGCGACGACCAGTGTTACAAACACTGCGTCTTCTTAAGGGAATTGAACTCTTTCCAAGTCTTCATCTATGAAACTAATTTTCTGATTAGTCTTGGTTTTCTTAGTAGGCCCTTCCATTAATCCGACGAATCTGGTGTAAGCTTTGTGAGAATTTGCTAATTCTCCCCCAAGGCTGTCCCCTCCCCCCCCTCCCAAAGATGTTTCGAACGATGCTTGCACTAGGTTCGTTATTTAATCGTTCTTTGGGGCTATGACTCTTCTAACTATCTCTATTGTTAGGATTTATTCGCCTTGATCTACTCTTTGCTCGGGACTTTGGGATTTTTTCTCGAGGAGGATTTTTCAGAACATTGCCTTGGACAAAATTTTTTAGGCATCCATTCTAACCCAGACTCTCAATTTTATTTTTTTAGGTGCCAACACTCGTCAATACCGTTAATGTGATCTCGGTGGAATCGGTAGAATTTGAACATATCTCTCTTGTTATGAGGATCTTTAATTTTCTTAGCCCATTAGAGAATCTCCTAATTTATTATCTCCATCAAAACTTGGGACCTTGGGGTGTTGAGAGGCGTGAAACTCTTAAATCCTCGAGGCACAGAGTTAAACTTCCCATTTTTTCCACTGTTGGGTCGATTTCCTATCCTATAATAGTCTTTGGACTTTTGGCCATTAAATTTTTTCCTATTCTTCCCTGCTAAGGCTTCTTCCAGTTGTTTGCAAAAAGCTTGATCTTTTTCTCAGCAATGGAAAACTCATTTGCCTTGGCTAGGAGCTCAAGCATGGTGTTCAATTGATTTTGAGATAAATAATGGCTGAAGTCAGAAGCTCGGAGGCCATTGACAAAGGCCATCACCACAAACTTTTGGTCTAAGTCTCAAATTAGCATCAACTAAGAGGTGAATCATTGGATGTACTGACAAAGAATTTCTTCAGGGTATTGGGTTATGGTAAGGAGACTTTCAGGGGTTTTATTCAGACCTCAACTTCTAAAGAAATGGGTGGTGAATTGAACATTGAGGTCTGCAATGGATTTGATTGACCCTGTTGTCAAACAGGAGAACCAAGTTTTTTTCGTTTCATGTAAAGTAGTGGGGAAGACTCAGTACATAAGAGCATCCAAGTAGCTATGGAATAGGATCAAGGAAGTATATACCTCCAAGAGATTGATAGGGTAAGTTTTGTTGGAATATATTTCCAGGGTTGGGAGCTCGAGGCTGTTGGGAGCTTTAGCCATTATCTTTGATGTGAAAGGGTTGCCATCTAGTTTGAATTCGTCTCTAATATCTAACCATTTCTCTTTCAGAGCAAGTCCTATTGGAATGTTCATATCCTTTAATTGTTTGTTGACTTCAGATCTCTTATGGTCTTATTGTTTCTTTTCTGGGCGAGAGTTAACAGAGCGCACAAGGCTTTGTCTACTAGGTTTCACTTTCTCAAGTTAGTGTTCATTGCCTTTATCGAGGTCAGGTCAATCATCCCTCATGCTTGAGGTCACTTCCTCAAAGTGTATTAGCGGATCATGAAGCATAGCCTTGACCAACTTCTTTGCTTCTTTTGTGGGGGTTAAGGTTAATGGTGCTAAGCTCGACTCGACTCAGGTACGAGTTGAGCAATCAGAATGGCTAGATTTTTATACCGTTGATGAAGGTTTTTGTGCTTTGCATGGCTGGCCGAGGATATTAGATTTTGGTCAGTCTTCAAACTGGATGGTGTCCTTAACAGGGGTTTTAATTGGGAAAAGAGCTCAGACTCGCTCAACGATGGCCTTAGTGTTAAGCTGGCTCTTTGAAGTGCATTAAGGGTTATGTCCATTAATAAAGGCCGATAGAGGAGGTATCTCGATCAGGTCATGCTAATCGGCCTCAGGGGTCAAATGAAGAAGGGTGTTCTTCTAAGTAAAAGGAGCTAGTGGTTTTATAAATGGCATCGTTCAGATAAAATTTATTGTTTCCAATATGTTTATGTCGAAAATAGGTCAGGTCTGAATTGGTCAACACGAGTCTGTTTTCGAGATCAGATCCACGTCAATTTGTCTCAAGGTACGTGAAAGGAAAGCTGCCTGGAGTGTTGTTTTCCGAGGAGGACCTTCTGATGCTTAGTGTAGTAGATGACCTAAGAAAGAGATGAGGAGAATATTTGGGAAATAGTGTAATCAATGTACACTTGGAATAATATGCCTTTTTATATAGTGTTAGGAATCTTACCCTAACGGGAAAATGTGGTGGGTCCCTTAAATGAAGTTTACCATTTTTCCCTTATAGATGGTGATATGAGCTTCGAGATCCTCTTCTATTGGACAAGTATCCTTGCTTTTCCAAGGGTTGAAATGACTTAATTACCCTTGTGCATGGTCTCCTGTCGACGCTCTATTAGGCGGTGTATTTTACCCATATCAGGATCTATTTGTTCGATCAAAAGTTTATGAATAAATATTTGATTTTCAAATTAATTGATGGTTCTAATTAGGTTTAAAATTCGAATGATGCAGTGGGTGGATAAGGATAAGAAGGAGGATATGAAAAAGAAAGATTAGCAAGAGGATATGATGTCTTATTATATCCTTAAAATAGAATGATTTTATCTTATTATCAAATGAGATGTCTCATTTTCTCTCTCATTCCATCAAACACACCAAGATAAACTCTATCTCAAATTGAACCTGTCCGCCATTGCTGACAAGTATGCCGTTCTTATTGTGTATATCTAAAAAGGCACAACCGATGCGGAGGTAGTAGGAAAAATAATAAATTGTAGTAGTACTTTATATATAATAAGATGATCAGACTTGATCATTTCCTCAAAAAACATTTTTTTCCTTGGCGATGCAAATAAACAAATAAGTGGTCATTGGTCACTATGGGTCAGGGGTTTGATGTTTGGCTATAAGGTATAAAAAGATTTTTTTTCTTTGAATTCGAGGATTTTGATTACTAGATATTTTATCATTTTCTTAGAAAAAAAGGACATTTATCATTTCGTAAAAGGAAAAAGAAAAACAGATTGGTCATAATCAAGTTGTATGTATAAAGTATAAGGTTGTTTTTCAATGTTAAAATTTTAGGCCAACTAGAAATACAGTCCTGGTTTGGAAGGCACAGTTTTAACTCTAAACTTCATTTTCATTTTTAAATGACAGTTTTAACGCTTTAAAGAGAGAAAGGAGAAAAACTATCGTCTAACACAATATCACGAGAGATACATAATATAATAATCAATCTTATATTTAAATAAAAATAAAAAATATATATTTTTAATATTATTTAATAATAAAATAAATTTTTATTTAATGTATTATTCATGATACTATGTTAGACTGAAACTTCTCAAAAAAAAAAAAAATGACCTAATGCAAAGGCCTAATCTTTTGAATTAAAGCCGGCAATCGTGGGAACAAAAGATGGTATGGTGGGCCTCCTTTAACACACTCAATTTATTGGAACTGTTGGTTGAGGCTTTTTTATATTCTCTCATTGCCCATCTTTAAAAGAGAAATATAGGACGTCTGACTTTTCTTAGCTATTGACCAAATGATATACTACTATGCTGTGCTGTCTCCATTCCCCCGCTCCACCCAAAAAAGCTCGCCTAATAATAAGGGGAGAGCAAAGAAGAATAAACAGTTGCCCATGATGAATAGCTTTTACGCACAGTTTCTACGAAATACATAACTTCTAAACCAAATTGTTAACCAACTTTTTTATTTTTATTTTTTTTATAATTAAGATAGAGGGTTCGAACTTATGACATCCTCTTTTTTTTTTTTTTTATAAAGGAAATGTGGAGTTAAACCATAAATTGGAATAAAATGTTTAAAGTTTGTAAACAGATCAAATGGCAACTGACAAGTCCAAATCAAAAGAAAAGTAAACCTGAGAGTAGCTGCCTATATGCTATATGTTGTTCATGCTTTTTGGCGAGACTAGTATTTTAAAAGTCTGGAGTTGGGGTTCTTTAGGGACTCGTTCCGGGTTGAGGTTACACTAAAAGTTTTAAGATTTAGAAAAACTTAATTTTTTAAAGATATATGGTTTTTGGTAGGGGACCAGGGCTTACTTTTCGTTCGGATGTCTGAGGCTTACGCCTCATTGATTTTTTTAATTGGCTTTAGAGTATCAAAACAATTTCGTTTTGATTATTTATTATTAAAAAAAATAAAAATTTATTTCGATTTAATGTTCATTTTTAGATCTCAAAATACTAAAGTGTGTTGACAACTAATCCATTTAGTTTTATTTGAATACTAATTATAATTTTTTAATTAATTACAAAAACTAGGTGAGACACACCTAGGAAATAAAATGTTTTTGTTTTCAATAAAAAATTTTGAGGTGTATCTCAACTCTCAAATATAATATATATTTTTAATAATTAGCATATATTCTCAATCACATCTAATATCACCTTACTCTTTGTGATGGACTCGAATCAAATTTTTTTTGAACTATTTGAGTTCGAGCTTTGTCAAAACTCGACTCGTCGAGCTCGAGCTTATTAAATAGACTCATTTATCTTATCAAGTTTAGCTCGAATATTTGACTGTTTGGCTTGCAAACTCGTTAGATTATTATTTTTTTATAAAATCATATATTTTATAATATTAATCTATATATTTATATAAATATTTTTATTAAAATTATAACAAAATACATTTTTATTACTGGTTTATTAAAACTTTTTAAAACTCGTGAGCTTTAACTCGTTTATCCAAGCTTGGATTCATTAATTATAAAGTTCCAATCTTGTAAATTTTATCCGAGCTTGAGTTCAAGTCTCATGTTTTAGTTCGATTTGAACTCAAGCTTTGAGTTTGAGTTGAGCCCAATCCACCCTATTTGTGCTATAGATCAATAGTCCTTGCTGTTTGTCGTATCTATACTCTATCTAAAACTGAATTATTTGGATATTTTCAACTGTGTCAATGCTTGACACTTACTTTATTGAACAAATGGTAGATAAATTAAATGGAGTCCATTTAGTTCTGAGTGATAATCATACGTACTTGGTTATTTTGTGGTATTAAACATGATACATCATCGACTACACATTAGTTTAAAAGATTAATAATTAATTAATTAAAATTAAAATTTATTATTTTTAAATATAAAAAAATATATATCATAATGCATATATCCTAATGTCTTAAGGCACGCGCTCATCTCACAGGGATAAAACAATCTTACTCCATTTATCGTCTCTGAAAACACTTAATATTCCAACAAAATATATTAAGAGTAAGTCGAGTGAAATACATTATTAAGTATAGCGGATACAGGACGCATTCCAAGTCATTGCAGAACACAGACTACTAACTTCGAATAATCCAAAAAAGAGAGCGAAGAACATTCAACTTTACATCGCATAATCTATATGTAATATTACATGCCCAATAAATCAATAACACACTTATTTATGTATTATTAATCGCTCAGTTTATTTTTCCTTTGTTCTTTTTATTGGGGGTGGAGGTGGCGGCGGTAGGTCTTCCAGTACTCTTATGATCTGCTCATGCCTTCTTCTGCCTGTGGTGGCACTGAACTGATTTCCACTTCGCGGTTAAGTTTCTCCATATTTCCATGCCATCCTATAATTTTCAGAAAAGTAGTCACAAAAAATAATTATAAGATAATTAATAACTCCAAATATATGGAGTATCACATAAAGAAAAAAGGTAACCAGAGAAAAAAAAATTCCCACAAGAAGATATATGGAGTAATACCTAGATGCACGTCAATTCCACGGGCCTTGAGCTCACGGTACTCTTGGCACAAGGCACAATACTCGCAACAGAAATGAACCAAGCAATCCCCGCAAGGGCTCTCCTTCAACGTGTACTGCTGCCTCAGTTTTGATCGATAGAAGCATGAGTAGCAGCATGCACACCCAGTCACACATGCAATTAGCGTGTAAAGTGCTCCATTTACACCACAAGCTGCAACGCACGTTAAAATATATTTATTTATTTATCAACACAAATCACCACCATAAATCTTTAAATTCATCAATTTCAAATATTACTCTCATCAAGTCTAATTTTTAATTACTAGTGCTATACTCATGTTATCAAAATTTAATTTTTTATAGAAAATTTATTCTTCGAGAAGGGCCTGACAATACAAGTCAGTTTTATAAAAGAATACTCACCCTTTGTAACCACGAAATGAAGTGTTTATATGTAACTTTTTCGTAACCACATGCCAATAATCCAATTTTTAAGCAAGTGTACAGATTAAATTTCAAATAGGTAGAATCTTAATCCAATTTTTACTAACTATAAGCTCAAGTAATAAAGCTAGATTATAGTGTAAAATAAAGTCATCTGACTAATTAACTAGCTAGGAGATAGAGATATTCCTATACTTACCTGATGATCCCTTGTCTAGAATCTCTGCAATTTGCCCAAAAGTGATGCAGGGGCACCAGAATGTTATGCAACCTGTGAAATAGTAGGAGAAACACTTTTAAACGAAAAAAAATATGAAAGAAAAGAGCAAATAAAATAGCTCCGACCTTTTTAACACCACCCTAAATAGACACGCGCTGTCAAACATGAGAAGTTGGTTTAATGACTTACAGTTCCGGCAATCGGAGAAGCAGTCACAGAGGCCAGATGACCATGGGACTCTAACTTTAGGCTGAAGACGAGGGACAGGCTTAGAATTCTCAGTGTAGTATTGACTTGTGGGGCTCACTGGAAAACCTGTTGTGGGTGTTTCTTGATCAGGAAAAGAAAAAACGCCTGAGCTGGTGGGTGGAGCGGAAGCCATGAACTTCTCATACCCACTTGCTTTTGACATGGTAATTAAATTAAAAGGTTTTCCTAATAGCAATGGGAAAATATGTATATGGACACTGCAAAAAGAAAAGAAGAAAGGAATTGGAGGACGATTATGGATTTGATTGAAACTTAATGCAACAATATATATGGCGGAGACGGGAGAGTAAGAGACCAAAAAGACAGAAGACTTCTTTTGCTAGGACGAGGATAACGTATGTGATAAGATTCTTATGAATCGTGATTTAATGTTATGCGTTTACCAAGTCAAGGCAGAAACTATGAAAAGTCTGCGCGCGTGATATTCATTTTCTTGCAGTTGCGCGGAAGGTGCCGTTGCCGCGTGAATGGGACAATAAATTATTGTCGCAAGGAAATTTCTTGATTGGTCCTTATCATCTAACTTTGATTTCTCAATGATGACTTATCAGAGTCCATATGACTTACTTTTTGACTTGAGACTTAAAATACAAGCACCGTAAAACTAAAAATTATTTAATTTTCAGTAAAATTTATATTAAAAATGATGTGTTTGGTAAAATAATATTTATTAATAATTTAATTTAATTAATACTAATATTATTTTATTAAATAAATAAAATGTTAATTTTATTAAATAATAATCTTAATGTTCTAACACTAATGGCTACATTATTGTTATATTTAAAATTTGTTTAGAAAAAATGACAAATGAATTATATAGTAGTTAGGATGTAAATACCTTTATTACATAAGGTAATTTAAGAATATGAATAATATCAAAACTAATTTTGAAATTAAAACTTATAAAACTCAATTTCTGATTTTGGATTTAAATATGATTTTTTAAATTGTTTTTAGCTTCTAATTTATTAGAAAAAAAAAAAAAAAAACCTAGGCAAAAAAGAAGTGTTGGGCTTAGCTTAAGTCTTTTGACAGTAGAAGCTATTTAAAAAGCTCTGTCAAGTAGGCACTTAGTCTTAGTCTTCTCTCGTTTGGCAAGATTTGTAAAAATTAGCATATGTATAATAACTGGCTCAGAACTTAATTATTTTCGGTGGGTACACTTTGAACTCTAAACTTTAAGTTGTATGGTCTCTTATAGTCCACACATAAAGGAAGCAAACTTTTTTTTTTTGTTAATTGGCCTTGTGGCGGCTTCATAAAATGAGATCTCAAGCTTTCAGCACTAACACAACTCTTGTGGTTAATTTTGATTCATTTATAACTTATATTTTTCTGATTATTTGGTACCAAACGATTGCTCTAGAATCAAAACTCTTTGGTGTCATTAATCCATATTTAGTAAAAATAACTAATTAATGACTGGTAACAAATTTTTTTTTTCCAGAATTATACCTTTAAATATGATTATCATAAAATTAAAAAATAATACAAATATCATAAATACTTATAATAAGAAAACATTAAACATATTACATAATTTATAAATTCCATAACAAAATATTTCTTTTCATAGCCCTCGTGTTGCACCCCTCTTTTTTTAAACAAACAAAATAAAAAATATTTATCCTCGTACATAATTCATGAATGTCATAAAAATATTTTACATAGGCCATATTTTATAAAATCCATCTAAATAAAAAGCAACCAATATTAATAAAATGTTAATATCCTTCAAATCATTGGGTTGACATAACCTAAGATTTCAAATTTGCGGATCCGAAACATTTCGAGACTAGAGCGATGACAATCTATGGTTTACCAGAAGCAATTTGTAGATTTCCACCAAAAAATATGTTTCTCAATGAAAAAAAATATAATCCTCCGTAGCCAAGATACAAAATTAGGTCTTGAACCTACAAGTGACAATCGGGTTACGTCAGGTCGGGTCGGGTCATTTGAGTCATATTGAGTCTCGGGTCGTTCAAATTAGGTCAGGTCATGTAAAAAAAATAGATATTTATACTTAATTAAAAAATATTATTTTCATATAATATAAGTAAACGAGTTACATGTTCAAATCAGTTAAAATTAATTAATAATAAATCAATACTGAATTTTTTAAATAATATATTTAATATGTGAATGCAATATGCAATGTTATGACTCTTAGTTCCAAAATTCAATCTTAATTGATCTCAGATAGTTGGTCCACGAAGTTATTATCACTGGTAACATATTCTATTCTATTTTTCCAGGATAATTAAAGATAAAATTTTATTGTGACTCGATTTCAAACTCAAGAAATTTTACCTCACCTGAACCATAAATGGTTATCACTCCTAAACAACATCCTCTCTAACTCTTGACAACTACTTTCTACAATTACTCCATGCATCATACACTGTGCAACTAAATCTAGAAGACTTTAAACTTAAAGTTCTGATACCAAAATTCTAACCATCCTTGGGTGGGCCCTACCCAAGGAGGTATCATCACTTTTTAACTCTGAGCACCCCAATCTATATGCAAACATACAATTTACAATACAAACAACAAACTTTTCCAGCACTACAATTAAATACAAACACACATCTTCACATACAAAACATTTTTGATACAACAATTTAACTCTTATAAAAGTTTTACAAAGTACAAATACAAAGTTTAAACCTAAACCAAACTTAGACCCCCAAAAGATTCAAAAGGTAAGGATGTCATGGACAATGACGTCTTTTAAATGACCATAAATCTCTCAAAAATTACCTGAAAAGTAAGTAAAATAAGAAGGCGTGCTATAAAGCTCAGTGATAAATCAACTTACTAGAAGTAGTCGTAAAGGAATCTAAATTCTTAAATTTTCAGTTTAAAAAAAAAATCGCAGAGAATTTATCTTTTTATTTCAAAGCATAGTTCTAAGAAGACTTTAGATTTTTCCTCCAGTTATTTTCCTCATCTTTTTATCACAAAAAAAATAAAAATCACAACAACAATTTATTTAAATTTCTCAATCCATAACTTTATCTTACATAACATAACATTAGCTACAATACTTCTCAATTCACAAAAATCAATAATTTCATGTCTCCCATGGGCCAATCACAACACATACCCCTTATGGGTCAAACATCACTTGTGCCTCTCATGGGTAAATCAAAGTTGTTGACCCATATTTAATTTTAATAATGACAAAACACTACTTTAATTGTACTAACAATTTTATCTAAATGTTTAAGCGATAAAACCATTCAGCAAAGAAACAAACTACAAGAACTCAACTAGATTCAAATGCCAAGACAAGACATAATATATAAAATAGGCATTAAGGTATTGAAAACAACTGTAAATCTCTCATGTTCAAATACTTAGCTTGACCTATGGCTCATTTTGCAAAAGGATTTTGACAAAACTATTAATACAAATGTTTCCAAGTCAAAAACAGTTTTAATACATGAAAAACTGGGTTGAAAAGAAACCCAGTCGACTGGCTCGAAAGGAAACTCAGTCGACTGACTCTTTATACAAGTCAACTGGGGTATGGGACAGAAGGTCTCTAGTCGACTAGCAACTGGAACAGAGAGTTCCCAGTCGATTGGTGCTTAGGACCCAGTCGACTGGTACTCCCTAATAGCCTAAAAGTGAAGTTTCTCACTTGACCCAGTCGACTGGTACAAGGACCCAGTCGACTGGTAATTCGAAAACATGACTGTTTGAGACGCGGGACTTAAGCATTTAATGCACCAAACCTACCAAGTCAGTGTCTAACGGCTATATTGATTCAAGACTATATAAACCCACTTCAATGAGCATTTAAAAGAGAAAGAGAACACATTCAATTCACAAGTTTGCTAATTAATTCTCAAAAGCTTTGAAAATTTTATTATTTAGCCATACTTCAAGTTTATTCTTGAAAGAAAGATATTGTTTATTTGTAAAAGCATTTATTGTTATCTCTCTACCATTTACTTTACAGCAAATCTCGTTTATTGTAAAGGGGAAAAAATTGTAATAATTCTTAGAGCGTTTAGGATTAAATATTTTTTGTAAGCTTCCGTGAGGATGAGATTAGCTTCTGTGAGGAAAGGATTAGCTTCCATAAGGAAAGGGAATGGCTTCCGTGAGGAAAAGATTGGTTGTAAGATTTGTACAACACCCGTGAAGTTGTACGACTAAAATTTTTAATGGATTATTTCAAGGAGGTTCCTTGAAGAGAGTGTGCGTAGGTCGGAAGGAATTCAATATTGTCGAACCACTATAAATTGAGTTTACACTTTCTCTTCCTTAAACTCTTTTACTTAAAGCACATTACTTGTTTTTATGCCTTGTGCATTTAACTGTTTTTATAAACTTGCAAGTAATTAACAAAAGTTTTTAAAAACCCAATTCACCCCCCCTTTGGGTTTGAACCTCAGTTTACAATTGGTATCAGAGCTTCGTTCTCAATTTCAGGCTTAAAATCATTGAGTTGATCCGATGGCATCTAATAGCTATTCTGAAGGATATTCCTATACTAGGCCTCCCTTGTTCAATGACTCCAACTATAACTATTGAAAAAATAGGATGAAAATCTTTGTCGAATGACAAGATTACAATCTATGGAGAGTCATTGAGGAAGGACCTAGAATTCTTATAAAGGAAATAACTATTGGAGAAATCAATCATACAATGTTTAAACTCAAAAATGAGTTTAATAAAGAGGATTGTAGAATGATGTCTCTAAATAGTAGAGCCACATGTATTTTACATTGTGTTTTAGATATTTTTGAATATAATAAAAATTTTGCTTGTGTTTCGACTAAGGAGATTTGGGACAAATTGCAAGTTATATATGAAGGAACTAGCGAAGTTAAAAAATCAAAATCTATATGCTAGTGTCCGAGTACGAATCTTTTAAAATGTCTCATAACGAAACAATTTCTCAGATGCACACACGTTTCACCACTATTATTAATGGTTTAAAGCTTCTTGGTAGGAACATTGAAGATTTTGAACTAACAAGGAAGACTTTAAGGTCTTTGCCACCCACTTGGAAAGCAAAGAAGATAGTTATCACGGAGGTTAAAGATCTTGACAAACTTGATGTCGAAACACTTCTCGGATCACTATTGACATACGAGATAGACGAAATGAATCCCATTGTCAATGATGATGAGAAGAAAAAAAAAGGTGATTGCTCTCAAAGCCTCTACGAGCAATAAATAGGAAGAAACGTAAAAAGAGGTAGAGAGCAGTGAAGAAGATAGTGAGATGGCTCTAATCACCAAGAGGTTTCATAGGTTCTTGAAGAAGAGCAAGAAACCTTACACAGAGGATCCCACTTCAAAAAGGGAACTGGTTGTGTGTTATGGTTGCAAGAAGCCCAGTCACATCAAGACTGATTGTACAGCGACAAGCAAACCATATAAGAGCTTCAAAAAGAAAGCTATGATTGCAACTACTTAGAATGATGACGAAGAAAAAGAATTCTCGGACAATGAGGTCAGATACGAGGAGATTGTCAACCTATGTCTAATGGCAATCGACGACGAAAATGAGGTATCAAATTCTTCTCATTCTAATAATAACATTGTTAGTAGTAGTGAAGAATTAATAGAGGTTATAAATGAAATGCATGAAGAATTGAAGAAATTCGATTCTAGGAATACCACCCTAAAAAAGGAAGTCTCATCTCTTTCTAAAGAGATAGAAGGCTTAAAGGAAGAAAAAGAAAAACTATCTTCTATGCTTTATAAATCTTCTCAAGATTTTCTTAAAGATGAAAATGAAAACTTAAAGAAGAAAATAATAGAATTGAATGACACTATATCAAGACTTATGCTTGGAAAAGAAAAGCTAGATGAAGTGCTATCTTGTCAAAGGTTAAGTGGAGGAAAATCTGGGTTGGGTTATTCTCTATTAGGCAAGCAAAAATCAAAAGAGACCTTATTCATGAAAGTAACTTGTGTGAATGAAGCCTCTACTTCCAAGGCCACTAGCAAGATCAAAAGTACTCCCTCAATATATGCTAGTAAGTTTAAAAATGCGAATGTAAATTCTAATACATATACTAGAGGTAAGCATCCTAGAAATACTCATGCATATATGTATGCTCACTCAAGAAATGCATATAAACATCCTAGGAGTAACCATTATGTGCATCTTAGAGACAATATATATACTCATAACTTGCACACTACACATGCACATCCTAGGAATTACCATCATGTATATCTTAGAAATAATATATATGTTCATTATAATGCAAGTACACATCCTAGAAATCATTATCATACATTTCCTAGAAATGACCTGTATGTTCACAATCTTCACAATAGAAACATGTATCCTATGAAAACTTATCCAAGGAACTATAGGCATACACAATTAAGAAATCCTAGAAATTTCAATAACTATTATCTTAGGATTGTGCATCATCAACATGTCTATAAATATAGAGCACCTTACAATGTTAAGAAAGTATGGGTCCTTAAAAGAACTGTATTTTCTAGGACTAACCCCAAAGGACCCAAGAAATTTTGGGTACCTAAGAGTGAAATATATCCTTGTGTAATGTAGATACGTCTCCACACCAAGGAAAAAGGTAACTATTGGTACCTTGACGGTGGATGCTCAAAGCACATGACCGGTGATTGAAGTGTATCTAAAGAGCTAACTTTAAGAGATGGCAGACATGTCACCATTGGAGATAACACAAAGATAAAAATCATCGGGCATGAAAAAGTTGGTAATAATTTCTCAACCATTGATCATGTATTATTTGTGCAAGGCCTTAATCCAAATTTACTAAGTATTAGTCAACTATGTGACAAAGGCAACAAAGTTATATTTGAAACTTCTCATTGTCTAGCTATAGACATAAAGAGTAACAGGATCAAGTTTGTTGGCCATAGACACGAAAATATCTATATAGTTGATTTAAAATCTTTGTATTCAGAAAATGAAAAATGTTTTCCTGCATTTAGTGAAAACCTATGGCTATGGCATAAAAGGATTGGCCATGTGAATATTGATTTGCTTAAAATAATTTCAAGAAAAGATTTAGTCATTGGACTTCCAAAAATCAAATTTGAAAAAGACAAGGTATGTGATGCTTGTCAATTGGGAAAACAAACTAGAATTTCTTTTAAATCAAAAAATGTAGTTTCAACCATTAGACCATTAGAACTTTTGCAGGTCCAATAAGTATCTTTGGTCTAGGTGGCCATCAATATGCTCTTGTTATTGTTGATGACTATTCAAGATATACCTTTGTTATTTTTATTGCTTACAAGGATGAAGCTTACAAAGGATTTGAACTTTTGTAAAATGGCTCAAAATAAAATAAAAAAAGAATTTTTATTTCAAGCATTAGAAGTGATCATGAAAAAGAATTTTAAAAAGAATTTTTTTTCAAAATTTTGTGATGAAAATGGAATTGATCACAACTTTTCGGCTCCTAGAACTTCTCAACAAAATGGAGTTGTTGAGAGGAAAAATAGAGTTCTAGAAGAATTTCTAAGAACAATATTTTGTGAAAATAGCTTGCCAAAATATTTTTGGGCTGAAGTCGTAAACACTTCTTTCTATATCTTAAATAGAGTTTTAATTAGGTCTATGCTTAACAAAACTCTATATGAATTATAGAAAGGTAGAAAGCTTAATATCTCCTATCTTTGTGCCTTTGGGTGTAAATACTTTATCCTAAATAACAATAAAACTAACTTGGGTAACTTGGCCTAGTCTCAGGATATTCAACCTCTAGTAAAGCTTACAGAGTCTTAAACAAAAGAACTCTAGTGGTAGAAGAATCTGTACATGTAGCCTTTGATGAGTCTAACCCAATTAGTAGTTGAGTAGTTTCTTTCAATGATGATGCAGATTTCATTCCAAGAACAGAAACACTTACTCCCATTGTTGACCCAAAGGAGAGCCCACCTCAAACAAGTCAAGAGGTAGAAGCTCTCAATCTTGATTAACCATCTACAAGTCAACAAGAGGATAGTATTCCTAAAGATTGGAGGTATGTAAATTATCATCCAATCGATCAAGTGATTGGTGATCCTTCACAAGGGGTAAGAACTCGTTCCTTTATTAGAAATATTTACAATTGTGTAGCTTATTTATCTCAAATAGAACCTAAGATGCTTTTAGAAGTCGAGAAAGATGTTGATTGGATAAATGCTATGCAAGAAGAAATAAATCAATTTGAAAGAAACAATGTATGGAATCTAGTTCCTAGACCAAAGAATCATACTATAATAGGAACTAAATGGGTATTTAGAAATAAGATGGATGAAAATGGAATAGTAACTAGGAACAAGGCTAGATTTGTTGCTAAGGGATATAACAAAGAAGAATGAATAGACTTTGATGAGACCTATGCTCCAGTAGCTAGATTAGAAACTATTCGAATGCTATTAGCCTTTGCATGCTTTAATAAGTTTAAGTTATTTCAAATGGATGTAAAAAATACCTTTTTAAATGGCTTTACAAAAGAAGAGGTGTACACTGAGCAACCTCTTGGTTTTGAAAATCCTAGTTTCCAAACAATGTCTATAAGCTTTCTAAAGCTCTATATGGGTTGAAGTAAGCTCCAAGAGCTAGGTATGAAAGACTAAGTAAGTTTTTGCTTGAAAATAATTATACAAGAGGAAAAATAGACACAATCTTCTTCACAAAAACTCACAAAAATGACATACTACTAGTCCAAATATATGTTGATGATATCATATTTGGGACTACTAATGAATCTATGTGTCAAGAGTTTGCTAAGTGCATGCAAGGTGAATTTGAAATGAACATGATAGGAGAACTTACCTACTTTCTTGGACTCAAATCAAACAATTGAAAGGAGGCATCTTCATCAATCAATCAAAATACACCAAGGACATTTTAAAGAGGTTTGAGATGGAAAACACTTGGCACTTCTATGAGCACTTCTACAAAACTTGACCTTGATGAAGGAGGTAAGTGTGTAGACACTAAAACTTATAGAAGCACGATAGGAGTTTTATTTTATTTAACTGCAAATTGACCTGATATAATGTTCAGTGTATACATGTGCACTAGATTTCAAGCTAAACCTAAGGAATCACATGTAATTTCAGTAAAAAGAATCCTTAGATATCTACAAGGGACTCAAAACCTAGGATTATGGTAGTCTAGAGATTCATCTTTTGAACTTGTAGGATATTCAAATGCTGAGTTTGTGGTGTGTAGACTAGATAGAAAAAGCATTAGTGAAATATGTCAATTCTTAGGTGCAATACTAACCTCTTGGTTTTTCAAGAAACAAAGCTCGGTTGCGCTATCAACCGTCGAGGCGGAATATGTAGCAGCCGAAAGTTGTTGTGCACAAGTGTTGTAGATGAAACAACAACTAGAAGACTATGGCATAAACTTTAAAGATATTCCAATTCATTGTGATAACACTAGTGCTATCAACTTAACCAAAAACCCTATTTAGCATTCTAGAACCAAACACATAGAAATCAAACATCATTTCATAAGAGACCATGCTAAAAAAGGTGATATAAGACTAGAATTCATTCATTCAGAAGATCAAATAGTTGATATTCTTACAAAACTCTTAAGTGAAGTTAGTTTTTGTAAGATTAGACTATTAATGGGTTTAAAAAACTATGATAAACTGTATGTTTGATTGCATCAACATTCATCATATACATATTTGACATCTAGTGAATGAGTATTAACTCTTATTTAATATATCTCTCACTCAAGATGGCATAGACAAACAAAACTCGTGGCAAAACTCTAAGCTATAGCTCATCTTTTTAAGTTTCTAAAAGGGTCAAGTCGACTGGTAACATGACTCCAGTTGACTAGTAACATACTGCCATTTCAACCAGTTGACTAGTTCAAGTACCTAGTCGACTAGTAGCATAATACTTTGTTTGGAGCCAAAATTTGAATTTCTGGTAACCTACCCAGTCGACTGGTATAGATGACTCAGTCAACTAGTATTTCTCTGCTAATTTACCCAATCGACTAGTATTCCGACCCAGTCGACTGGTATGTCAAAAATTCTCAAATTAAAAAGGACCCAATCGACTAGTGCCCTAACCCAGTCGACTGGTATCGCGATTCTATAAATAGTCACTTCAATTTTTCAAGTTTTTCACGTCATTTTCAAAACCCTTTAGCTTTCTCTTTCTAGAAAATCTTTGATTTATGTCTACAATCTCACAAAAATACTCCATAGAATCCTTAATCTCCTCCCCCATTACCTTCATTTCAACTTTTCATGGTTGAAAAATCTGTTTTTCCCAAAATCTCTCAAATTTCTCCCTAAAAACACTTTCTTCCAAATGTTTGAGAGAATCCAGATCAAAACCACCGTTGAAGGACCTCACATGCCTACACAGCCATAGTCCAAGAAATCCACGACATCGGATGCCAAAAGAAAGGGCTTGGTAGGTTCCTCGAGCAGAAAGGCGAGGACTGAGCTACATTCTTTTGGAGTCCAACCGCCAAAGAAAGGTCTATCATTCAAAACAAAAATATCATGATGAGTAGATTTGTTGACTTCGATTCTATCAGTCATAAAAATTTTGACATTTTACCTCCTTTCGAGGCAGTGACACCACTTGTCAAAATTCACCAAAAATACTACCTACAGCTTATTCACCGGTTCTACGCAAACTTGGTGAAGCCTAGTCCACTAACTCTTCATTTCAGAACCAGTGTGATGGGTGTGGAGTTTGAGGTGAACACTGACCTATTGTTGAGCATTCTGAGGATCCTAGTGGGAGGGATGGCCGGACAACTTCAATTATGAGGAGGCATGCCAGATCGTTAAGGGAGACCCTAACTACATCTTTAGGCCCATGACATTTCATACATGTAGTGATATGCCCCTCGACTCAAATCTGTTCAATCTCATCGTGAGTTAGACCATCCATCCCCGACTTAGGAGTCGGGGCTATCTCTCGAAGATAGATGTAGTATTGATTTGGTGTCTCAAAACTGGACACCACTTCAATATCTACCCCTTACTGCTCGCCAACATAATAAATGGTGAAGCTAATGACTCCAAGTGACTTCCCTACGGGATGCTCATAACCTTTATCCTCTAGCATTTCTAGGTCCCCCTTGCCTCTGAGGCTTAGGACATCGGCCCTAAGGACATCATCAATATCTCTTCTCTAAAGAAGATGGGGTGCACTATCTATGACGGAATGATCTACTCCAAGGCCAGGAAGAACATAAAGATTGGAGAGGGTGACAGCAGCGAGGAGGACGTCAAGGTTCCTGGTGAAGCAACTACTCCCACTGCTATGGATACTGATGACCGAGCACCCAGTCCATAGCATGGTAGTTCTAGTACTGGTCAGGATGAATACGACAATCTACTATAGGCTATTTCGAGCCTCCAGTTATCCATACAGTTTAGGTTCCAGAGCTTGAGCTCTTCCGTTGATTCCATGCACCGTGACCTTTGCACACTTTGTGATGATTTTGAGCTATATCGAGAGCACACAGAGGGATCCTTGGCTAAGCTTTGGGATCTTATTCGAGACAGCTCTGATTCCCCCGCTCGCTGAGCTTTATGTTTTATCCCTTTTCATGTATATATAGCTCTTAGATGGTTGTAGCATGAACATTCAATTTTCATTCACATTTTGAAATCAAACAAGCTTTCTATAAGCTCACATTAGATGGATGTACATAAATTGTTGCTTTGATTTACGCTTTTAGTATTTAGCTCATATCTATATCTTAGTTTTATGTTATATGGTTGCTTGGCTTATAATATTCATGCTCAGCTATATGCCTTAATTACTTATATGAGTGTAAAAACTTCTGACTCTTCCCAGGAAGTCTTCCCAAATCTGAAACATGCCTAGTTTTTACCTACAAGTTTTTTTTTTGTTGCCTTATCTTAATAGCTGTAATGTTTATCTTGCTTATTTTTTAGGTTTTCACCCCTTTTTTTACTATTGTCAAAACGGGAGAGAAAAAGGAAAAAAAGAGAAAAATCAATGTAAACTTATAATAGAGCATAGATTTAGGGGGACATCGCTCCGAACACTTTGATAAATATAACTCTGTCTTAATTTAAGTGGTTGGGTTCATTATAAACTGCGTTTGAACTACTTGACAAGTTGGTTTTATCTTAAAAACAGAGGCAACTCTGCCTAATTTTCTCTAAAATCATAGCACTTAGTTTTTAAAACTGTTTTTCTCTGATTAGTTTTGTCTTCATAAAAAAAGGGGATATTGTTTACCCATATTTGATTTTAATAATGACAAAACATTACTCTAATTGTTCTAATAGTTTTATCTAAGTGTTTAAGCAGTAAAATTATTCAGCAAAAAAACAAGGTGCAAGAACTCAACTAATTTCATATGCCAAGACAAGACAGAAGATATAAAATAGACATTAAGGTATTGAAAACAATGGTAAATCTCTCATGTTTAAATATTTAGCTTGACCTATGGCTCATTTTACAAAAGGATTTTGACAAAACTATTGATACAAATGTTTTTAAGTCAAAAAGAGTTTTAATACATGAAAAACTAGGTTGAAGGGCAACCCAGTCGACTGGCTCTTTATACCAGTCGAGTCGGATATGGGACAGAAGGTCCCCAATCGACTGGTGTAAAAACCCTGTCGACTGGCAACTGGAACAGAGAGTTCCCAATTGACTAGTGCTTAAGACTCAATCGACTGGTACACCCCAATAGCCTAAAATGAAGTTTCTCACTTGACCTAGTCGACTGGTACAAGGACTCAGTCGACTGGTAATTCGAAAATATGACGGTTTGAGATGCGAGACTTAAGCATTTAAAGCACCAAACCTACCAAATTAGTGTCTAACGGCTATATTGATTCAAAGCTATATAAACCCACTTCAATGAGCATTTAAAATAGAAGAGAACACATTCAATTCACAAGTTTGCTCATTAATTCTCAAAAACTTTGAAAAATTTATTGTTGAGCCATTCTTCAAGCTTATTCTTGAAAAAGAGATATTGTTAATTTGTAAAAGCATTTATTACTATCTCTCTATCATTTACTTTACAGCAAATCTCATTTATTGTAAAGGGGAAAGATTTGTAATAACTCTTAAAGTGTTTAGGATTAAACACTTCTTTGTAAGCTTCCATGAGGAAGGGATTAGCTTCCGTGAGGAAGGGATTGGTTGTAAGGTTTGTACAACACCTATGAAGTTGTACGACTAAAAATTTTAGTGGATTACTTCAAGGAGGTTTCTTGAAGAGAGTAGACGTAAGGTCAAAAGAAATCCGATATTGCCAAACCACTATAAACTAAGTTCACACTTTTTTTTCCTCAAACTCTTTTACTTAAAGCACATTACTTGTTTGTATGCCTTGTGCATTTAACTATTTTTATAAACTTGCAAGTAATTAGCAAAAGTTTTTAAAAACCTAATTCACCCCTCTCTTGGGTTTGAACCTCGGTTTACGAAAGTCTTCAATTATACACCAATCATCCATTATGCAAATGTAATGCAATGCAATACAATGAACGTTCAATTCTTTATTTAATTCATTTCATTTTACTTCATCTTCAAATCATATTCAATCTATCCTCATTTACCCCTTTTTGGGTTAATCATAAAAAATGGATGTCTCCCATCATAAATAATTCAGATCCCCTCCATACCCTTTACTAGGTGAGGTCCATACATCTCAACAACTAGGATCCCCTCCCTACCCTTTATTAGGTGGAATACTATCTTTTAGAAAACTAAAATCCCTTCCCTACTCACTTACTGGGTGGAGTCCTAACCTCCCATGATTACTTTATTCGTTTACATTATCATTAAGAAATCAAGTTACATAAAAGGCATTCACAACACAACAATATTCAACACAAGTAATTAAACACTCAAATCATAATGAACCACTATATCCATAAAAGAATATATCATTTAAACAAATCAACAATTTCTCAAACATAATATTTATCAGTTAATCATATCACAACAAATTATCAAAATAAACACATCAAGACCTATTTACTCATATTTACTTTACGTTCATTTATATACTTTATGTCTTTTGTATCCCCTTAATCATCAATTAAGATAATCATATTATAATCCTTCTTCGAGGTACAACCGTATATTATTTTATATAATTCTTTAAATCATCCCTTATTCATATTTCCATAATCTTTTAGATTTATACTCTTTTAACTTTTCATTTTTTATTGTATAGTTTACTACTCTTACTAAAAGTAAGGTGAAACTCACCTTTGAGAACCCAACTTAGCCACAAACCACTTCTTAGCCAAGAGATAAAACTTATAGTTATCCTAAGGTAATGTCAATTAAAACCAACAACCAAAGTATAAGTAATTTAAACATGTTCTACTTAAGTCAAAGGTCCAAAATCTCAATTAAAATCATAAAGTTACCCTCACGGGTTTAGAATTTGAAAGAAGTGAAAAAATTTGATGGGAAAATCTAAAAACGGTGTTGCACAGTTGACTGTCCAGTTTTCACAATAGATTGTGAGAGTTTCTATCTCTTGCATAGTTGACTGTCCAATTGCACAATCGAATGTGTTTGAGACTTGAAGTTTATGCCTCTTGCACAGTCGACTGTCCTAGGGACTGAAACCTAGAAAATGCACGAACTTCAACCTTTTTCTTTTCTAAAACCCTTAGATCCTTCATTAAACACCAAATCTTTTGAAACACTATTTCTTGAGAGTTAAAGATCAAAACTTTACATCACTCATGAAGACATTTGAATTCAAACTTCCCAAATCAACAATTTTTTGTACAAAACCTATTTTCTCAAACCTTTCTCAAGAGAACTTCAAAATTTTAGAGTTTTAACTCACAATCATACATCAACAAAAATGATTGATGATAAAAGATGAAGAGTAGCAAAAGTTTTTACCTTAATCTTTACCAAGAACTCCCATTTTCCCCTTTTTGTTATTCTTTTTCCTTCATTCTTTCCTCTCTCTTTTCTCTTCTCTCTCTCCTAGTCTCTCTAGACTATTCTAAGGAAAAATCTAATTTTCTTTCCCCTTTATATAGCCAAATTCTCCCTTAATTGCACACAGCCCTTCACCTTGTGTCTCATCCACATTTTACCCTTGTACTCTTTAAAAACTTTAAAAAATTACCTACTTGTCTTATTACTCTTTCAAATTTTCACAACTTCTCACAAAATATGATTTCATTACTAAACTCCAAATTTATTTACTTGATCTCAAATTTCACAAATCCTAAAACTAATTAACCATGACTCACAACTAAACAAATATATCGAAAACGCATCGAAACAAAACTCCTAAATTGAAATATTCTAATTAGGAACTGGTCCTCACATATGTGATAGTTGTTTTGATTTGTTAGTATAATGTGAATTGAGACGTTTCCTTTTTCCATAATATATGTAAAGAGGATGGGTATGATTAAAGATATACATACATGTACATGACAATATATGGATATATGTAACTATATATGAATGATATGGAAACAACAACTCAAAACCGGATATATGATAAGGCTCGGTAATTTATATTTAAAAAAGAGTACTTTTGGTAAGTGAACATCTCTGGGATTTTTAGCTCACTCCTGCCTCTCTTTTATTCCCCCCCCCCCCCCCTTAAATGATTAGCAATGATTTTGGTGTAAGCTCTAATGAAGAGCTTGCTAGTTGGTATTTTTTTATGTAGGTCCACATAAATGGCATACTCAACATATTATTTTAGAGTCTAGTTCTTAATAGTCATTTTGGGAAAGTTGTTTGATCATGGCCATATAAAATTCAATTTTTCCAAGTGTATTGTAATTTATATGCATTGTTTTGAGCTGGAGTTGAGGTAATGATGATGTTGTATATAATTGGATATGTGGATATAAGTCATGATGTATTTGTGGAACTGTGACTATGTGGTTGTCTTAGTATCATGTGAAAACACATTTACATATTAGGACTCGATACTTAAAGGTAATGATTTTGTTCCAGGTAAGACTCGTATGGGATGGATTGTTACATCTTGTGCGCCTTGTACGACAATCTTTTTTTTTTCCACAAGTTGAAGCACATCGATCTACACCCTCATTTATTACCCCCTAAGGAGGGAGGAGCTTTGGGTATCTAGACAGAGTTGTGGGGAAGCGAGAGAGGTAAGAGTGGTGCCCTACAGGTCTAGAAGTCAGTTACTCCACAAAACTAAACTGACTTTATGTAAAATGTCGTTTTTGAAAACTTTTATTCCAAACTTTCCATAAAAACTCGAATAGTTAACCTCACAAATCGTCACTATGATCATAGTAATCATTAATCATCCGCCACAAGTCATCGTACTAAACTCGATCACTCATGTCTTAGTTTTTTTCTTTGGGAGGCTAAGATGGTGATCCTTATTAATTAAGGGGTACAAAATAAGGTGTCTACACCCACATGGGCCACTCACACCACTCTCTTCCCCGCGCACGAGTCTCACCTTTCTTCAACTGGTTTCTGGTTCGGGGAGAAAAAGTACAAAAAATTCCTACTTTAGTGAGGTTGTAGTTAAGGGATAATCAATGCCAATTTTGTCCAAATCAGTTATATGGTACAATGCTAACTTGTTCCTTAAATAGAGCAAGTTAACATTATATATATATAAATATATAACACTAAAGGCACAAGTTTGCATTGTGCCCAAATTAATTTGGATAAATGCCCTTGAATGTTCCCTAAAAACTCATTAAAGTAGGATTTTTTTTTTAAAAAAAAATTCACACCTCACACTAATCAGACTGGAGAGTATGGTCCACAAGGGTAGTTCTCGACAAAACATTAGGCCACCAAAATTTTTAGATCTTCTAGATGTTCGATTTTTGACACGGTGGGCTAGTAAGTTTTCGATAATAGTTGTTAGAATATGCCAAATCTAAAGTGGAGCCCATTCAATTTGCACGGGCGGAGCGTGAGATTGACCGGTTGGGCAGAGGCAGTGAAACTGGTGTCGGAATGTAATTCTCGTCAAACTTATTCCAACAATACCAAGGGTATACTTATCTAACCACCGATTGACTCGATATCGAAAAATGTCGTTGAAGGTTAAAAAATTAAATCAATGATTTAGTGAATTACCCAACTGCCCCTTCTATTTGTTTTAGAGAAATTTGAATAGCAATTCAATAAACCCATTGATTAATTTTTTTAACCTCTAGAGACTTTTTTTGCGATATCAGACTACCTGGTGATCGAAAAAGTGCACCGTGTATCGTTGGAATCAATTCGATGAGAACTACATTCAAATTTGGGTTTACCGTCATTCGCTGGTCGAGCCACCCTTACGTGCCACCCATATGACAAAGGAGGCTTGGCTTTAGATTTGCACTATTCTAGTAACTATTGCCAAAAATCACCACTACCATCACCAAACCTGATTTTGGACATGTTACACTATTGTCGAAACGTTGCCCCATTATGTTGCTTGAAAACGTCACACGCCCCCCCCCCCCCCCCCCCCCCCCACAAACACTACCGGTGTGTAAGTGGGATTGCCCCAGTGAACAATATCTATTGACTTTTAATTTCATTTTTTTTCTAAATTAACAAAAAAAAATCGTTATTTTAATGTGGTTTTAGGGATATTCAAGGGTATTTTGGTTTAAATAAATTTGAACACAATCCTAACTTATATCGTAAGTGTGACACAATATATATACTCTAGTAGAAAGGGTACACCGTATATAGAGAAATTATTGTATGCACCCGGTGCAAGAGAAGAGATAGTACATTGGGTGCACATTACAAGAAAAATGGGTATCACCGACGGCGTCTTCCTGTCAGTGTTGCCTTTTCTACCATTAGTGATAATTATCTCTAACGGAAGCCCGTTGGTGATAAACCGTCGAACATATCTTCCTCGATGATAGAAATTTTCTCTATCGACTTTAATATCCGTCGAAGAAAATAGTATCATCGACGGCTATCAGCGACGGACGAGCCATCGGTGATGTCTCTTCCCAAAAATTAAATGTTGGTCATTTTTAATAAATAATAATAATAAATACCTTATTATCGATGGATAATTCCATCGATGATAGTATTTTTCCAAGAAAAATGAAGACGTATCACCAACAAAATAATTCATCGGTGATTTTATTTTTTCGAGAAAAATCAAGCTGTATCACCGATGGATTTAGTCCGCCGGTGAGACTAATTTTCAAAAAAAAGCAAGCCGTATCACCGACAGGCCTATTCTGTCATTGATTGTACTTTCCCATTTTCCGTTCTCACTATCACCGACGAAAATACAATTTTTTTTATTTTAATTTTTTTGTTATTTCTCTGTGCATTACCTGTAGTAAAATACATATATGTAATTACATAAGTGAAATCCTATTTCCATAGCCAAAAGAGCCAAAACCCATTACATAATCTCCATCATCAAGTACAAATTAAATAGATAAAACAATACTTATCTCTCAAAAATACAATATTGATAAATAGAAAACAACAAATCAAAAGTCTACCAAGTCGGTGCCATTATCGTCTCGGGTCTCAACATCATCCTCAGGAGGTACGGGAACCTATAGAAGAAAACAAAAGGCATAAGATATATATTCAATACATATATGTATAAACTAATGAATACGAAAATTAATAGCAATTAAAAGTTTTACACTGGTACTATTTAACCCAAATCGAAACTAAAGATCTGAAATGGATTCTGTTTGTTCCCACGAGTTACATTCGACTCCACGAACATGTTGATACCCCCGGTTCATCTATTACTCGACTATTTTACAATTCCACCCTAAAAATTGCAAGTGTTGAAATTTATTAGGCCAAAACACACACTTTTGGAAGCCTAGTGATTTAAAACGGATTTCGCTTGTTGCCACGAGTCACATTCGACTCCACGGACGTGTCGGTACCCCCGATTCATCCATTACTAGGCTATTTTACAATTCCACCCCAAAAACCATTAACTTTTGAACTTTATTAGGCCAAAACACACACTTTTGGAAGCTTAGTGATCTGAAATGGATTCCGATTGTTCCCACGAGTCACGTTCGACTCCACGGACGTGCCGGTACCCTCGGTTGATCCATTACTTGACTATTTTACAATTCTACCCTGAAAATTGCTAATTGTTGAACTTTATTAGGCCAAAACACACACTTTTGGAAGTGTAGTGATCTTAAACGGATTTCGTTTGATCTCATGAGTCACGTTTGATCTCATGAGTCACGTTTGACTCTACGGACGTGTCGATACCTCCGGTTCGTCCATTACTCGACTATTTTACAATTCCACCCTAAAAACTTCTAGTGTTGAACTTTGTTCCCATGAGTCACATTCGACTCCACGGACGTGCCGGTACCCTCGGTTCGTCCATTACTCAACTATTTTACATTTTCACCATAAAAACCGCTAAGTATTGAACTTTATTAAGCCAAAACACACTTTTGGAAGCTTAGTGATCTGAAACGAATTCCTTTTGTTACCACGAGTCACGTTTGACTCTACGGACGTGCTGGCACCCCCAGTTCGTCCATTACTCGACTATTTGACAATTCCACCCTAAAAACTGCTAAGTGTTGAACGTTATTAGGCCAAAACACATTTTTGGAAGCCGTCACACTTTTGAAAACAAAAGGCATAAGATATTGAACTTTCGTTTAATTGAAATTTACTTACAGTGGGTGGTTGACGTGCCGTCACAAAGTGTTGCATCATCTGTTGCATTACTACTGCTGCTGCACCACCTGCTGTAGTTGCTACTCAAATTCATGTCGCATTTCTAATTTTTCTTATTGAAATTGGTTCTCTATGCTATCAACACGTGTTTGTAAGATCTACCTTATTTTTCTTTCTTCTTCCAATTCCTGTTGCACCGTTTGCCATCATTGAACAACATTAAGCATGATGCGTTCGATCTATTTGTGGAACTGCTTATCAGAGAATCACAACTAAACATGCGACCACTAAGCATCCCACCAGATCGTAAAACCGTCCCTTCTTTATCCCTCTAAATGCTTCAACCCATTCACGCTACGCGATCTCAACTTGAGACGATGCGTCAAATTCCTCACCAGTTCTCTCCTGTATGAGTCGCCCATACATTTTTTACCATACAAATTAATACATACAATCAATAATCTTTTTTCTCCCAAACAATATTAATAAAAAGAATTATTTATTGAATGAGTAAAAAATATTTTATGCACATACAACGGTCGTATGTGACCTCCGATCAACATATTTATTTGTCACGGGGCTCTAGTGGGTCTTATTAAATACCTCAACAGGATTAGCTGGTCTGCCCAATTCCTTAGAATGCACATTGGAATTTGTCAACAAAAATTAATTGAACAGGATACATATAAATCTCTCTTTATATATACATATATATAATTGCAGATAAAAAAAGAAATCATACACCAATGACTCCGTATGAGCATCCATACTAATCAACCCCCAATATGGTAGACATGCCAATCATCTCCGGACTGCCTGTTCTGAGACATCGAATTGAAGTGTTTAGTCTAACCATCTGATTCCCACGACTTCACCAAACTATCCCAATATTCTATTTGGATGCCATGACCTAACTTCCCATCTTTTTCACCTCCATCCAATCCATATTGATTTTTCTGTACCCTTATCTTTTGTACATTGATCTCATAATTCATTCATCTAGTCAGCATGGCGGATCCCATCAATTTTGCCGTGGACCTCTCTCGCATATGGTACCTCCTTTGGAATCGTAAATGTATAACGACGCTGCGAACCAAGCAAAGGGTAAATGCAAAAAAATATTAATATATAGCACATGCATATAATTAATATATAATAGATCATGTGAACAGAGAACAAAAAAGATGAGGGAAAAAGTAATACCAAAAATTGGTCCCAAATATATTCTCGGGCATCTGTACTGTAATCGAAATATTTGTTCCATGTGCCACGCATATGCTTATTAATTTGGACAGTAATATTGGTGGAGACATTTTGCATCATCGAAATTTACTACATTCATATCAATAACTGTGAGCACCTGTCACTATAGTAATTAAATTGACTGAGATAATTTGTTGTAATCAAATATACAACACCTGTCACTTATAACTGTGAGCACTGCATAGAAGAGGTTTCTCTTTACTAGGGTCTCTCCCACGAGGTTTCACTGGAGGAGCCATAGAACAACCCTCCTCCCCTGTATATGAGAATGTATGTTGACATATTATATAACACAATTTAACAATTAAATTAGTAGAATGAAAAATAATATAACTAAAAATAATTGTGAAGTTAACATTTTGTTACCAGTTGAGGAGCAACCTGCCTCCTCGGTGGCAATGGGAGGAGTGAATTCAGGAAGATCCCTCCCCACAGATGCTCACCTCCCCATGGATGCTCTACGTCGACCTTTACCTCTCGGCATACTGTTTCCCAAAAACATAAGAAATATCAAATGTTTAAAACTAGCAAGCAGAATAAAAATAAACAATTTATATAAAGTATAAAACAATTTAATCATACAACTCATATAATTATCAACATTCATAAATAAAAGTGATCATACCATTCTTTAATCGACATCCATGTCAGTACTAGAGTTGCTATCTGCGTTTTCTTCTCCCTCTCCATTGGATTCTTCTTCTTCTTCATCATCATCATTTGCGAGAACACGTATATTGAATGGATTTACTTCTTCCATTATACCATAAGCATCATAAAGGATACTAGGTATATCTAGATCAACGTCTACACCGACTTGTGTTGGAACGGTTGGCTAATCCTTTTGGAAGTAATATGCAACTATTGGCACTATATCTTCATCTACATCTTCATACGAAGGGAATTCGACATTGCCCTTAGCCTTTCTTTAACATACTACCCACCAATCATTTCTTTCTTTACTAGTGAAAGGATAAGAGCAGTAGTACACTTTTATTGCTAATGATGCCAACACAAATGGTTCATCTGAGTTAAGCCTTGATTTATACTTAATATCTATGAGACCATGTATGTCTACTTGAACTCCATTCTCAGAATCAAACCAATGGCATTTGAATAATACAATAGTGTTATTAATCCCAATATATTGGAGCTCGACAACTTCTGTCAATATCCCATAAAAGTCGCGTTCATATTCATCGTAACAACTACCTTTCACAAGCACACCACTAGTAATCGTATTCTTATGTTTTCCATAAGACTGGGTATGAAACTTGTATCCGTTGACATTATATCCGGGATAACACTTCACACGCTTCATCGGGCCAAGTCCTATCCCGCGTATTTGCTTGTCAATTGTTTTATCTTTAATTACCTATAATTACAATATAGAGCATAATTATACATAAACCTAAATGCATTAATACATAATAACATATACTTACAATATGATACTATTTTACGTGATATGCCTTACAAGATCACGAAGCCATTTTAAGAAATTCTTCTCACAAAACTTCTCAATTTGTTTGTCAGTTATGCCTCATTGCTCACTCTTCAAGGACTCATCGTATTGTCTACAACAATAATGATGATGAGCAATTTAGTGTCAAATATATGCATATGTGGTGAGAGAACATTACATTTAAACGTAAGTTAAATACTCACTCCACATATGGTATAATTTCAACGCAATTAAAGAGAATATATATCTCTACGGTCTTGAGCTCTTTATCATCCAAGTCTCTAATAGTCTCATGACCAAAAGCACGACCTGGATAATAGAAAATAAATAACCTTTCTCCTTGATAGACAATTCCCCCATTGTCGTTGCGACGAACTCGATTTAATTTTGTCTGAACATTTGGCTCAAAATATTCAAAGATAAAATTGGAGATCTCTTATATAATGTATGCCTCAAGCATGGAACCTTCTACCCGTGCTTTATTACGAGCCTTTTTCTTTAGGCTATGCATATACCTATTTTGCATATATACACACGGATTATAAAACAAAAAATGATATGATATGAAGTTGAGAAATAGTAACATTTGATAAAGAGTAAGGATATTACCTCTTAAATGGATACATCCATCGATATTGCACGAGATCATCCACTTTAGCTTCGTAAGCTAAGTGGATCGACAAATTCTCCATTGAATCAAAGAATGTCAGAGGAAATATCTTCTCAAGCTTGCATAAGATGATGGGAATGTTTTTCTTAAGAACCTTCATATGCTCAACACACAGTTTAGTTGTGCATATGTCCCTAAAGAAGTTACTTAGGTTTGTCAAAGCATCCCACACAAGGTCAAGTAAAAAATCACAAAACTCAAGGGGAATTAATCTTTCTATGAACACGTGGCAATCGTGACTCTTCATCCCATAGAACTTGCACTCGTTTAGTTTAACACATCGTGATAAATTAGAGGCATACCGTTTGGGAACTTCAAATTTGAAACCCATTCACAAGCCACCTTTATCTAAGATTTTTTTAAAGTGTAGGCTGCTTTGGGTTTAAATTTAGGTTTACCATTAACTTCAACCCGCTCCAATTGAGGGCGCCTACAGAACTTTGCCATATCGAAACGAGCGTTAGCATTGTCTTTCGTTTTACTCTTGATGTCCATAACAGTGTTGAAGACGTTGTCAAACACATTTTTCTCAATATGCATAACGTCCAAATTGTGGCAAATTAGATTAGCTGACCAATTGGGCAGTTCCCAAAAGATACTTCTCTTTGTCCAATTATGATCTTTTCCAAATCTAGGTAGTTCTTGCTTTCTACCATTGGTACCAAATGTTATCTGTTCAAAAGACATTACTCTAGCTTTCACTTCTACTCCAGACAACCGTTGTGGCGGCGGGCCACTCTCACATCTATTCTTTATGAAACTCTACTTCTACCTTCTGAAAGCATGATCTACTGGTAAGAATTGACGATGACAATCAAATCAAAATTTTTTATGACCATGTGGTAGACGAAATGATTTGGTGAGCTTCATACAATAAGGATAAGCCAATAGACCATGAGTGCTCCACCCAAAAAAGCATACCATATGCAGGGAAATCACTAATCGTCCATAGAAGTACAGCCTTCATATTAAAATTTTGTTTCTTGGTTGCATCTAAGTAATAACTTCATCCGTCCATAATGCCTTCAACTCGTCTATCAATGGTCGTAGATAGACATCCAGATTCTTACCAGGGTTGTGTGGATCGGGAATTACCAATGATAAGAATAAATTATGCTCTTTCATGCCCATACCAGGAGGTAAATTATAAGGAGTGATAAATACCGACCAACAAGAGTAAGGGGAGGCCAAATGACTAAACGGAGTGAACCCATCAATTGAGAGTCTCAGCCTAACATTGCGCGGTTCGTGGGGAAACTCAGGATGAGTATCATCAAAATATTTCCATGTAAGTCCATCTACCGGGTAGATGACCATGTCTGGTTTACTACATTTTTCCTCCTTATACCATCTCATATATCCAGTAGTTTTTTTTTTTTTTTTTTGACAAATAAAGCCTTTGAAGTCTCGGTTTCAGTGGAAGGTAATGTAACACCTTGTGTGGTATGTCCTTTTGCTTCTTGTTACCGCTTTGTCTAGGTTTAAACCAAGAATGTCCATACACATCACACACTTGCTTGTATTTGTCTTCTTTGTAATACATTATGCGATCATTTGGGCATGCATGTATTGTCTCATATCCAAATCTTAACTCATTCACCATCTTCTTAGACTTGTAAAAGTTTTTAAGCAACTTCTCGTCCTCCGACAACATACTCTTAATTATTGCCAATAATCGATCGAAACAATTCTCAGACATGTCAAAATCTGACTTATAATTCAACAATTGTGAGATTGCCGATAACTTAGTATGCATACAACCATCCCACAAAGGCTCATTAGCATCTCTTAACATATTATAGAACTTAGCACCACGAGGATTTCGATCCTCTTCGAAATCCTAGTTAAATTTTGTGCCAAAAACATCCATTACCATCTCTCCTATACGATTCGTTTCTCCGAAACCGTCCTCTACATGGTGATATGATTGCGTTGAAGGTTCACTTCTCAAATAACTCTCATCATGAAAAATCCACCTATTGTAGTTTGGTGTAAAACCTTTCTTATATAAGTGAAAGGTAACCATATCACGCTTTAAAAACTTAGCATTCTGGCATAGAAAACAAGGACAATGAATACTTCCATTGTACAATCATGATGGATTCCCATATGCAAAGTCAAGAAAACACTCAACACCATTCCTAAATTCTGTTGATACTGCATGATTTACAACCCGATGGTCCATCCAACTATAGTCAACTAACATCGTTCCAGATACTAAAATAATATTGAATCTCTTGTTAATAAAATATTCTAAATATATATATTCTTTCAATTATGCACATTCAATTTTTTAATTTTATTTTTCATACATTTAAAGAACATACATATCGAATCCCAAACATATGGATTTAATGATGCTAAAGTAGAATGAAACAATTATGGATTTAGCATAAAGTTAATTGTTAAAAAAAGTTTAAATTTATATACCTAAATCAATCAATAGAATAAGATGTGCGTAAATCCTGCGAGAGGAAAAATGATTGTTGCATCATGCATATTGATTCATGCTTTCTAATCATCTCATCCAATTCACTAATAGGTAAGGGGTCCTAACACATTCAAGAATGTGTGAATAATGTTGCATTTAGTAGTTCCTTGCTTGTTTTGTTATGACTAGATTTCGGCACCATTTCCCCTTAGTCCTCCAAGTACACGACTTAAATTCGATGCTATATCTCTAGGAAGATAGCCCCGAATTTAGTGTGTACCCAGAGAACAAGGAGAATGCTGCTAAAATATAGTTGAAACAACACAAGCAATGAACTACTAATTGCAAAATTGCTCACGCATTCCTGAACTCTCCACTCTGGACAATCTAATGATTATTTGAACACAAACACTCTCATTGCAAACATATTATCTAATAAGTAACAAGAGCATTTGGGCCGCTCAATAATCGTTAGACGGGCATTCTAAGGTCAGATGCAATGTATGATATATATGCAAATAAAGAATACATAAGACATGCATAATTAAATACATAGAATAAAATCCATACACTAGTCTCCTAGAATGTCTTTTTTTTTTTAATTATGCCTTAAACCACTTACTACACATTTCCAGGTATTTAGCTTAATATTTATCTAACTTGGTATTATTAAATAAACATAGCCAAATCTAAACTAACATGTGGCACAATGCTTAAAGTAACATGAGTGCGTAGACTTAAATGACCAGAGATAGAAAGAGTTAAATGACCAGAGATAGAAAGAGTTAAATGACCAGAAAGACAACTCGATGGGATGGTATAAATAGAGTAACACTATCCCAAAAGTAGTTTACTATTCGTTTCTTACATAATTGCAAGACAAGGTTATAAGCCTAATTCAACAACAACTGGAATTAAAGAAGCATAATAGCTACTTCATATGAATATGGTCTCTCACATCAGTCTTTTCTACAAGACTCAACATGCCACATGGTCCAACCAAACAATTAACTTGCCTAGGTTCTATAATGTTCATATTGCATGAATTCTACAAGAAATTAAGGTATCCACAAAAGCAAAAGTTAGATGCCCATACATTTCGGGTAAGTTTCAATGATGGGAGATTAGAGGGGAGTAGAGGATAAGAGGTGGGGTGTGCACCCTCTTCCCTTGTTTGCGAGTTTCTTTTAAATGAGGGGAGAGGATTTGGAGGACTACGTTTAACCCTTCAAACCCCTTTTTCAATTCCTCCAAACAAAAAAAAAATAAACTTTCATTTCCTCTCTTCTCTTTATATAAAACATCCAAACAAAAGAAAATAATAATCATCAAAATCCTCTCATTCCCCTCTACTTCCATCCGTACCCTCTCATTTTAAACATCCAAACATAGTGTAACTAGACATTTATGTAGCATAATCTGACCATGTACTTCTACAAAAATGGAAGAATGTAACTAGACATTTCTGAAGTGGCAAAGTCCACATATGTTGTGCTTAGAGCATTTTATCTTCCACATAGGAAGTTCAAAAGCCTGGACAATGAAGGAATGTAGTTGAAGGCTGACAGCAAGTATAAAACTATAGTCATATTCCATAAAAATTAGAGGCTAAAATAAAGATGAAAAGGACTCAAATACCCATTCAATCCCAATAATTCTACAAAATGGACAAATTTTTGGCATTTGGAATATTTAAAACAAAACAAACAAAAGAGAACTAAATAATTTTTATGTAACTTGAGACAAACTGAAGCTTCTACTCACAGTCTTCTTTAATAGACCCTTTCTTATGATGATAACAAAGTAGCTTCTACAGATAAAACAAAATATGCTAAGTAAATCGTAGAATCCTAGGCATTTATAAAATCATGAGCGGAGGAAACTAATACAATTGCTCAATTAACAGTTTTCCATATATTTCATGTTTTGAAGCAGATTTAGTTACGAAACTTCTTTGGCCAGTGTTGCTGAGGAAATCCATCTCTCTCATTATGTAAAGAGTTTTGGAGACTTATAGATAAATGGCCATAATATCTGGAAGATCTACTTTTATTTGTCTGTTTATAATGATGATAGTGGTCGCTTGAAGCTTCAACACGTAATTTTGTATGACGTACCAATCTGGTAGGCAGATGCATTTGGTATAAAAATTTGATATCCCATTTTTCTAAATCCACTTATCTAGATGATAACTTAGAATGAATGAAGTTATATCTCCAATTTTAAATATAGCAAAGGAGGCTGAACAAAGATTTGTGCACAAGTAATTTGTTTTCTTTGTGTGCATTTTCCTCATTGCTCTATATTTTTCAAATATTGGCAAGTATAAGAAGTTTAAAACTTACTAGATTTTTCATTCAACTTGAAATCTAAATGTATAATATCAGACAATCTGGAAAATATCCTCATTTGGTCATAAATACTGAGAATGCAAGCTCTCTCCATGACAATTGCAGATCAAATAAAAAAGCTGCTATGGTTGCAACATTTGGAAAAGAGAAGGTGATTTGAAGGGTGAATACAGGAGTGTGCCTTGCAGAAAAGAGAAAAACATATTCTGAATCCATCGAATTCAGTACTACTTAGGGAGAATTTCTACCTGAGGCTGGTTACTTTAAATAATCTCATTACTCTAGGTTAAATATCAATATATACCCTATGATTAAGCCCATGTAAAGTTAGGTCCCCATCTTTTAAAAATTATCACTTAAGTACCCGAGGATCACTCCTTTATCACTTGAATACAACGATGTTAAAATGACTATTTGCCGAGCACGTGAGCATGAATTCCAACTGAAATGTCATGCAAAATGACAATTATATCTTAGTGTTTCATCAAATTTAAAAGTTAAATAATATCCTAAACCACCAAGCAAATTAAAATTCCTCTATATGCTAAACAGACCACTTTTAAACTTCTGATCAATCCATCCCTCCCCATCAGAAGTTCAGAACTGCCAAGTCCTTGGCTCCCAGCCCAACTCAAGCACCAATCAAAGAATTTTCCTTCCATTTTCCCTCACTTTATCTAGAACCAACCACCCCCCTTTTCTCGCCACTCTCTCTTTTGAAAAACCCATAAAACCCCCATGAATTTATTGATTGACGAAACAGTAAAATCAAGCAAATCAAAATCGGTTATTCCAGATAAATCATCTCATCCTAAGTTTTCCTGAGCAACCAAACAGTGCATAAGCAATTCACTGAAATCAAATCAATTTATTACCAGTACAATCGATGCAAAAACAACAGTGATCTCTAATAACATAAACAAACTTACTACAAAACAATACGCAATAACTATCCAGATCAAGCCGCAAGGCAAAACACGAAGAGCAATTAGATTACAGAGAAAGTACTTACCCCGAGTTAGTGAGTTGACTCCGAGAAACAGAGTAAAAGATCGTTTCGATATTGGATTGAGATGATAAAATTAAGGGAGAAGAAGAAACAGAAGCGGCGACTCTGAAACCCTAGCAGTGAGAAACGTATCAATGTAAAAGCTTTATGGATTTGAAAATAAGAAGAAAAAAAGGAAACAATCTGATTTTGTAAGAGAAATTTACCTCAAAATTTGGTTGATTGACGAAGCGACGGTGGCTGACGGCCGACAGTAGCGGGCCTGGCAGCGTGGAGGGAGCAGAACGACGGTGGTTTGGCTGAACGGCTATAAGGCGTTCGCCGAGAGAGAGTGAGGGATTGTCTGGGAACGTGAGAGGTGGAGGGAGTCTGAATGGGTTGAGGGTAGAGGGAAAATTGGGCTTAGGCTCAATTTGGGTTTAGGGTAAAAAATTGGGCTTGGGTACAATTTGATTTCAGGATAGTGGGTTGGGCTTGACCCAAAAAACATTTGGGCTGATCTTATTAGGTTAAAAAATCAAACCCTAAACCCTAAACTGTAATTAACATAGTTTTAATTAACCAACACTAAATTACTTAATTCTAAACCCTGCACCCTAATGCCTTGTTTGGTAAAAGTAATAGAATCAAGTCTGTAATGTTATCGAGAATGTAATGGTTGTAATGGAACCAAGGCTGAAATCTGATTATATTGTTTGGTTAGAATATGGAAAAAACTTTTGAATTGAAACTGAAACTAATTACATTGTTTGGTTAACCTTCATATCACTGGAATGAATTCGAATCAAATTGATTAAAATATGTATGAGAATAGTATATATAAAATTAATCATAATAATTATTATTTTATATTAATATTTAATTAATTTAAATTTTATTTATCAATTATTAATACATACTAATTCGTTAATAATATAATTAAAAGAGATTTTTAAAAAAAAATTATTTTTTACTTTAAAAAATAAAAAAAGATTTATTTATTTTTTCAAATGCATTTATTATCACCGATGAAATATTCTGTTTTAGTCGACAGAAATTAATTCGATCGGTTAATGTCGAAATACTTAGGTTAATTCGATCGAAACAGTTAAATGAAATTTGACTGAAAATTTGATAATTAATTTATTTATTTATCAATTATTAATATATAATAATTCATCAATAATATAAAAGAGATTTTTAAAATAAATTTTTCTGTTTTAAAAAATAAAAAACAATTTAAAATGTTTTAAAAATGCATTTATTATCACCGACGAAATATTCTATTTTAACCGGTTAACCGATCAAAATTAATTTGATCGGTTAATATTGAAATAATTAGGTTAATTCGATTGAAATGTTTAAATAAAATTTGACTTTTATTACTTTAGATATTTTATAAAGTTAAAATAATAAAAAATAAAGGAAAATTTAGGAGATAGCTTAATTTCCTCAATCTCATATCCCTCCCATAACTTGTGTGAATAAGATTTGATTCAAGATCTTTTATGTAATGACAAATTATATACTTTACCAATTCGGGCGGAGCTAGGATTTTACGCTTGGGGGACCAACCGAGATTGAGCAGTGTTCAGACTCAGTTCAAAAGATAAAAAATATTTTGAGCTCGAGCCAAGATCGAACATTTAACTCAACTCATTAAATTATTAACAAATTTGAACTGTGAGTCAACTCGAGCTCAAACTTCAGGAAAAATCCGAGCCATTGAAATTTTAACTACTTCGAACAATTGAACTACAAAGCCAACATTAGTATATCATAAAAAAACAATCTTAAAATGGCTAAAAAAATCAATCAATAAAAAGAGGACTTGTGAATTAAGCCCATTGAAGAAACTTTTAACTTTGTTGAAGATCAAAATAGCCTTGTGGCTATCAAGTGCAACAATGACTCAGGTGTGAAGTGGTATTTATAATATGCACCACACTTTCTCAACACATTTATAAACAATGTGGAATTGAAGGTTGAAAGGAAAAAAAATGTGTAGTGCTTTTTGTTGTTTGATAGAAGAGAGAGATCTCAACGTCTTTATATTTTATTGATGGAGATAGAATAATGAGAACATGAAAACACAAATTCATTTACTAAAAAAAACACAAATTTTAGATGGCAGATATGAATTTATAATAGTTAAAAACATGGTGTTGCAATGGTTATATAGTGTTAGTATTAGTGGTGGCAATTTTGGACACGACACAACACGAAATAAGCGTGTTAGTGTTGAGTATAATCGGGTTTGTATCGTAATCATGTCGACACGATTATGATACAGAAAAATCGTGTCGTGTCGCAGGTTGACTCACCAACCCAAAATGACACGATTAAATTCATGGGTTCGATGAGTTGTGTTGACACGATTATGACCTATGACATGTTTATGACTCATTTAAAAAATTTGTCTATTACATTAAAAAAACAATCCTTAGTGTGTATAAAATAAACTCTAATTCCTATTTGCACCACATCGTAAACACAAAACACTCCCTCACAGACTCATTCAATAGTGACGCATCACAAAGTCTACAGACTCTCTCCTCTCTCCTAATATAGATGATAATTGATAAGATAATGTTTATGTTATTAATTAGACTTTTTATGTGTATTTGGATCATGAATATGTTGGAATTTGGATTATAATTGATTAGATGGATGTTAATGTAATATAACCTATATTTGTTTATGTAATAAACAAGTTGTGTCTAGTTAATCGTGTCGTGTCGGGCTGTCATGTCTAACACGACCTGTTTATTAAACGAGTTAAGCGTGTCGTGTCATGTTACCCGTTTAATAAACATGTCGTGTTAGTGTTAGGTTTTCTTGACACGATTAATAATCGTGTCGTGTTCGTGTCGACCCATTTAGTGTTATACCTAATTTCGACACAACCTGTCAACTCGAATTGCCACTCCTAGTTAGTATTAAAACTTAGAATGTGATACTCATGCCACATCGAAAATAAAACATAACAAGTTAGGGAAGTTTCCCTATAAAAAGCTTCTCCAAGCCTCTTTCACAGATGTTGAAGACCATGAACTTGAATTGCTAATTGCTCAGGAATTTTTTCAATTAGTTTAAACTTTTTATTTTTTATATCGGTAAAATTAATAATTTTTTGATAAATTTCTCAAATAACAATTTGAGGATTTTTTGAATTTTATTTCATTTTACCCTATATAAATATTAATTTTTATAATTTTGGGGGAGCCTGGGCTCCTCATTGTCCCCCCTTCCCTTCGCCCCTGTTTACGTACTTAAGTTAAGTAGCACCACGCAACAAGTTAGTAAACCTGCATGACTATCAGTAGGTGGTGAAGTATAATAAAATTATGACAGATTCATAATTGAATTTTTTTTGGGTAGCACAAACTTGCTATAAATTCTATAGGAGTTGGATGTCTCTTGCTTCAAGAAGATTTGAGCAGTAAAACATTTCACCCTTCTTTACATACGTAAGGGTAGACTGGGTTTAGAAATAGTACGTTAATGATGTGATATTGTTTTTGACCAAGTTTGTAACACTTTACTAACGATTATGGGGTATCTGTAATGAAAAATCCATACTATTAATAAGACAAGTGGGGCAAATGTAATTTTACAAAATACAAGAGATGAGTGTAATGATTGTGGACTTACAATTCTTATTTCATTAAATTCTGAAATTAATGTTGGTGCTTGCATTTTCTTTTCAATTTTCTGTTATGAAACTTACCAACCTTAATCCTTGTATTACTTTTCAGCCAAATGCAGTTGTAAAACAAATAAGTTTGAACCAATGACTTAGAACACAAACACAAACATAAACACTTTTGAACAAACGGTAAGTAATTTGGGTTCACGTGCAAGTTATTTTTTTTTTTAAAGAAAAATGCATAAAGCACCCTTCGATTTGGTTTTATTTAATTTTAATATTAAAATTTAAAAAGTCAAATTTCAATATCAAAAAATTTGTAGTTAAATAAGTAAAGTCCATACCATGTGAATGAAGGAGTATTACCTGAACCTCTCATTGACTATAGAGAAGGGATGGAGGAATCGCAGTAATCATAAGAAGGTTGTTGTTGTGATCTTGGAGATGGAGCTGATGATGGAGGCACCGAGTTGTACGAATTACGATCACAATACCATTCGTAATCTCGTCCTCAACCACGATATTGTGAACCATGCCCCTTACCTTGATCACGCTGATAAGAAAATTGGTTTGTGACAGTGGTGTCACATGCTAATTTTATCCGGGTATATAATTTTTCTAGAAAAGAGAAAAAGGATAAATAATTACCAAACCCATTTTACCCATACAAAGCATCCTTAATCCCCTGCCAAACCCACATCCCCCGCCCAACAAAAAAGCCACCAACCACCATTCTATCTCTCTACGCGGACACCCCCTCCCCTCTCACTTTCTGCTAATCTGCCATTGACCCTTCTCCCTAATCTCGTTCCATTTCCCTCGACGGGAATCTCTAGATCCTTCTAGAACATGACATCTCACTCTTTCTCATCCTCTTGACTCTCTCCGTACCCTGGCAGGGGCTCATCTTTATCCATTTTCCTTTTTTTAATTGTTTTTTCATTCAAAATGAGCGGGAGCATCCTTATCCATTTTCCAAATTTAGCGAATTGGGGCAGCAAGAATAATATGCCTTGTTGGCACATATCTTTCTCCATCTCTCCCTTTTTGTAACGACTCATCTTGAGTTGGTCATCCTTGAGACAGCGTCGTCACATTTTGAAATCTTAACACGATACATATATGCAATAATACAAAAATATATTAACTGAAATTAAAAATTTCATCCAATCCTTAACTCTTTTAAGGGAAAATACTTCATCATCCTCCTTTCAGAAACAGTATATACATATAACAAAATGCATGAAAAGATTTTTATTACAAACTTTTCTCTCTTCTTTCTTACAAAGTCTAAGGACTTTACCACGGGACTTACTTAAGGTAATTTCTTTGCTATCAATTCTAAATTCTATCTACCTTGTCCGCTGCTTGAAAATTTTCAACAATGAGGAGTGAGCTTCACAAGCTCAGTGAATTAAATTTATTAGAAGTACTTGATTATATACTTCCAGTCACATCTTACAATTCATTATTTTCTAATTTACCAATATAAATCATCTATTTCTTCACAGATAATCATTCAATCTTCAAATAATCTTATCATAATCATTCATCTATTATCTCATATAAATCAATAATAACATCCTATTATAATTTCAACCATTTATCAATCTCATCTTAAATTAATCATCAAACATATCAATTTTCTTTTTCATATATTTAATCATCTTAAGATTATCAATTTAACATAATTATTTACCTCGTTATAATCAATCAATCAAATAAATTTTATCATATCATATTGTCATATTTTTTTCTCATCATATCTATCTCTCTGTGAAACTCATTTTTCTATCAATAAATTCCCAATCAAGAATAATACTTTATCATCTCAAGCAATAATAATTAATATTCAAAACAAATGCAATAAATGAATTTAAATTATCAGATCATTTCATATTATCATTTAGGAACATCTTCCCACATGTCTATATGTTTCAACTTAGACCGGCTACCTTCACGGTTCTTTATTTTCAATTAGATTGGCAGCCTTCCCGGTTCTTTTATTTTCAGCTAGACCGGTTGCATTCTTGGTTATTTTATTTTCAGCTAGACCGGCTGCCTTCTCGGTTCTTTTATTTTCATTTAGATCGGTTGCCTTTCTAGTTCTTTTATTTTCATTTAGACCGGTTGCCTTCTCAGTTCTTTTAGACCAGCTACCTTTCTAGTTCTTTTATTTTCATTTAGTTGGCTGATAACGCTCAAACTAACACGCGATTATTGTGTATAGCTGAGGTGTTAATCCCACGATGAAAGCGAACTACAAGAGAAAGTATAAACCTTAACATTAAACGATAAAGTTCAAATAAGAAAATATGAGTTTTACGAATGAAATTAAATAAGAGAGTTGTGAAAATATGATGAAGAATTCAATAAAGAAATAACAAGGTTCTAGGAATCCTTCCTAAGTTCATTGCCTTATTCCTATCTTGACTCAAATGTTTTATCTCAATTACTAGTTTCACATCCCAAACAAGCAATTACTAAATATTCAATCAAAGCACATAAATACCCTAATATAATTGCCATACATTACCCCTTGGTTCCAATTCAAACACACAATATCTATCTTATAAATTATCAAGAAGTGACAATATATTTCAATAATAATACTACAGTAATTGACAAACCTATAAGATAGATCTACCAAAATCAATTGCATCTAACAACTTTGACATAAGAAAAGCTTGACTAGACTTATATGGAGAAGAAAAATGCAATCACCGGATTAAGAAGATCTAAGAGAAGAAAAACATAAATTGCAGTTGTCACATGAATTCAAATCCTTCTTATTTAATCAAAGAGTAAATCATAGACAATGTTTAATAATCAATCCATACAACTGAATCAAAGATAGAAATAAGAACAACTACACCTAGAAACTCATCATTTCGCCTTGCTTGAAGTTTAGTTGGACATGGAGTTCATCCTTGATCACCTTGAAGAAGAAGAAGATAGAAGCTCTCTTCAAAAACTCTCGTCCCCTGTTCTCTGAGTCTAAATTCTTATATATAGCTGTATAGAGACAGCTTTATAGATTGAAAAGTCGCCCTAGGGTTTCTGTTCAAGCCGTGTGCTTCTGTTGCTATCCAGGCCCGGTTCTGCTTGACATTTGTCTACTAAAACTGGCATAACTTTCTCTAGAAAATTCACATTTACAAGCTATAAAATTCTTCAGAAAATAGACATTCGGATCTTTCCAAGCATATATGGTTCATCTCCTGGTTCTTCTTGAATCAATACAGTTTAATTTGTAAAAATGATCGATCTATCACGTTGAAATCACGCATAGCCTGACCTTTGTCTACTAAAACTGTCATAATTTTCTCTAGAAAAATCACATTTATAAGCTATGAAATTCTCCAGAAAATAGACATCCGGATATTTTCAAGCATATATAGCTCATCTCCTAATTCTTCCTGAATCAATACAGTTTAATCTGCAAATATAACTGTTCTGTACGGGAAATTCTGGCAATTTAGTGAAACTCATTTCCAAATGCTTGTAAACATGCATAGAATCTTCGTGCTTTAATCAACGTTAGCTTTTCCATCTCTTTTAAACCCAAAATACCTGAAAATGCATCGAAATAAATCAATATACCAAGAATGACACTTAAGAATTCTCAAGGAATAAATGTGTAATCCAACCCTAAATCAACCCTAAATGCTAACAAATAAACACTACTAAGATGCATTTTCTAACTCTCATCATAACCCCTAACTAGCTTATTGCTAATCCCTAGCAATTCAAGCGAAAGAAAAATGAAATGAATTCTATACTAGAATTCAAAACAAAACCCAAAATCCTAAAAACAAAACAAAGCAATGTTAGCGTTAATCCAAGAGTAATTCAATTTTTTTGTCTCAAAAATTGCACATAACACACAACACATAGAATCCAAGTCCAAAAACAATCCAAACATCAACCTCATATTCGTTATTGACTCTTAAACATTAATCTTACCACAAACCATTAATCCAAACACCTAGATGATTTTATGCACAACATTCATAAATACAAGTCTTGGCCTCCAAAAACATATTAAATTGCGTGACATCAATCACAAATCAAACTCCATAGGCTCACTTTTCAAATCACTCTCCACTAATGTAAAAAAATCACACTACATCGGATCACTAGATCTTTAATAGGCTTGTAATGTTAGGCTAAGGTAAAGGTCAAGAAAAAATGAGAAGGATTAAACAAGTAAAAGAACTCGGTCTCTTAATTTTAAACACAACATTTTTAAGCACTAAATAACCTTACTTCAACACCCAACTCATTCAACCATTTTTCGAGCATTTCTCTCAATAATTCAACACGGTTTTTGCATTCTTCTTTGTTTTCGTGCTTTACTCTTTTCCACAACCCCCAACCTCCTTTAATGTACTTGGGTTATGGTAGTAATTTTTTTTCTTCTTAAGTGCTTCTCAACAAATGTGTATAAACTAAGTTCTCTTAAAAGAAAGATAAGAATAAAATATTTTTAGGCTCATAAAGGTAAGTAAATGGGCTATCGAAAGAAACAAAGCTAATTTTTTTATTTTAAAAAAAGCTCAAACAAGTAACTAGCCATAAATATAACAAAGGTAAGCTTGAAAGGCTCAAACGGTTCAAAGATAGCCTACATCATATCCTAAGTAGTGTACATTCTAGGATTTCACCTCAAGCGATTATCAAATGAGTCTAGAGCTTGTCGAGACTGCAAAAGTATTCACAAAACATTCGTACATAAAACTTCTCTAAATGTTTTAGACTAATCATGCAATCTTACTGTAAACCAGAGTCTCAAACTCAATGAAGATCGACACTTCAAATTATTCTCAAACTGAAGCAAGATTTAACTTCTTCTAAAAGCTATATGCTATCTCAATTATAATCATATCATTGACATGTAAATTAACTCCAAAACTAACACAAAACATACTAAAAACAAACAAAACTAAACCTAACTTTTTATAAAATTTTTCAAGAAATATATATATTTTTTCTAACAATTTATCCTAACAAACGAATTAAAACGAAAAAGGGAAAGTGACACCAAACAATTCAATGGTATGAAAATCCTAACAAACGAATTAAAACGAAAAAGGAAAAGTGACACCAAACAATTCAATGGTATGAAATAGGAAATGTGTTTCCTCCACCCCCCAACCTAAGACTTGCATTGCCCCCAATGTGAAAGAAAAAAAAAGTCGAGAGAAAGAAAGAAAAAAAAGTAAAGAAAACTAAATAAATAAATAAAAATGAAAAAAATAAAACTAATGTATAATGGAACGAAAGTACCCGATTAAGAAGGATAAACCGAGGGCACCAAAGAGATCTTTTCGGGCCTATCTTCAACACGTTCATGTTCCAAGTAAAGCTTCAACCTCTGGCCATTAACCTGAAATGCACGACTGTCGGAAGGATCTTCAATTTCTACCACTCCATTTGGAAAAACACTCTTCACAACATAAGGTCCCCTCCATCGTGATCGCAATTTTCCCAGATGGAAGTGTAACCGAGAATCGTAAAGAAAACTCGATTACCTTGTTCAAAATTTTTCCAGAGTATTTTCTGATTATGTATCGCTTTCATTCTTGACTTTAAGTCCTTAGCATTATCATATGCATCATCCCTTAACTCCGTAAGTTCACAAAGTTGCATTTTTCTCTCCTCATCGGACATCTTCAAGTTATAATTAAAATTTCGAATAACCCCAGATGCTCTATGCTCAAGTTCTACCGATAAGTGACATGCTTTGCCGAATACCAACCGATAAGGAGATGCTCCAAGAATCATCTTGTATGTTGTCCGGTATGCCTAAAGCGCATCCGATAGGCGCAAAGACCAATCTTTTCAATTTAGATTTACCATTTTTTCAAGTATTCGCTTAATCTCCGTATTTGCTAGTTCTGCTTGGCCAATGGTTTGTGGATGGTAAGCTGTAGAAACCTTACGGGTGACTCTATACTTGTGCATCAAAGCCTCAAAAGAATGGTTACAAAAATATAACCCTTTATCACTAATTATAACACGTAGAGTACCATACCTAGATAAAATATGATCTTTAAGAAATTTAACAACAACTTTATTATCATTAGTGCGGCAAGGTATAACGTCAATCCATTTAGAAAAATAATCAACGGCAAGCAAAATGTAAAGATACCCAAAAAAAGGTGGGAATGGTCCCATAAAATCAATTCCCCAATAATCAAAGATTTTCACCACTAAGATCGGGTTTAGAGGTATCATATGACGGTGGGACAATGAACCTAGCTTTTAACATCTTTCACATGAACAAGAAAACTCATTAGTATCCTTGAATAAAGTAGGACAATAAAAACCACATTGCAAAATTTTTGCGGCTGTCTTTTTAATATAAAAATGACCACCACAAGCATAGGTATGACAAAAGGTTAACACACTATCAATTTCCATATCTGGAATACATCTTCTTATTATTTGATCGAGGCAATATTTAAAAAGATAAGGATCATTCCAATAAAAATTCTTTACCTCAGCCAAAACTTACACTTTTCTTGTGCACTCCATGTAGATGGAGCTTGACGGGAAACAAAGTAATTTGTAATGTTGGCATACCATGGTGTGTGACAAAGAACAATAAATAAATTCTCATCCGGAAAGGCTTCGTGAATGGGCAAAATGTCGGTATCATTCTTAAATGCCAAATGAGATAGATAGTCCGCCACAACATTTTTCACCCCCTTATTGTCTTTGATGGTCAAGTCAAATTCTTGCAAAAGCAAAATCCAACGTATCAAACGGGCATTAACATCCGTTTTTGAGAAAAGAAATTTAAGGGCGGAGTGATTTGTGAATATAGTGATAGGTGAACCAATTAAATAAGAGTGAAATATATCCAATGCAAATATTACAACTAGTAATTCTTTCTCGGTTGTGGTGTACATCATTTGAGAATGATTCAAGGTTCTACTAGCATAATAAACAACAAATGGTTTTCCTTCCCTTATTTGTCCTAAAATAGCCCCTAAAGCATAGTCACTAGCATCACACATAATCTCAAAAGGCAAGGTAAAATCGGGTGATTGCATAATAGGGGGCGGTTGTAAGCTTAGAGACAAGTGTCCTAAATGCTTTCTTACATTTGGGGCTCCACTTAAACACGGTATCCTTCAACAAAAGGTTACATCAGGGTCTAGAGATAACACTAAAATTATGAATACACCTTCTATAAAACTCAACATGCTTTAGAAAAGACCTAACATCTTTAATATTCTTAGGAGTGGGTAGTTTAGAGATTAATTTAATTTTCAATTTATCCACTTCTATCCCTTTTTCGGACACTATATGGCCTAAAACTATTCCGAAAGACACCATAAAATGGCACTTCTCCCAATTAAGCACAAGTCCCTTCTCTTCACACCTACACAAAACATTTTTCAAGTTAGATAAACATGAATTAGAAAAAGTTCCAAACACGGTTAAAGCATCCATAAACACTTCCATACATTTTTCAACCATGTCACTAAAAATACTCATCATGCATATTTGAAAAGTAGCCGATGCATTACACAAACCAAAAGGCATTCTATGAAAAGAAAAAGTACCAAAAGGACAAGTAAATGTGGTCTTCTCTTGATCCTTTAAGGCAATTCCTATTTGGTAGTATCCTAAATACCCATCTAAAAAGCAATAGAAAGGATGACCAGCCACATGTTCTAAGATTTGATCTATGAATGGAAGGGGAAAATGGTTTTTTCGAGTAGTCGAATTAAGTTCCCTATAATCAATGCACATATGACAGAAAATTAGGGTTTTAGGGCACCCTTAGGGCCCCATATATAGCCTTGTAAAACATAGAAACATAACCTTTTGTTTTGAGACTAGAAGTTGCAAGCTTAGGAGAGGAATTGATGACTCATCTCCTGAGTTTTCTTCGGGTTTTATTTTTCTGTCTTTGTTTCATTATGGTTATAATGTTTAGTTCAATTAACATGTGTAACTAAACTCTTATAGGGCTCGATTAAATCCCTAGTTATGCTTTTTCACATATATATTCATTGATTACCTTTGCCTATAGCCATGTTATAATGCTTAACTTGATTAATACCTGTTTGTATTTAAATTCCTCATATGTATGTGTTTGATTAACTTATGCATGTGGTATGGATTGGTTAGTTGAATCAATTTGGATGACCGAGTCCTAGGTTCAACAAAAGTAACAAAAGATATCCACACCAGATTCTTGGGTTAATCAACATGGGAAACTGGGAGCGGACCAAGCCCTAGGTCCTGTGTGGTTTCCGATCTCCACAGCCCTTATACTCTCTTAAGGAACAACTCAGTATACACCCATGCTGAATCCCTTAAGAGAGAAAAGAGTTAGAGTATACACCATGCTTAACTCGTTGCTTAGGGAGATCAATAGCCTAAAGTGTGGACCAAGCCTTAGGTTGGCAACCATTAGGTATTCATAATAAGGCTAGAGCATTGGCACCTTACTTAGTGAGAAAGTGTAATTAGTGGTGGATATCATAGCCATATATCCTTATCATTATTAACTCACACTTCACATTTATTTCTCTTTTTACTTTGGGAAATTAATTCTAAATCGAAATTCACCAATCTCTATGGAAATGATCTCGCACTTGCACACTATGCTACCATTGACCTTGTGCATTTGCAAGCAAAAAAAAACGATTATTTACTTATTTATTTAGGTAGATAAACGCACAACAACATATGCCACCTAGTCACTACCTTAGTTGGTACTAACACCCCCTCTTCATTTTCTAGCACGGTCACCCTGACTTTCTTAAGAACTACTTGAGTTGGACTAATCCACTTACTATAAGATATTGGATATATAATTCCCGTATCTAATAGCTTTAGGATTTCTTTCTTAACTACCTCTTTCATAGTTGGATTTAGCCTTCTTTGTGGGTCTCTACGAGGGTTAGCTCATTCTTCTAAATAAATCCTATGGGAACAAATTAAAGGACTAATACCTTTTATGTCGGCTATAGTCCAACCGAATGCAGATTTATGCTCTCTTAACAAATTCAACAATTTATCACATTGCACATCATAAATTTCGGAAGAAATAATAACCGGAAAGGTATCACCTAGGCCTAAGAAGGCATGTTTTAGCCTTTTGGGCAATGGAGCTAAATTAATCGTTGGTGTCTCCTCGGAAAATGGTTTGGGTGCCTCCCTCTCTTTAGGAAACTCCTTAAAGCATGGTTGCTATGATTTCTTAATAAATCCCTGTGACTTATAAAAAATATCAACAACATTAACGGCATAGGGATAAATTGAAGAATCATCAAAATCAAAATTATTAAGAAGGAATTCCAAAGAATTAAAATTATCTTTAATGTACTCATCCTCCAAAATAAGCTCATCAATCATATAAGTGTTGAAAAACTCATCCTCTTTATGTGGCTGCCTTGAGACTCGGAAAACATTCACCTCTAGAGTCATATTTCCAAATGATAATGTCGTTAGACCATTCTTACAATTAATGAGGGAACTGGCAGTGGCAAGGAATGGTCTTCCATGTATCAAATGAATTTTTGACTTTGTGTTCACAATAGAAATGGTATCTAACACCAAAAAGTCAGCGGGATAATAGAATTTGTCAATTTGCACTAAAATTTCTTCCACAATACCTCTTGGTTTTCTTACCGATCGATCCGCTAGTTGAAGTACCACGGAAGTTAGTTTGATCTCACATAGACCGAGTTACAAGTAAACGGAGTAGGGCATGAGATTCATACTAGCCCCCAAATCTAGCAATGCTTGGCCACAAGCTTTGTTTCCAATTTGGCAAGCCACCGTAGGACAGCCAGAATCTTTATACTTGGGCAGTGTCTTGCTATCAATTACCGCACTTGCTTGCTCTGTTATGAATGCCGTCTTCTTCACATTGTACCTCCTCTTTAGTGTACGTAGATCCTTAATGACTTTAGCATAGTTGAGAACTTGTTTTATGACATGAAGAAAATGCAGGTTAATTTTAACTTGCTTAAGTTGTTCAAGAATCTCACCTTTTAATGCCGAATTTCTCTCCTTAGGTTTAAGGAGTGCTTGAGGGAAAGGCACCGGTATGGAATCACTATGGGCATCTTGTTCTTTGGGGGCTTCATCCTTGTTACTCATGGTGTTAGGAATCAAGTTTGATGGTAGAGTGGGTCCATCAATTTCCTTACCACTGCGAGTAGTCATAGCATTAACCTTTTTAACATTTTGACTGTTGGGATTAGAGGTTTGTGCCATATGTTTTCCCCTTGGATTAGGTTGTGGCTGCGAAGGGAAATGACTTTGCTCTTGAACCGTCAATAAATTAGTCAACTTGGTGAGTTGGCTCTTTATCAACTTTTGTTCCTCTTTGTCCCTTTATTGCTCTTCTAGCAACCGTTGATTTATCTTGCCTTGCTTTTCCACACTCTGGGCATGTACTTGCATAAATGACTTAAAAGTATCTTCCAAAGATAAAGATTATTATGGTGCATTAGATGAAGTTGCTTCCGGTCTCCATTGGGTACTAGATTGGATAGAAGGTTGTGTATCGGATCTCCAACTAAAATTAGGGTGATTCTTCCAACCGGGATTGAAGGTGTTAAAGTAGGGTGAGTATGTTTTCCTAAAGGGTATACCTAAAGCATTACACTCTTTCTTTATCTCAAAATAGGTTGGACAATCCCTAGGTACATAATTTACCCCATTACACATAAAACAAGGTTCGTGGGACTCTACCCTAGCAACCAGTTCGGGGGCTCTAGCATCCTTGGTTTTTAAAACATCAATTTCCTTAGTTAGGACCTCTAAACGGGCTTTAAGGCTATCCTATTCCTTAAGCTGATCAATTCCAGTGGTTTGGTTTCTCTTAGTACTTTCTATGGCATTGGGTCTAATCTAAGTGTGGGCTTTTTTCAATAGATCATCTAGAAAATCTATGGCTTCGTCGGGATCTTTTTAAAGAAAATCTCCATTACACATCATTTCTATAAACTGCCTTTCCCTACTTAGAAGTCCATCATAGAAATAGCTAACTACCCGTTAACTCTCATACCCGTGGTGTGGAAAAGAATTTAAAAGGTCTTTGAAACGTTCCCAAACTTGATATAAGGTTTCACTATCTTTTTGTGCAAAGTTTGAGATTTGTCTCTTAAGGTTAATGGTCTTATAGGTTGGAAAATAGTTTTGGAAGAAGGCTTGTGTCATCTCATCCCAACTACCTATAGACCTAGGCCTTAATGAGTACAACCAAACCTTGGCCTTATCCTTAAGCGAAAAGGGGAAAAACCTAAGTTTGACGGTGTCTAACATATCAGCCCTACTTTGAAAGGTTGCTACTACTTTCTCAAATTCCCTAATATGGACATAGGGGTTTGTATTCTCTAACCCATAGAAAGTTGGTAGCAGTTGGATCATGCCCGGCTTAAACTCAGGTTGTTGAACATTAGGGGGGAACATGATACAAGATGGTGTGGCCGTTCGACTAGGGTGTAAGTAGTCCTTAAGTGTCCTAGCAACATTCCCATTGTTATTGTTGGCCATGTTAACAAAATTCTCTAAATTCTCGTTTGGGTGTACACTATGATTTGATCTCGGTGAGCTTTCACTATCGGATAAAGAAGGAGAGGGTAACTCTATTTCGGGTCTTTTAATGAATCTATCTTGCTTATCTCTAAGTCTACGCATACACTAAAGGAATTAGAGGGGAGACAAATAAAGAAAACAAAATAAAATCAAAACAGAAAATCAAAACAAAGAGCAAAGAACAATGTTACCGTCTTGTCTCAGAGTTGACAATCTTCCTTGTAATTAAGTGCAGTTCCCCTGCAATGGCATCAAAATTTGATAACGCTCAAACTAACACGCGATTATTGTATGTAGCTGAGGTGTCGATCCCACGAGGAAAGCGAACTACAAGAGAAAGTGTAAACCTTAACACTAAACGATAAAGTTCAAATAAGAAAATCCGAGTTTTATGAATGAAATTAAATAAGAAAGTTGTGAAAATATGACGAGATTCAGAAAATGCATCTTAATAGTGTTTATTTGTTAGCATTTAGGGTTGATTTAGGGCTAGATTACACATTTATGCCAAAATAATTCTTAAGTGTCATTCTTGGTATATTGATTTATTTCAATGTATTTTTAGGTATTTTGGGTTTAAAAGAGATGGAAAAGCTAACGTTGATTAAAGCACGAAGATTCTATGCATGTTCACAAGCATTTGGAAAAAAGTTTCACTAAATTGCCAGAATTGTCTATACAGATTAGTCATCTTTGTAGATTAAACTGTATTGATTTAGGAAGAACCAGAAGATGAGCCATATATGCTTGGAAAGATCTATATGTTTATTTTTTAGAGAATTTTACAGCTCATAAATATGATTTTTCTAGAGAACATTACGACAGTTTTAGTAGATAAAGGTCAGGCTGTGCATGATTTCAGCGTGATAGATCAATCATTTTTGTGGATTAAACTGTATTGATTCAGGAAGAACCAAGAGATGAGCCATATATTCTTGGAAATATCCGGATGTCTAGTTTTTGGAGAATTTTACGGCTCATAAATATGAATATTCTAGGGAAATTTATGGCAGTTTTAGTAGACAAAGGTCAGGCAGAACTGGGCCTGGACAGCAACAGAACAGAGCCTGGACAGCAGCAGAAGCACACAGCCTGAACAGAAACCCTAAGGTGACTTTTTTGTCTATAAAGCTATCTCCATACAGTTATATATAGGAATTTAGACTCAGAGAATAGGGGACGAGAGTTTTTGAAAAGAGCTTCCATCTTCTTCTTCTTCAAGGTGATCAAGGATGAACTCCATGTCGCGAACTACAAGAGAAAGTGTAAACCTTAACACCAAACGATAAAGTTCAAATAAGAAAATATGAGTTTTACAAATGAAATTAAATAAGAGAGTTGTGAAAATATGATGAAGAATTCAATAAAGAAATAACAAGGTTCCAGGAATCCTTCCTAAGTTCGTTGCCTTATTCCTATCTTGACTCAAATGTTTTATCTCAATTACTTGTTTCACATCCCAAACAAGCAATTGCTAAATATTCAATCAAAGCACATAAATACCTTAATGTAATTGCCATAAATTACTTCTTAATTCCAATTCAAACACACAAGATCTATCTTATAAATTATTTAGAAGCGACAATATATTTCAATAATAATACTACAGTAATGGATAAACCTATAAGATAGATCTACTGAAATCAACTGCATCTAACAACTTTGACATAAGAAAAGCTTGACTAGACTTATATGGAGAAGAAGAATGCAATCACCGGATTAAGAAGATCTAAGAGAAGAAAAACATAAATTGCAGCTGTCACATGAATTCAAATCCTTCTTATTTAATCAAAGAGTAAATCATAAACAATGTGTAACAATCAATCCATACAACTAAATCAAAGATAGTTTCGCCTTATTTGGAGTTTAGTTGGACATGAAGTTCATCCTTGATCACCTTGAAGAAGAAGAAGATGAAAGCTCTCTTTAAAAACTCTAATCTTCTGTTCTCTGAGTTTAAATTCCTACATATAGCTATATGGAGACGGTTTTGTAGATAGAAAAAGTCACCCTAGGGTTTTTGTTCAGGCTGTGTGCTTCTGCTGTTATCCAGGCCTGGTTCTGCCTGAATTTTGTCTACTAAAACTGCCATAACTTTCTCTAGAAAAATCAAATTTAAGAGCCGTAAAATTCTCCAGAAAATAGACTTCCGGATCTTTCCAAGCATATATGGTTCATCTTCTGGTTCTTCCTGAATCAATACAGTTTAATATGCAAAAATGACTGATCTATCACTCTAAAATCACGCACTGCCTGACCTTTGTCTACTAAAACTGCCATAACTTTCTCTAGAAAATTAATATTTATGAGCCGTACAATTCTCCAGAAAATATACATCCAGATCTTTCCAAGCATATATGGCTCATCTCCTGGTTCTTCTTGAATCAATACAGTTTAATCCGTAAATATGACTGATCTGTACGGGCAATTCTGGCAATTTAGTGAAACTCCTTTCCAAATGCTTGTGAACATGCATAGAATCTTCGTGCTTTAATCAACGTTAGCTTTTCCATCTCTTTTAAACCCAAAATACTTAAAAATGCATCGAAATAAATCAATATACCAAGAATGACACTTAAGAATTATTAAGGTATAAATGTGTAATCCAGCCCTAAATCAACTATAAATGCTAACAAAAAAAAAACACTATTAAGATGCGTTTTCTGACTCTCATCACCAGTTGCCTTCCCGGTTCTTCTTATTTCATGTATATGAACAATAATATGAAAACAAACAAACTAGCTACCTTCCTGGTATTTTATTTTATGCATATGAGCAATAATATGAAAACAAGCATACATTAAAGCATTCAATTTAACCATCCAGTTCTTTCTCAAAATTATTATTTTTATCATATTCATTAAATTATCTATAATACTTGTATTCGTAAAGTAAAGATAAAGAAATAATTTAATAAATATGACATGAAGTTAAAATAATATATATATATATATGTATATATATAAAAAAGATTTAATTTTTATAAAACAATTCTTTTGAAGAAAAAAAACGGAAGGGTCCAGCATAGAGAAGGAAAAAGAAAAAGAAAAAAAGACGGGGGTGTGCAACACCTAGAAGTCCAAGTGTTGCAATGAATGCATGTAATTGACACTAAGTCAATTGTAAGTGTAACACCAGGCAACAAAACTGTTTGATAAACGGTGTCGAACAGTGATTACCGTTTATATGCAAAATTAATTCTTGTTTTTTTTTTTAAGTAAATCTTACCAAATCTTGTTTGATTTTCTTCAAAATACTCTATTTCTTTAAACACTTGGGGACTAAAAGAAAAGTTGAAAGAGTAAAATTTTGAAAGAGTTTACGTTAGAATTTTACAGAGAGTCACGAAAAGCTCTAAGAAAAACAAAAGGTAATCATGTAAATTTTTTTTTCATTTTTCTCAAAAAAATTGTTTTATAAAAAATAAATCTTTCTCATATATATATATATAATATTTTAACTCCATGTCATATTTATTAAATTATTTCTTTAACCTTACTTTACGAATACGGGTATTACAATTCTACCCACCTTACAAAAATTTTATCCCCGAAATTTCCTTATCCTAATTCATGAAAAAGTTGGGGGATTCTTTCTTCATCCTTGCCTCATGCTCCCAAGTAATTTCTTCATCATCTTTGTTTCGCCGTAGTATTTGAATCAAAGGAATGACTTTATTATGCAAGACTTGTTCCTTTTTGTCTAGAATTTTGACCGGTATTTGCATAAAGGTTAAATCTTCCTGAATTTCTATCGCCTGATTCGAGATACTATAGGATTCATCATGTAAATCTTTCTCTCTCTCATATATATATATATATATATATATTATTTTAACTTCATGTCATATTTATTAGAGCAGCACAGAATAGACAGAAGGGATATGCTGATGATAGAAGATGACCTCTTGAGTTTCAAGTTGGTTATTGGGTATTTTTGAAGATATCTCAATGGAAGGGTGTGTTGAGGTTTAAAAAGAAGGGAAAGTTGAGTCCAAGATTTGTGGGGCCATATGAGGTGATTGAAAGAGTTGGACTAGTCACATATAAATTGGATTTGTCTCCAGAGTTAAAACAATTACACAATGTGTTTCATGTCTCACTTTTGAAAAGTATTTATATGATGAATTCCATAGTATCTCAAATCAGGTAATAGAACTTCAAAAAGATTTAACCTTTATGCAAGTATTGGTCAAAATTCTAGACAGAAATGAACAAATCTTCCGTAATAAAGTCATTCATTTGATTCAAATATTATGGTGGAACAAAGATGTTGAAGAAATTACTTGGGAGCATGAAGCAATGATGAAGAAAGAATACCCCCAACTTTTTCATGAATTAGGTAAGGAAATTTCAGGGATGAAATTTTTGTAAGGTGGGTAGAATTGTAATACCTGTATTCGTAAAGTAAGGGTAAATAAGAAATTTAATAAATTTGTCATGGAGTTAAAATGATATATATATATATATATATATGAGAAAGATTTAATTTTTATAAAAGAATTCTTTTGAAAAACAAAAAGAAAAAAAACAGAAGAGTCTAGCGTGGAGAAGGAAAAAGAGAAAGAAAAATAAAAAGGAAAAAAAAAGGGATAGGGGAGTGCAACACCAAGAAGTCCAGGTGTTGCAACAAATGCATGCAATTGGCACTAAGTCAATTGTAAGTGTAGCACAAGGCAGCAAAACCGTTTGATAAATGGTGTCGAACGATGATTACCGTTTATATACAAAATTAATTCTTGCTTTGTTTTAAGTAAATCTTACCAAATCCTGTTTGGTTTTCTTCAAACTACTCTATTTCTTTAAACACTTGGGGACTAAAAGAAAAGTTGAAAGAGTAAAACATTGAAAGGGTTTACGAGAGAATTTTACAGAGAGTCACGGAAAGCTCTCAGAAAAACAAAAGGTAATAATATGAATTTTATTTTTTTAATTTAATATATATTAAATTTCTCGAAATTCAATGTGGAATTTTCAAAGGGTGTGAATTCTGGAGGAATTGAAGAATAAATTAGAAATTTTAATATAAATATTATATCAGATGTTGACGATCAAAAATCGAGGAAAATTGCTGAAAGGAGCATGAAAGGCAAGGAGGTGATCCACGGGTAGCTTTAAGTGTTGCGTGGTGAGTTAGATTTACTTTAAGTAATCAAGATAAATTTGAAATATATAGTGATAATATTTGAATAAATTATTAACTTATGATTTGATAATAGATGAAAGTTGGTTGATAGGTTTGATAGAAATAATTGATATGTAGGGAATTGTTATATGAGAAGTAATATTATTAGAATAATAAGTCGAATTAATAATGAAGGTGATAAATGAAATTTTTGACGAGCTATGATTGATGATTTGATATGATATATGAGGAGAGGAATTTAGTGAAATTGATCAAATAATAATTTGAGAAGAAGCATGATAGTTAATTTGAATGTCTGAATACATGCTTGTTTTTATATTATTGTTCATATGCATATTTCATATCATTATTCATATGCATATACATGAAATAAATGAAAACCGTGACAGCCAGTATATGCTGGTGAGAAACAAAAACCATGACAGCCTGTATATGTTGTTGAGAAATGAAAACCATGACAGTCGGTATATAATAGTGATAAAAGAACCAGGAAGGCAACCAGTCTAAGAAAAAAACATGTCGATATGTGGGAAGACATTCACAATTAATAATTCATGCATTACATCTGTTTTAAATATTGATTTTTATGCTGAGATGCTAAATTGTTGTTCTTGATTGTAAAATTATTGATAAATGAATGAGTCTCACAGAGAGACATATATGGGGGGAAGAAATATGAAAGTATGACATGATAAGAAATATCTGAATTATAGACTAAATGCTGTGAACCTCATAATGAGGTAATTATGAGATATAATTGATGGTCTCAGGGTGGATAAATATATGAGAAAAAGAGATTGATAAGGAATGAGAATTACGATATGAGTAGTGATAATAGAATGCTATTATCAAATTATATGGGATATAGATGAATGAATATTTGAAGAATATTTATACAAATTGAATACTTCTAGTAAATTTAATTCACTGAGCTTGTGAAACTCACCCCTCATTGTTAAATAATTTTAGGTACCAGGCAAGACATATGGTTTGGTGAGCTGAGATTTAGACGAAGTCCTTATCTGTAAGCCACGTGGTCTACATCCTCAGACTAATAGAAAAAAATGGTAAATATTCATGCATATTACATTTTATATAATGTTTAAGTCAAAATCTGAATGATGTATATCCCCTGTTGAGGGTTGAAGATTGATGTAATAATTGCAGTTGGTATTATTTTTATTATTGTATATATGTGTCGTGCTGTGATTTTCAAAATGTGACAACACTGTCTTAGGGGTGGTCATCCCGGGATGGGTCGTTACAGTATCTCCTCATATATCATATCAAATTATCAATCATACATTGTCAATAATTTCATTTATCCTTTCATTATATATTTCATCAACTCATTATTTCATTAATATTACTTCTCATATAATAAATTTTGAACATATCAATTATTCATATAATATCAATAAACAAACTTTCATATATCATCCAATCATTGTAGTTCAATAATTAATTCAAATATCATCGCTTTATATTTCATATTTATTTTGATTACTAAAAGTAAATTTAACTCACCACGTACCACTTGAAGCTACTCGTGGATCACCTCTTTGCCTTTTTTGATTTTTTCAGCAATTTCACCTGATTGCTGATCGTCAACACCTGATGTAATGTTTATATTAAAATTTTTAATTTATTCTTCAATTATTCCATAATTTATACACTTTAAATTTCTAAATCAAATTCTAGGTAATTTCATGTATGCATAATTTCAAATTTCAATATTATCTTTTGTTTTTCTTAAAGCTTCCCTTGAATCTCTTAAAAATTCTCCCGTAAACTTCTTAAAAATTTCAATATTTCAACATTTCTTTGAGTCCCTAGGTGTTTAAAGAAAGAGAGTAATTTAAATTGAAGAAAGAAGAAAACCAAATAGGATTTGGTAGGAAATAATAAAACAAAACCAAAAACTGTTTTATATTAACTCAGCCACGCCCCATCGTTTTTTGCACTGTTTTTCCCTCAGGTGTCTTGCATGCAATATGCATGCATGGTCTGGACAACACTTGGGCATCCAGGTGTTGTCCCTCCATTTTTTTTTATTTTTTTTAAATCTCACAGGATTACACCTAGACGCTAAACGTCTAATTTTTTTTCAAAAGAATTATTTTATTCCATAATAAATCTTTATTGTATAAATTATTTTAACTCCATGTCATATTTATCAAATTACTTCTTTACCCTTACTTTAAGAACACGATTATTATAATTCTACCCACCTTAAAAAAATTTTGTCCTCGAAATTTTCTTACCTAACTCATGAAAAAGGCTAGGGGTACTCTTTCTTCATTCTTGTTTCATGCTCCCAAGTAATTTCTTCAACATCTTTATTCTGCTATAATACTTGAATTAAAGGAATAACTTTATTACACAAGACTTGTTCCTTTCTGTCTAGAATTCTGACTTGTACTTGCCTAAAGGTCAAACCTTTCTGAATTTCTACAGCTTGATCTGGAATACTATGAGATTCATTATGTAAATACTTTATCAAAAGTGAAATATGAAACACATTGCGTGATTGCTTCAACTCTGGAGGCAATTCTAGGCTATACACAACTAGCCCAACTTTCTCAATAACCTCATAGGGTCCCACACACCTCAAACTCAACTTTCCTTTCTTTTTGACCCTCAACACACTTTTCCAAAGAGATATTTTCAAATACACCCAATCACCTACTTGAAACTCAAGAGGTCTTTTTCTATTATCAGCATAACTATTCGGTCTACTCTGTGCTGCTTTAAGGTTCTCTCTAACCAGTTTGATCATCTTAGCTGTTAACTCAATAATTTATGGACCAAATATATTTGTCTCTCCCACTTTTTCCTAAAATATAGAAGTTCTACACCTCCTACCATATAATGCCTCAAACGGTGCCATTCCAATACTAGATTGATGTTGATTATTATAAGAAAATTCAATCAATGGCAAGTAAGCATCCCAACTTACTGAGAAACTCATCCCATTTGCCATCAACATATCTTCTAGTAATCTAATAATCCTTTCTGTCTGCTCATCTATTTGAGGAAGAAAAGTTGTATTAAACTGCAACTGTGTACCAGTGGATTTCTGAAAGCCTCTCCAAAACCAAGATGTAACTCTAGCATCTCTATTTGTCACTATACTCAGTAGTACTCCCTGCAACTTAACAATCTTAGCTACATACTGTTCACCAACTTTTTAAGACTCCAATTAGTTTTAATTAGAAGAAATTGATATGACTTAGAAAGTCTATCTACTATCAATCACACTGTATTGTGACCTCTCTGGGTATGGGAAAATCCAGAAACAAAATCTATACTCACATTTTTCTATGGTCATTCAAGCACAAGAAGAGGCTGTAGTTAGCCTCATGGATGTTTATTCTCTAACTTCAATTGTTGACAAACCAAACATCTAGAAATATATTTAGTTAAATCCCTTTTCAATTCTGACCATCAGTAATTCGGTCTCAATCCTCTATACATCTTATTGTTACTCGGGTGCATCAAATATACATCATCATGTGCCTTTCTCAATATTTCTTTTCTCAACTTAGCATCATTGGGAAGAAAAATCCCATGTTCCAATACCAAAATACCATCATTTTAAATTTTGAACTCATATTACTTTCTACTAAGCACTTCTTGTTTAATCTTCTCTATCTCCTCATCTTTACCTTGCATTTCTAATAAGTGTCATACAATGGATGACTGTATAACTATATTTTCCAATAATACTCATCTATCACTAATATTCAAGCTCGTTATCATATCTCTTAACTCTACTATCATATTCACATCATGGCTCTCTATAGCAGCCAATCTTCTTGTAGATTTTCTACTTAATGCATTAGCTATCACATTCACTTTTCCTAGATGGTAATGTATCGTACAATCATAATCACTAATAAACTCCATCCAACGCCTCTATCTCAAATTCAAATCTCTCTGGGTATTTAAGTATATCAAACTCTTATGGTAAGTAAATATCTCACAAGTGGCATACAGATGGTGTCTCCAAATCTTCAAACTAAACACTATGGTAGTCGACTCTAAGTCATGGGTCGGGTAATTTCTTTCATGATTCTTCTATTTCCTAGAAGCATATGCCACTACCTTCCCATATTGCATCAACACACATCCCAACCTTTGATGTGAAGCATCACTATACACAACAAATCCTTCATCACTAAAATAAAGCACCAATACTAGAGCAGTAGTTAATTTCTCCTTCAACAACCAAAAACTATTCTCATACTCCTTAGACCATACAAACTTCACTTCATTCTTGGTCAATCTAGTCAAAGGTCTAATAATCATAGAAAAGTTCTGAATTAATCTTCTGTAATAACTAGCAAATCCCAAGAAGCTTCTAATCTCAGTCACATTAGATTGTCTCTCCCAACTCAATACTACCTCTACCTTATGTGGATCAATTGCTATACAATCTTCAGATACTACATGCCCCAAGAAAATTATTTCATTCTGCCAAAATTCACATTTAGAAAATTTAGCATACAATCTCTTACTCCTCAGAATCTCCAACGCCATTTCCAAATTCCTCACATGTTATTCTTCATTCTTAGAATATACCAGAATGTCATCAATAAATACAAGCTTAAACTTTTCAGTTCTTTTGTTTTCATTTAGACCGGCTGCCTTCCCGGTTATTTTATTTTCAGCTAGATTGGTTGCCTTCCTGGTTCTTTTATTTTCAGCTAGACCGTCTTTCTTTTCGGTTCTTTTATTTTCATTTTGACCGGCTGCCTTCTTGATTCTTTTATTTTCAGCTAGATCGGCCGCCTTCCCGATTCTTTTATTTTCATTTAGATTGGCTGCCTTCCCGGTTCTTTTTATTTCATGCATATAAACAATAATGTGAAAACAAGCAGACCAGCTGCCTTCTTGGTCTTTTATTTTATGCATATGAGCAATAATATGAAAACAAGCATACATTCAAGCATTCAATTTAGCTATCCAGCTCTTTCTCAAAATTATTCTTTTTATCATATTCATTAAATTATCTCCTAATATATCATATCAAATTACCAATCATAGCTTGTCAAGAATTTCATTTATCCTTTCATTATATATTTCATCAACTCATTATTTCATTAATATTACTTCTCATATAATAAATTTTGAACATACTAATTATTCATATAATATCAATCAATCGACTTTCATATATCACCCAATCATTGTAGTTCAATAATTAATTCAAATAACATCACTTTATATTTCATATTTATCTCGATTACTAAAAGTAAATCTAACTCACCACGTAGGACTTAAAGCTATATGTGGATCACCTTTTGCATTTTCTGCTCTTTTCAGCAGCTTCATCAGATTGTTGATCGTCAACACTTAACATAACATTTATATTAAAATTTCTAATTTATTCTTCAATTCTTCCATAATTCATACTCTTTAAATTTCTACATCAAATTCCAGGTGATTTCATGTATGCATAATTTCAAAAATAAAATTCACATTATTACCTTTTATTTTTCTTAAAGATTCCCTCAAATCTCTTAAAAATTCTCCTGTAAACTTCTTCAAAATTTCAATCTTTCAACATTTCTTTGAGTCCCCAGGTGTTTAAAGAAAGAGAGTAATTTGAATTGAAGAAAGAAGAAAACCAAACAAGATTTGGTAGGAAATAATAAAACAAAACCAGAAACCATTTTATATTAACTCAACCTCCCCCCCCCCCCCCCCCCCAAAACCGTTTTTTGCACCGTTTTCCCCTTAGGTGTCTTGCATGCAATATGCATGCATGGTCTGGACAACACTTGGGCATCCAAGTGTTGTCTCTCTATTTTTTTTTAAAAAATCTCACAACATTACACTTGGATACTAAGCGTCCAGAAGTCCAATTTTTTTTTTAAAAGAATTATTTCATTCAATAATAAATCTTTCATGTATATATTATTTTAACTCCATGTCATATTTATAAAATTACTTATTTACACTCACTTTAAGAACACGGTTATTACACTTTCTCTTTCTATTTCCTATTCTACCCTAGATTTGGCATTCAAAAATGAATGAAAATTTTTATTTTATTTGGGTAGATTTTTCTCAAACGAATTTTGGGAGAAAGTAGAGTAAAGAAGGAAAAATGAGAAAAGCTCTCCAATCTGGAAGCATATAATGTTTTGATCATCGCATCAAAATAGATTTTAGGCTTTCAATATTGCTGTATTTTCTTTGAGTGAGAATGGGTTTTCTATTTGGGTAGATTTAGGTCTACGAGGGCATTAATTCAGATCAGGTACGCTTCTCAATCCTTTAATTATTCTCTTGTTGGTGTGCTCGTTGTAAGATCCTAAGCTGTGTGTTTTCTTCGGTTTATCGGTTAGTTCGTACATTTTCTGTTTATATCTATTTTTTGAATAGCATATTTGTCTTGGCTCTTTAATAACGATTTGGTGGAGTTCTTTGGTGATGAGACCTCATGCATATCTATTAGCTCTTTGCTCATTTCATTTAGATCATTTTAGTGTTTGCATTTATACTTTTTGTAAATATCTATTTTAATCTTTAAAATTTGAACTTAATTACAATTGAGTCTCTATGATATCGATTTAAACAATCACGTCTCTCAAAATTTGAAACAAACAAAAATCATAATTCACAAGCATGTCATCAGAGGACACCGTCATTTCCGTTTTCTCACCACCACCACTTACACTGCCATTGTCGTCCTTGACTCTCTTCGACGTTTCATCGAACGCCTTCCACTGAACAACCTGCTCCACCTCCTTAGGCGGTTGTGGCGGCTTCTTCGTCTCACCTCCAGGGTTGTCCCTGGCATGATCTCCACCGAGGGGAAGATGTAATCGTAATATCCCTTATACGATTGCTCCATCGCCAACAGCGAGGGTGAGGGGCCCTCATCATTTTCCTTCTGCCATCTATTATTGTCGCCGCCACTAGAAGTAATGGAAGTAGGAGAAGAAGAAGCAGATTTATGAATCCTCGATTTTTACATAAATTTTTCATGACTTTCCAACTTCATATTGTCCTCATCCTCAACATGCCCATCCTCCTCCTCGATAATCGTGGTGTAGTAGTGATGGTAGTGGGCTTTGGAGGGATCTTGATCTCAGGCATGCTAGCAGTTCGATAGAGAGGGGTTGACGTGTAGGAGGTGTTGAGGAAAGAAGGAAGGGGAGGTGAAGGGAGTGTGTCGACAAAGTAAGGTTGTTGAACTGCTGCCGAGGATTGAGGGATCACTGATATGGAGGAGGAGGAGATCGCGTGGACTGATTGATTAAGGTTTTGTACCTCTCTGTCGCACTCGCTCCTTTTCATTCATCGCCACTCCACAAAACCAAAAAAGAGACACATAGAGAAGTAGCCATGACGATGAGGTTTAACAAAAATAGGAAGAAGAGGGGACACGTCAGTGTCGGTCACGGTTGCATCGGGAAGCGCTGTAAGACCCCAGAGGTCCCGGTAATGCTCGAGAAATGCACCACTAGTTTGGATGCTTTAAGGTGATTGGTAAGGGCATGTTGCCTGGCGATCAACCTGTCATTGTCAAGGCTAAGCTAGTCTCGAAAATCGTGGAGAGAAAGATAAGAGGCTGGAGGTGCTGTTGTTCTCGCTGCTTAGGTATTTCATTAGTGATAATAGTTGTTAATGTATTATATGGGCTTAGTCCCACATTGGTTGTGTATAGCTTTGCTTCTCCTATTAGCTTGTATAAATAGGATAATCCCACATTGGTTGTGTATAGCTTTACTTCTCCTATTAGCTTATATAAATAGGATAGCTCCCTTTGTAAGTAAATCACACCATTCAATACAATTCTTCTCTTTGTATTGTCTCACTTCCTCTCTTAAATTCAACATGGTATCAGAGCCATAATGGTTCTCGGTATTTTAAGAGTTGAGTATGCTCTGTGATTGCCACTATTAGTGGATCCTTCACATCAGAAATTCTCGGTATATTAAGAGTTGAGTATGCTCTGTGATTGCCACTATTAGTGGATCCTTCACATCAGAAAAACGTCTAGTATATCCTTTTCATACCTGTCGGGTCATCACTATAGTCGGAGTCTCATTCTCCATCGACATCATCTCCGCTGCCGCTTCTGTTTCAGAAACACTGCTGCCACGTCAGCCCTAAAAGCCACATTAGCGCCACCTCACTGCCACGTCACCCGTTGACATCATCTTCGCTGCCACATCAGTGCCACGTCACCCGTTGACATCATCTCCGCTGCCGCTCCTGTTTCAGACACGCTGCTGCCACGGTAGCACCACATCAACAACACGTCAGCACCACGATACTCGTTGACCGCCACATCATCAGTTGACTGCCACGTCATCAGTTGACCGCCACATCATCGGTTGACTGCGACATCATCAGTTGGCAGCCACATCACCGGTTTCTTGGAGGTTCACCTTCCTCTTTGCTCCTATGGCTGAATCGGATTTACCCCACCGACAGAGCACACACCAGAAACCCTTATATTGCAAGTATTGTCATTCACAAGGGCATGAATTGCTCAAATGTCCTTCTCGCCTATGTAAAGTCTGTAGAGAACCGAGTCACTATCTTGCAGACTGCCCTAAACTTCCATCTGGAAATCAGTCAAATGGGAACCAATATCACTCTCGAGGCTCATACAATCGGTCATATTCCAAGCCAAAGAATACTGCTGCTGTAACCACTGATGCTACACCAACTTCATCCAATTCTCCACCTGATTGGAGTGGTTTCTGCACCGTTCTTACCGAGGCTCTAAATAAAATCGGTAACAATATAGCCATGTCTACTACACCAGGTACATCCCGATGGTATTTTGATTCTGCTTGTTGCAATCACATGACTTCTGATGCCTCTATTTTTTCCTCTAAAACTTGTGATGAGCATGCGCCTACTATTCACACTGCCAATGGATCAAATATGCTGGTCAGCCATACTGGACATGTTGATAGTTCTCATTTGTCTCTCCCTGACACATATTTAGTTCCTAATCTTACACTTAACCTTATATCTGTTGGACAACTATGTGATCTTGGACTTGATGTGCATTTTTCTTCTACTGGTTGTCGTGTGCAGGACCCTCAGACAGGAAAACTCCTTGGAACCGGCCGTAAAGTTGGACGCCTCTTTGAGCTCACTCATCTCCAAGTCCCATCCTCACCATCACCAAATCAATCAGCCGCATCCATCCCAGCACTCTCACCTGTGGAATTGTGGCACTCTCGGTTAGGTCATACTTCATCTAGCCCTCTAGGTTCTCTTATTTCTAGTGGTCAGTTAGGTTCACTTCAGCATGAGTCTTTTCATTGTATTCATTGTCAACTTGCAAAACAATCAGCTTTACCTTTTAATGAGAGTCAGTCCGTTTCTCTTGCACCTTTTGATTTAGTACATTCTGACGTTTGGGGGCCTTCTCCTCATGCATCAATGGGTGGTGCTCGTTATTTTGTTATATTTGTGGATGACTATTCTCGTTATACTTGGTTGTTTCTTATGAAAAGCAGATCTGAACTCTTTCAAATATATTCTGATTTTTCTTCTATGGTTCAAACTCAATTCTCTCGGAATATCAAAATTTTTCGTTCAGATAATGCAATGGAATATAAAGACCGTGCTTTTCTAAACCTACTTCACAAAAATGGCACGCTCCCCCACCGCTCGTGCCCTGGAACCTCCCAACAAAATGGACGAGCTGAACGCAAACATCGACATATTCTTGACACCGTTCGTGCTCTACTCATTTCGTCATCATGTCCTGAACGTTTCTGGGGTGATGCTGCGTTCACCGCAGTATACACAATCAATCGTGTCCCTTCCACTTCAATCCAAAATCAATCTCCATTCGAGCGCCTTTTCGGTAAACCTCCTGATTACTCTAACCTCAGAGTCTTTGGTTGCGCTTGTTTTGTTCTTCTCAAACCACATGAACACAACAAATTACAACCAAGGGCTCATCTGTGTTGTTTCATTGGTTATGGTATTGAACATAAGGGGTATCGATGCTGGGATCCTATTTCTAAAACTCTTCGTATCTCTCGTCATGTCATTTTTTGGGAACATCAAATGTTCTCTTCGTTACGGTCATTTGACATATCAACCATCACTAACTCTAGATTCTTTACTGATCCATCTATTAAGTTATTTCCTGAGAATCCAGTTTCAGGTACTGTTGAGTCCACCTCCGAATCACCAGCTGATATCACCCCTTCCGTTCCAGAACCACCAGTTGATCCTACCTCTCCAGACCCAGACCCAGTTCCAGCTCCAGAACCATCAGCTGACCTCACCTCTCTGACTCAATCGGTCGTGCCCGAGGATATTCCTATGTCTGATGAGTCTGCACTGACTCCCTCTGAGAGCCATCCTCCAGATCACCCCCGCAGATCTACTAGGGTAACTCACCCCCTTCTCATCTTGCTGATTACCATTGTGATTATCATTGTTTTTCCACTATACTTCATCTGCATGAGCCTCAATCCTATAAGGAGGCTAGTACTAATCCTCTTTGGCAGAAAGCAATGGATGAAGAACTTCAGGCCCTAGCTAAAACTCATACATGGGATATTGTTGATCTACCCGCTGGAAAAACTCCTATTGGGTGCAAATGGGTGTTTAAGATCAAGACACTTTCTGATGGCTCTATTGAACGATATAAAGCCCGACTTGTTGCCAAGGGATTTGCTCAGGAATATGGCATTGACTATGAAGAGACATTTGCTCCAGTGGCGAGGCTCACATCTGTCCGTACACTCATTGCTGTCGCCGCCATTCGAAGATGGACTCTATTTCAAATGGATGTCAAAAATGCATTTCTGAATGGGGAACTTCTTGAAGAAGTCTATATGCATACACCTCCCGGCTTGGATGCCACTCGAAACAAAGTTTGTCGCCTTCGTCGTGCCTTATATGGTTTAAAACAAGCTCCACGTGCCTGGTTTGCCAAATTCAGCACTACCATTCATCAGTTTGGGTTCACACCGAGTGCTCATGATTCGGCTCTGTTTATCCGCCATACTGCCAACGGTATTATCCTTCTTTTACTGTACGTGGATGATATGGTTATTACTGGAGATGATCCACATGGTATTTCTGAACTCAAAAAGTTTCTCAGTGGCCAATTCGAGATGAAAGATCTTGGCGTGCTCACCTATTTTCTTGGCCTCGAAGTCTCATCTAATTCTGATGGATTTTTTCTCTCTCAGGCCAAATATGCCTCGGACCTCCTTTCCAAGGCTGGGATCACTGACTCAACCACTGCCACTACTCCTCTCGAGCCGAATGTTAGACTTACCCCACTCGATGGTTCACCTCTTCAGGATGCCACTCTATATCGTCAACTGGTTGGAAGTCTTGTATATCTTACTGTCACTCGCCCTGACATTGCCTATGCCGTTCATCAGGTCAGTCGGTTCTTGTCCGCTCCTCGGACCACCCATTACTCGGCTGCTCTTCGCATTCTTAGGTACGTCAAGTGTACTTTATTTCATGGGCTTCATTTCTCAGCACAGTCTGCCCCCGTTTTACAAGCCTATTCTGATGCCGATTGGGCCGGAGACCCCACCGACAGACGTTCAACCACTGGTTACTGTTTCTTTTTGGGCAATTCTCTCATTTCCTGGCGTAGTAAGAAACAAACTGTGGTTGCTCGCTCCAGTACTGAAGTTGAATATCGTGCCATGGCTGATGCAACTCAAGAACTTCTCTGGCTTCGATGGCTACTCGCTGACATGGGTATCTCTTCTCCTGCTGCCACTATCCTACACTGTGACAACAGGAGTGCTATTCAGATCACTCACAATGATGTCTTCCACGAGCGTACAAAACACATCGAGAATGATATCCACTTCATCCGTGATCACATTCTCCAGAATACGGTTCGTCTACAATCCGTCAGTTCAGCCGATCAGACAGCTGACATTTTCACTAAGGCTCATCCACCCGGACGCTTTCACTCTCTGGTTTCCAAACTCAAGTTCACCTCCCACTTACCACCTTGAGTTTGAGGGAGGATGTTAATGTATTATATGGGCTTAGTCCCACATTGGTTGTGTATAGCTTTGCTTCTCCTATTAGCTTGTATAAATAGGATAATCCCACATTGGTTGTGTATAGCTTTACTTCTCTTATTAGCTTATATAAATAGGATAGCTCCCTTTGTAAGTAAATCACACCATTCAATACAATTCTTCTCTTTGTATTGTCTCACTTCCTCTCTTAAATTATGTGCGCGATACAAAGTTCATGGTGCATAACTCTTTTAGTTCATCCTATTGGCTCGGCTTAGGCTTATACGAAATAAGTATCTTTCAAATTTGAGACTCTCTTAGCCTGTCCATAATAATACGGATAAGACCTCAATGACTCTCTTTGATCTAGAAGAGAATGTACCAATATTCCTTGAACATCTGTAGTTGTAGAAGTGAAGACTAGTTTCTTATCATTCAATGAGCATCTTGTATTTCATAAAAATTGGGGGCAATATAATCCTTACGTAAAGGCCACCCTATCAAACTTTCGGGCATTAAGATACGTTTCAGTCGTGGATGATTATCATAAGAGATTCCCAACATATCATAAGATTCCCGTTCTTGAAAATCCGCACTTTTCCAAACCCAGAAAACAGATGGAATTCTAGCATTACTCCTTGGAGCAAATACTTTTATTATTATTATTACTATTATTATTATTAAGGCACGGCTATGCTTAGTTCCCTTGAGCTTTCTAATTGACCCATGTAGCGAGTGTTAAGTCAATGACTCCCAAACCAGATGGTTTTAGGGCATTAGGTGTAAAGACACCCCTGAGGACTTACTAACTCGAGTAAAAAAGGCTACGAAATTAAACCGACCTTAATATTACCAAGCAAAATTTCACCTTTTGACGTGAACACTCACTGCTTACTGAGGCAAGAGGTCCAGTTACTCAGCGAAAAGTTTATTGATAAATTTTTTTATTTTTTTTTATTTTATATTTTCCTATGCCCAAGAGTTCATCCAACAAGTCATCCAATTTCAGTTAAGATAAGGAAAAATACACATTAAAATCACGTGTCATACCTCACATAATTTGTGCTAATGTGCTCGTGTGAGATTAGATCAAACATGTGAATTCTCAAAATGCCTAAAGTAAGTAACTAAATTTTAAAAATTTATCACCAGATCATGTGTTCAAAATGTTAAGCTCACCAATGACATCACATCACAGAAAATGTTTAGATCAACTAAAATTTCACGATAACATGAGCATGCATTTATCTCTATGACGAAAAGACAACAAATTAGGACAAAGTGTGTGATGTGTCTCCCATACCCCCAAACTTAAATTATACATTGACCTCAATGTGTGACTAATATGGAAAGAGCTGACCTGAGATATGGAGAACTATCTGGACTGGTATGGCTCATAGCATACCCAAAACTTGAACTGAAGTACGCTTTGTCCCTGAAAAATAAAAACTGGAAAACAAAAAATACTGGAAACAAACATTAATCATAAAAATGCGAAATAATAAATAATCAAAAGAAAAGATAAGCTGTGGGATGCCTCCCATGAGCGCTAAGTTTTACGTCTTCAGCCAGACTCTCCCTAGAATACTACACTCAATCTGAGTAACTAGGATCCTCCAACAGTATCGTCTCAATGTCCGGACTCCTCAACTCTAAGAACGGTTTCAGCCTCTGTCCATTTACCTTGAAAGTATTACCATTCTTAGGATCCTCAATCTCGATGGCCCCATGAGGAAAAACCGATCGAATAATGAATGGGCCTGACCATCGGGATTTGAGCTTGCCTGGAAAAAGATGCAGGCGTGAATTATAAAGAAGAACTCTCTGACCCGGCTCAAAAACTCGTCTCAAAATATTTCGGTCATGAGTCTTCTTCATTTGTGCTTTGTATGATCGGGCACACTCATATGCATCATTCCGCAGCTCCTCCAATTCATTGAGTTGGAGCTTCCGTTGTGAGCCAGCCTTGGAAATATTGAAATTTAGTTGCTTGACAGCCCAATACACACGATGCTCTAATTCAACCGGAAGGTGACATGCCTTTCCGTATACAATGCGATAGGGAGACATGCTAATTGGCGTCTTGAAGGCTGTCCGATATGCCCACAGTGCATCCGTCAATCGCAGAGACCAATCCTTTCTAGTAGGGTTCACAGTCTTTTCCAAAATATTTTTGATCTCGCGATTTGAGATTTCCACTTGACCACTCGTCTGTGGGTGATATGGGGTGGCAACTTTGTGCGTGATACAATATTTCTTCATCAACTACTCAAAGATCTTGTTGCAAAAGTGCTTACCTCCATCACTTATGATTGCTCGAGGCGTACTAAAACGAGCAAAAATAGTGTCTTTCAAGAACTGGACCACAACTCTGTGGTCATTGGTCTTGCACGCAACGGCCTCCACCCACTTGGACAGATAGTCCACAGCAACTAGAATGTATAAGTAGCCAAAGGAGTTTGGGAATGGTCCCATGAAATCAATGCCCTACACATCAAAAATCTCAACAATCAGAATAGGGTTGAGGGGCATCATATTTCTCCTAGAAAGACTCCCTAGCTTTTGGCAACGCTCACAAGATATACAGTAGGTGTGAGAGTCCCGAAACAGGGTAGGCCAATAAAATCCACACTGCAAAATCTTTGCAGCGGTCTTTTTAGCACTAAAATGGCCTCCACATGCATGATCATGACAAAAGGTGATGACATTAGATTGGTCATGCTCAGGAATACATCGTCTAATGATCTGATCAGGACAATACTTGAACAGGTAAGGATCGTCCCAGAAAAAGTGTTTTACCATGGCCAAAAATTTTGATTTATCTTGCCTCCCCCAATGCAAGGGCATGTGTCCGGTGACAAGATAGTTCACTATGTCAGCAAACCATGGTGCGGGACTGTGAGCAATGTGCATCAATTGCTCATCAGGAAAGGTCTCAGAAATGGGAGTGGCAGCCTCACTGAATTCCACAATCAATCTAGACAAATGGTCCGCCACAATCAATCTAGAAAAACTAACATAATACGGGAAAACAAGAAAGAAATCTAGAAATCTTCCTCTGAGTAACTAGCCCTCTTGCCTCAGTAAGCATTGAGTGTCACGTCAAAAGGTGGAAAATCTTAAGTGATCATTAAAAAAGAATTTTTTACTGAGTAACTGGCCCTCTTGCCTCAGTAAGCATTGAGTGTCACGTCAAAAGGTGGAAAATTCTAAATGGTAGCATAAAAATCAGTTAGTTTCGTAGCCTTGTTGACTCGAGCCAGTAAGTCCTTAGGGGTGTCTTTACACCTAATGCCCTAAAACCATCTGGTTTGGGAGTCATTGGCTAAACACTCATTACACGAGTCAACAAGAAAGCTTAAGGGAACTAACCTGGCAAAAATCTCTCAAATAAAAGACTATGCCATATTTGTTGACTCTAATAGGAAGTTTGGTGAATCTTGAGTCATCGAAACACTACCTATTTGAATATCTTGGAAACTCAATCTTTTATGTGCTAATCACCACACACCGAAGTCAAACTTGTGATATCTTAGAATACCTAGTGAATATGATTTACGTTCAACACTCTTATTCATTGCAGATATATGTTTACACTTGTTAAGCTTGCTCATGAATGCGCATCATTGTTTTGTGTAAAATCTAGATTTTTTTATTGACACTATGAACATTGGATTTATCTATATTTCTGTTTTAGTTTTGAATTTAGTATTGCTAAGGGACTAGCAATATGTAAGTTTGGGGGTGTGATAGACGCTTAAATATACATATTTAAGCCCCCTTATTTACACTTGTTAGATCCTTTATTACGTTAATTTGGTATCTTTTACTCCATTTGTGTGTTTTACATGTTTTTATAGGGTCTTGGAGAAAAATAAGCAGTTTTGGCACTTTAAGGAAGAAATCTAGAAGCCCTGAAGCACTTTCTGGACAAAGTGCGATCGAGCGCACATGCAATGCGATCGAGCGCACATACGATCGTGCGCACACTTGTAGGATCGAGCGCACACTGCGATCGAGCGCAAGGACACATGCGATCGAGCGCAAATGTACAGGCATGAATAGTAAACTGCAGAACCCTATTTTGGAAATAACCTTATTTTGGAAATAACTCTATTTTGGAAATAAAGGAGTTTTGTGTTTTAGAAAAGTTTAGAAACTCATGAGTCTATTAGGACTTCTCAAGGACCTATAAATACACTTGTAAACTCACACACAAAAAGACAACCTTAGATAGTAAACACTTGTCTCTTTTCTTTTACTTGGAGTGGAGAGCTTGGGAGAGAATTGACGCCTCTTCTCTCGGGTTTATTCTTCTCCTTTATGTTTAGTTTAATTATGTTTACTTCAGTTAGTATGTGTAACTAACTCTCTTATAGGGCTCGATTGAAGCCCTAGTTATGCATTCCCATATTTTTATTCATTGATTAAATCTTTGCATAGCTTATTATGTTACTTAACTTGATTAACACCTGTGCTTATTTACATTCCTCATATGTATGTGTAAGGCCAACGTATGCATGTGGTATGGATTGGTTAGTTAGATCAATTTGGATGACCGAGTCCTGGGTCTAACATCAGTAACAAGGGACCATCTTATCCGGATACCCGGGTTAATCAACATGGGAAACCGGGAGTAGATACCATGCCCTAGGTCTCATGTGGTTGTCGATTTCCACAGTACCTATGCTTTCTTAAGGAACAACTCAAGCAGATACCATGCTGAATCCCTTAAGGAAGAAAAGAGTTAGAGTAGATACCATGCCTAACTCGTTGCTTAGGGAAATCAATAGCTTAAGGAGTAGATACCATGCCCTTAGGTTGGCAACCAGTAGGTACACATAATATGGCTAGAGCATTGATACTTTATACAAAAACAGGAATGTATGACTAGTGGTGGATATCAAAGCCCTATGTCTTTATTATTATCAAATCACCCTTCAGTTTATTATTTCTATCTTTTTACATTGCAATTATAATTCTAAATCGAACTTTACCAATCCCTGTGGAGATGATCTTGCATTCGCACACTATGCTACACTATTGACCTTGTGCACTTGCAAGTAAAACAAGTGCGATTATTTACCCATTTATTTAGGTATATTAACGCACAACAAGTTTTTGGCGCCGTTGCCGGGGAGTTTACAAGTGTATTTATAGGTCCTTGAGAAGTCCTAATAGACTCATGAGTTTCTAAACTTTCCTAAAACACAAAACTCCTTTATTTCCAAAATAGAGTTATTTCCAAAATAAGGTTATTTCCAAAATAGGGTTCTGCAGTTTACTATTCATGCCTGTACATTTGCGCTCGATCGCATGTGTCCTTGCGCTCGATCGCAGTGTGCGCTCGATCCTACAAGTGTGCGCACGATCGTATGTGCGCTCGATCGCATTGCATGTGCGCTCGATCGAACTTTGTCCAGAAAGTGCTTCAGGGCTTCTAGATTTCTTCCTTAAAGTGCCAAAACTTCGAAAGAGGCCTAGAAACAACTTCGAAGAGAGAAAAGAAGAATTTGAGGGTGAAGCACCAATGGAACAGCTTTACAACCAACTGCCACCGAAACAGAGACCTATGAAGCAATCCTTCATTCCACAGAACCTCAACCATCCTTCATGCATTGCGTATCAACCTAAGGTGGAAGAAAATTATTACATATCTCCGGAGATACTTAGTGCCTTGACTCATTTTAGGGGTACACCTCCTGAGGATCCACACTTGCACCTTCGAGAATTCTGTGATCTCTGCAAGTTCCAGCATATTCGGGGCCTAGATCAAGAGGGAATCAGGTTAATTCTTTTTCCTTTTTCATTAAAAGATGATGCTAAAATGTGGTATCATTTATTGCCTACAGATTCCATCCATACTTGGGAAGAGCTATCCAATAGATTTCTAAGGAAATTTTTTCCAGCCCAAAAGACAAGGCAGATGAGGAAGGAGATTCAATCCTTCCAACAGAGGGATGGAGACCTTTTCTTCGAGGCATGGGGACACTTTAATGAGCTGCTACTCAAATGTCCATATCACAACTTACCTCAAGATGAGCTGGTACTAGCTTTCTATGAAGGTTTGAGTGGTATAAATCAAGGTATAGTGGATTCCGGTTGTGGAGGTGTGCTGATAGAGAAGACTAGTGAAGAAGCCATGGAGCTGTTTGAGATATTAAGTGAGCACACCCAACAATTCTCCTCGAGAGGTAGACAAGGAATTAAAAGCAAGGGTATGTATGAGGTGAGCTTCAATGATGGATCTTCGAATCAGATGGCTGCTATGGAAAGAATGCTAGACATGCTCATAAAAGCCATGGCTGATCAGAATAACTCACCTAGTCCACAAGCTACACAACGCCAGGTATGTGCTATATGCTCTCATTTTGATCATAATACTTATACTTGTCCTCTGTATTCAACTACAGATCAAGAGCAAGCAAATTATGAGGGACTGAACAGCGCATATGCAAATACCTACAATCCTGGATGGCAGAACCACCCCAACCTCTCATGGAGCAACACTCAAAATGTTTTGAATCTTCAAGGACAGCAACGACACTTCCAACCAGCAGCCCAACCAGTGTCGGAATCAGAAAATAGTGACCTAGAGAATCTTATGAGGCAACTGATGACTTCACAAGAACAGTTCATGATTGAGCAACGACGAACCACTACAAAACACGAGCAAGCCATTCAAAGACTCGAGGAACAAATGGGGCAATTGGCTAAGGAGCTAAGTGAAAGAAAGTTGGGTGAACTTCCAGTCCAACCACTACCTACTCCAAGAGGATATCAACAACTAAATGCCGTGACAACTCTAACAAATGGTAAGATCATTGAAACTGATGAGCCTACACAAGCATCCATATCCAAGGTAAGTGAGATGGAGAAGGTAAATAGTGAGAAGGTTAAAATCAAAAGATATAATGCATTAAAATTACCCCTAGATAATACAAAATGTTTTAATGTATGCATGACACAAAGTGTTGTTGAGGAAACTTTTCAGGTCCATCACGTTGATCCAATAGAAACTGCTCTTATCTATAGTGTCCCAAGATCGGATATTGAGCCCAAATGCAAGGATGTTACTGATGACATCATTGACACTATGCACCTCCTTGAGGCCTTTCCAAAGCATCCAAGTAAGTACACCGATTCATTTGAAATTCTTGGGCCTACTAATACTATTCTTCCCCCTTTTATTGTACAGGCACCTAACTTGGAATTCAAGCAGTTGTCAGAGCACTTACCGTATGCTTATATAGGAGAGAATAAGACATTTCCTATGCTAGCTGCTGCCACTCGTAGTTTTGGGGAAAAATAAGGCTTGGTCCGGCTGAAGACGTTAAACTTAGCGCTCATGGGAGGCCAAAAACTTGTTGTGCATTTATCCACCTAAATAAATAAGTAAATAATCGCACTTGTTTTACTTGCAAGTGCACAAGGTCAACAGTGTAGTATAGTGTGCGAATGCAAGATCATCTCCACAGGGATTGGTAAAGTTCAATTTAGAATTATATTCACAATATAAAATGATAGAAATAATAAAAGCGTTGAGAAATAATAAAGATAAAATACTAAGGATAAAGGTGTAGGGACTTGAGATCCACCACTAATTATGCTACCACAATATAACAGTATGCCAATGCTTTATTCATGCCATGTATACCTACTGGTTGCCAACCTAAGGGCATGGTATCTACTCCTTAAGCTATTGATTTCCCTCAGCAACGAGTTAGGCATGGTATCTACTCTAACTCTTTTCTTCCTTAAGGGATTTAGCATGGTATCTGCTTGAGTTGTTCCTTAAGAAAACATAAGTACTATGGAAATCGACAACCACATGAGACCTAAGGCATGGTATCTACTCCCGGTTTCCCATGTTGATTAACCCGGGTATCCGGATAAGATATCCCTTGTTACTAATGTTAGACCCAGGACTCGGTCATCCAAATTGATCTAACTAACATGTCCATACCACATGCACATATTGATCAGACATATACATATGAGGAATTTAAATAAAAACAGGTATTAATCAAGTTTAAGCAACACAGCATAAATATCGCAAGGCGCTAATACTAAATTTATTGAGTAAACATAATTAGGGCTTCAACCAAGCCCTACTAAGAATTTAATTACACATAATAAAACAAAAAGGAAAGAAGAAACCCGAGAGAAGAGTCGTCAATTCTGCTCCACGGTCTACTTCTCCAAACTAAAGCAAAAGATAAAAGAATGGATCTAAGAAGTGATCCCCCCAAGAGGTGATGCCTTTTGTGTGTGATTTACAAGTATATTTATAGGTCTTTGAGAAGTCCTAATCGGCTCATGAGTTCCTAAACTTTCCTAAAACGCAAAACTCCTTTATTTCCAAAATAGGGTTATTTCCAAAACAGGGTTCTGCAGTTTACTGTTCACGCCCGTACATATGCGCTCGATCGAGATGTGGTGCGCTCGATCGCAATGCTGCGCTCGATCGCACAGAGGAGTGCGCTCGATCGTAATTTAGCCAGCAGCTGCTCTAGGATTTTCAGATTTATTCCTTTAAGTGCCAAAAATGCTTCTTTTTCTCCAAGACCCTATAAAAACGTGTAAAATACAAAAGTGAAGTAAAATAGACTAAAACATATAGATAAAGAACTTAACAAATGTAAATTAAGGAGCTTAAATAATATTTAAGCTCCTATCACACCCCCAAACTTACATATTGCTAGTCCCTCAGCAATACAAAACCAAAAACTAAATGAAAAACAAAGACTCAAAGATAAATCCAATGCTCATGGTGTCCAACAAAAGTTTAGGTTTCACACAAAACTATGATGCGCATTCATGAGCAAGCTTAACAAGTACAAACACATCTTTGCAATGAATACGAGTTTTGAATGCAAATCACTTTCATGAGGCAGGTTAAGACATCACAAGTTTAACTGAGTGTGTGGTGGACTAGCACATAAAAGATTGGGTTTCCAAATAATTCTAATGTGTAGTGTTTCGATGACTCAAGATTCACCAAATTTTCTATTAGAATCAACAAAGATGGCATAGATTTTCTTCTTTTCTTTTATTTGTGAGATTTTTGCCAAGTTAGTTCCCTTAAGCTTTCTATTTGACTCGTGTAACGAGCGTTTAGCCAATGACTCCCAAACCAGATGGTTTTAGGGCATTAGGTGTAGAAACACCCCTAAGAGCTTACTAACTCGAGTCAAAAAGGCTACGAAACTAACTGATCTTAATGCTACCGATCAGAATATTCCACCTTTTGATGTGACACTCACTGCTTACTGAGGCAAGAGGGCCAGTTACTCAATGGAAAGTTCTTTTTAATGATCTTTAAAAGCATTTTTTTTTCTTTTCTTTTTGAGCAATAACGAACTTTTTTTTTATTTTTTTATGCCACCGCGTTAATCTAATAGGTCATCTGGTTCACAGTCAAGCAAAAGAAACATACAAATCAAAATTACATGTCATACCCCACACAACTATGTGCTAATGTGCTCATGTTTAGTTTAAGTCGAACTTGTGAATCCTTTAATGCCTAAAAGAAAGTGATTATGGTTCAAAACTTAATTATTGGCCCATATGTTCAAGGTGTTAAGCTCACTTATGAAGTCAAATCATATTGTTTATTTAGAACACCCAAAAATTTTGGAACGGAATGAACATGTATTTATCTATGAAAAACAACAAAACAAAAAAAATGGGACAAGATGTGTGTGAATGTGTCTCCCATATCAAAAACTTGTTGTGCGTTAATATACCTAAATAAATGGGTAAATAATCGCACTTGTTTTACTTGCAAGTGCACAAGGTCAATAGTGTAGCATAGTGTGCGAATGCAAGATCATCTCCACAGGGATTGGTAAAGTTCGATTTAGAATTATAATTGCAATGTAAAAAGATAGAAATAATAAACTGAAGGGTGATTTGATAATAATAAAGACATAGGGCTTTGATATCCACCACTAGTCATACATTCCTGTTTTTGTATAAAGTATCAGTGCTCTAGCCATATTATGTGTACCTACTGGTTGCCAACCTAAGGGCATGGTATCTACTCCTTAAGCTATTGATTTCCCTAAGCAACGAGTTAGGCATGGTATCTACTCTAACTCTTTTCTTCCTTAAGGGATTCAGCATGGTATTTGCTTGAGTTGTTCCTTAAGAAAGCATAGGTAATGTGGAAATCGACAACCACATGAGACCTAGGGCATGGTATCTACTCCCGGTTTCCCATGTTGATTAACCCGGGTATCCGGATAAGATGGTCCCTTGTTACTGATGTTAGACCCAGGACTCGGTCATCCAAATTGATCTAACTAACCAATCCATACCACATGCATACGTTGGCCTTACACATACATATGAGGAATGTAAATAAGCACAGGTGTTAATCAAGTTAAGTAACATAATAAGCTATGCAAAGATTTAATCAATGAATAAAAATATGGGAATGCATAACTAGGGCTTCAATCGAGCCCTATAAGAGAGTTAGTTACACATACTAACTGAAGTAAACATAATTAAACTAAACATAAAGGAGAAGAATAAACCCGAGAGAAGAGACGTCAATTCTCTCCCAAGCTCTCCACTCCAAGTAAAAGAAAAGAGACAAGTGTTTACTATCTAAGGTTGTCTTTTTGTGTGTGAGTTTACAAGTGTATTTATAGGTCCTTGAGAAGTCCTAATAGACTCATGAGTTTCTAAACTTTTCTAAAACACAAAACTCCTTTATTTCCAAAATAGAGTTATTTCCAAAATAAGGTTATTTCCAAAATAGGGTTATTTCCAAAATAGGGTTCTGCAGTTTACTATTCATGCCTGTACATTTGCGCTCGATCGCATGTGTCCTTGCGCTCGATCGCAGTGTGCGCTCGATCCTACAAGTGTGCGCATGATCGCATGTGCGCTCGATCGCACTTTGTCCAGAAAGTGCTCCAGGGCTTCTAGATTTCTTCCTTAAAGTTCCAAAACTGCTTCTTTTTCTCCAAGTCCCTATAAAAACATGTAAAACACACAAATGGAGTAAAAGATACCAAATTAACGTAATAAAGGATCTAACAAGTGTAAATAAGGGGGCTTAAATATGTATATTTAAGCGTCTATCACACCCCCAAACTTACATATTGCTAGTCCCTTAGCAATACTAAATTCAAAACTAAAACAGAAATATAGATAAATCCAATGTTCATAGTGTCAATAAAAAAATCTAGATTTTACACAAAACAATGATGCGCATTCATGAGCAAGCTTAACAAGTGTAAACATATATCTGCAATGAATAAGAGTGTTGAACGTAAATCATATTCACTAGGTATTCTAAGATATCACAAGTTTGACTTCGGTGTGTGGTGATTAGCACATAAAAGATTGAGTTTCCAAGAAATTCAAATGGGTAGTGTTTCGATGACTCAAGATTCACCAAACTTCCTATTAGAGTCAACAAATATGGCATAGACTTTTATTTGCGAGATTTTTGCCAAGTTAGTTCCTTTAAGCTTTCTTGATGACTCGTGTAACGAGCGTTTGGCCAATGACTCCCAAACCAGATGGTTTTAGGGCATTAGGTGTAAAGACACCCCTAAGGACTTACTGGCTCGAGTCAACAAGGCTACGAAACTAACTGATTTTTATGCTACCATTTAGAATTTTCCACCTTTTGACGTGACACTCAATGCTTACTGAGGCAAGAGGGCCAGTTACTCAGTAAAAAATTCCTTTTTAATTACCACTTAAGATTTTCCACCTTTTGACGTGACACTCAATGCTTACTGAGGCAAGAGGGCCAGTTACTCAGCGGAAGATTTGTTTTTATTGATCATTAGGAGCATTTTTTTCTTTTTGAGCACGAATCAATCTTTTCTATTTTTATATGCCAAAATGTCAATCTAATAGGTCATCTAGTTCACAGTCAAGCAAAAGAAACATACCAATCCAAATATCATGTCATACCCCACACAGCTATGTGTTAATGTGCTTGTGATAGTTCAAGTTAAACTTGTGAATTCTTAAATGCCAAAAGGGCAGTGATCTAGGTTCAAAACTTGTTTATTGGCCTATATGTTCAAAGTGTTAAGCTCACTGATGAAGTCAAATCATAACATTTTGTTTAGATCACAAAAAAAAGTTTATTGGACAGAATGAACATGCATTTATCTATGAAAATAACAACAGAACTAAAAATGTAGGACATAGTGTAGTGTGTGAATGTGTCTCCCATACCCCCAAACTTAAATTACACATTGTCCCCAATGTGTGAATAACAAGGAAAGAGCTGACCTGGGAGATGGAGAACTAGCTAGGTCGGCATGGCTCATAGCGTACCCCCAAACTTGAACGGATGCACACATTGTCCCTAAAAAAGAAAAACTAACATAATACGGGAAAACAAGAAGTAATTAAAATAAATAAATAACAATAAATACGTAAAATAATAAAAATAAAAGGATAAGCTGTGGGGTGCCTCCCATGAGCGCTAAGTTTAACGTCTTCAGCCGGACCAAGCCTTATTTTCCCCCAAAACTACGAGTGGTAGCAGCTAGCATAGGAAATGTCTTATTCTCTCCCATATAAGCATACGGTAAGTGCTCTGACAACTGTTTGAATTCCAAGTTAGGTGCCTGTACAATAGAAGAGAAAATAATATTAGTAGGCACATGATGGTCAAATGGATCGGTGTACTTACTTGGATGCTTTGGAAAGGCTTCTAGAAGGTGCATAGTTTCAATGAGGTCTTTAGTAACATCTTCTGATTTTGGCTCAATATCTGATCCTTTGAAATAATGGGTGAAGGTGGTCTCCAAGGGATCAATATGATGGTCATGAAAGACTTGTTTAACAACACCTTGCTTTTGTTCACTTAGCTCCTTAGCCAATTCCCCCATTTGTACTTCCAATATATGAATAGCTTGCTCATGTTTGGTATTGATTTGTCGTTGCTCAATCATGAACTGTTCTTGTGAAGTCATCAGTTGCCTCATAAGACTCTCTAGGTTACTATTTTCTGATTCCGGCACTGGTTGGGCCGCTGGTTGGAAGTATTGGTGTTGTCCTTGAACATTTAAAGCATTGTGATTATTGCTCCATGAGAGGTTGGGGTGGTGCTTCCATCCAGGATTGTAGGTATTTGTATATGCATTGTGCGGTCCCTCATAATTTGCTTGCTCTTGATCTGCGTATGAATACAAAGGGCAAGTGTTAGTAGTGTGATCAAAACGAGAACATATAGCACATACCTGGAGTGGTTTGCCTCGCGGACTAGGTGATATGTTTTGACTAGTCATGGCATATATGAGCATATCTAGCTTCCTCTCCATAGCATCTAGACAAGTATATTGAGCTTCTGTCATTGGTGCTTCTCCCTTTGAATGAATTAGTTGAAAAGCTTCAGTGCAGCAGTTTTAGTACTGTTGCTCGGGTACTCTCTGGACCTTTTGCGCTCGAGCGCAGTTCCTCTACGCTCGATCGCTCTGGGCTTGCGATCGATCGCACCGAGTAGTGCGCTCGATCGCAATGAGGACAGAAACTCCTCCTCTGCACACCTAAACAAAAACAGAAAAAAAGGAATAAATCTGATTTTTGATAAAAATAAAAAATAAAACAGAACATAATCAAATAGAATAAATTAAAATAATAATAAAAAAAACTAACAAAAATAATTCCAAAAAGAAATTTAGCACAATCCCCGGCAACGGCGCCAAAAACTTGTTGCGCGATTATATACCTAAATAAATAGGTGAATAATCGCACTTGTTTTACTTGCAAGTGCACAAGGTCAATAGTGTAGCATAGTGTGCGAATGCAAGATCATCTCCACAGGGATTGGTAAAGTTCGATTTAGAATTATAATTGCAATGTAAAAAGATAGAAATAATAAACTGAAGGGTGATTTGATAATAATAAAGACATAGGGCTTTGATATCCACCACTAGTCATACATTCCCGATTTTGTATAAAGTATCAGTGCTCTAGCCATATTATGTGTACCTACTGGTTGCCAACCTAAGGGCATGGTATCTACTCCTTAAGCTATTGATTTCCCTAAGCAACGAGTTAGGCATGGTATCTACTCTAACTCTTTTCTTCCTTAAGGGATTCAGCATGGTATCTGCTTGAGTTGTTCCTTAAGAAAGCATAGGTACTGTGGAAATCGACAACCACATGAGACCTAGGGCATGGTATCTACTCCCGGTTTCCCATGTTGATTAACCCGGGTATCCGGATAAGATGGTCCCTTGTTACTAATGTTAAACCCAGGACTCGGTCATCCAAATTGATCTAACTAACCTATCCATACCACATGCATACGTTGGCCTTACACATACATATGAGGAATGTAAATAAGCACAGGTGTTAATCAAGTTAAGTAACATAATAAGCTATGCAAAGATTTAATCAATGAATAAAAATATGGGAATGCATAACTAGGGCTTCAATCGAGCCCTATAAGAGAGTTAGTTACACATACTAACTAAAGTAAACATAATTAAACTAAACATAAGGGAGAAGAATAAACCCGAGAGAAGAGGCGTCAATTCTCTCCCAAGCTCTCCACTCCAAGTAAAAGAAAAGAGAAAAGTGTTTTCTATCTAAGGTTGTCTTTTTGTGTGTGAGTTTACAAGTGTATTTATAGGTCCTTGAGAAGTCCTAATAGACTCATGAGTTTCTAAACTTTCCTAAAACACAAAACTCCTTTATTTCCAAAATAGAGTTATTTCCAAAATAAAGTTATTTCCAAAATAGGGTTATTTCCAAAATAGGGTTTTGCAGTTTACTATTCACGCCTGTACATTTGCGCTCGATCGCATGTGTCCTGGTGCTCGATCGCAGTGTGCACTCGATCCTACAAGTGTGCGCATGATCGCATGTGCGCTCGATCGCATTGCATGTGCGCTCGATCGCACTTTGTCCAGAAAGTGCTCCAGGGCTTTTAGATTTCTTCCTTAAAGTTCCAAAACTGCTTCTTTTTCTCCAAGTCCCTATAAAAACATGTAAAACACACAAATGGAGTAAAAGATACCAAATTAACGTAATAAATGATCTAACAAGTGTAAATAAGGGGGCTTAAATATGTATATTTAAGCGTCTGTTATTATTTTGGATTATCTCAGTTTAACAGATTTAATTAGACTTCTTTAATTTTGAGCTGTTGAAATGGATAAGACTCTTCTTAAAAAAAGTAATCGCTGTGAGCGGTGCCGGTGTTATCGAGGGACATGGAGTAGGAGTGGCCTGCCGCTAAAGTGTTTGAAGAGAAATTATTTGGAAAATGACTTAATGGTATTTGGATTTAGTATTTTAGAATATATTACTTTTTGATTTAACTTTGCTTAACTTCAATATTAAAGTTTACCATTCTGAATTTGCGATCGGAACATTCTGAAACTTGGTAAAATGTTGATCCTAGAATGATCTGGAAAAATCAACGACCACAGACTTAAAATTCTTATTTCATTAAATTCTGGAATTAATGTTGGCGCTTGAATTTTCTTTTCAATTTTCTATTATGAAACTTACCAACCTTAATCCTTGTATTACTTTTCAGCCAAATATAGTTGTTAAACAAGTTTGGACCAATGACTTAGAACACAAACATTTGAACAAACGGTAAGCAATTTGGGTTCACGTGGAAGTTATGTTTTATTTTAAGATAAATACATAAAAGCACCTTTTGATTTGGTTTTATTTAATTTTAATACTAAAATTTTAAAAAGTTAAATTTCAATACCAAAAAAATTGTAGCTAAATAATGAAAGCCCATACCATGCATGTGAATGAAGGAGTACTACTTGAACCTCTCATTGATTATAGAGAAGGGATGGAGGAATTGCCGTAATCATAAGAAGGTTATTGTTATTGTGATCTTGGAGATGGAGCTGGTGATGGAGGCACCGAGTTGTACGAATTACGATCACAATACCAATTGTGGTCTCGTCCTCAACCACGATATTGTGAACCATGCTCCTTACCTTGATCACACTTAAAAGAAAATTGGTTTGTGACAGTGATGTCATATGCTAATTTTACCCTATATAAAACATCCTTAATCACCTACTAAACCCAGATCCCCCGCTGAAAAAAAAGCCACCATCCACCCTTCTATCTCTCTACCACCCCTCCCTTCTCACTCTCTACTAATCTGCCATTGACCCTTCTCACTAATCTCGTTCCATTTCCCTCGACAGGAAACTCTAGATCATTCTAGAACATCATATCACATCTCACTCTTTCTCATCCTCTTTACTCTCTGCGTACACTGGCAAGGGCTCATCCTTATCCATTTTCCAACTGTAGCGAATTCAAGCAGCAAGAATAATAGGCCTTGTTGGCGCAGCTCGCTCTCCCTTTCTCTTTCTATTTCCTATTCGACCCTAGATTTAGCACACAAAAACGGACGAGATTTCTTTCGTTTGGGCAGGTTTTTCTCAAGGGAATTTTGGGAGAAAGTAGAGTGAAGGCGACATAATGAGAAAAGCTCTCCAATCTGGAAACACCTAATGTTTTGATCATTGTATCAAAATAGATTTTAGGATTTCAATATTCCTGTATTTTCTTTAAGCGATAAGGGGGTTTCTATTTGGGTAGATTTAGGTCTACGAGGTCATTAATTCGAATCAGATATGCTTCTCAATCCTTTGATTATACTGTTCTTGGTGTGCTCGTTGTAAGATCTTGAGTTGTGTGTTTTCTTCGGTTTATCGGTTAGTTAATACAATTTACGTATATTTCTATTTTTTGAATAGCATATTTGTCTTAGCTCTTTAATAGTGATTTGGTAGAGTTATTTGGAGATGAGACTTTATGCATATCTATTAGCTCATTTGGATCATTTGTGTGTTTGCATTTGTTTTTTTTTTTTGTTGGTAAATGTCTATTTTAGTATCTAAGGTTTTAAACTAATCACAATTGAATCCCTATGGTTTCAATTTAAACAATCAAGTCTCTAACTTGTGAAAAACAGAACAATTAGACGCCGTGAAAAAAACTAACATAACAAAAGTGAAATACCAAAATTACTTCTTTGTACTTTCTTCTGCAATCCTTCAGAAACCCAACTCAGTTGCCTCATTCTCTTCAAACTCACTCTCACATCTATCTCAAAATCTAAAATAAAAGACAATCAGAATTCACAGGCATGTCATCAGAGGACACCGTCACTTACATTTTCCCACCACCACCACTTACATTGCCATCATCGTCTTCAACTTTCTTCGGCCGTTCATCGAATGCCTTCCATTCAATAACCTGCTCTACCTCCTCAGACGGTTATAGCGACTTCTTCTTCTTCACCTCCAGGGTTGTCCCTAACATGATCTCCACTATGGGGAAGATATAATCATAATATCTCTGATGCAATTGCTCCATCGCCACCGGTAGGGGTGTTGGGCCCTCATCGTCTTCCTTCGTCCATCTATTACTGTCACCGCAACCAGAAGTAGTAGCAGTAGAAGACGAAGAACCAGATTTATGACTCATCGATTTCCACATAAATTTTTCATGGTTTTCCAACTTCATATCGTCCTCGTCCTCAACGTGCCCATCCTCCTCGATAATCGTGGTGGTAGTGGGCTTAGGAGGGATCTTGATCTTGGGCATGTTGGCAGCTCGCTGGAGAGGGGCTGGTGTGTAGGAGGTATTGACGAAAGGATGAGGGGGAAGGGGAGGCGGAGGGAGTGTGTTGAAGAAGGAAGGTGTCGAGGATTGAGGGATCATTGACGTGGAGGAGGAGGAGATCGCGGGGATTGATTGAATGAGGTTTTGTACCTCTCACTCCTTTTCATTCTCTTCCACTCCAAAAATCTAAAAAAGAGACACATAAAGAAAGAAGCCATGATGATGAGATTTAAGAAAAATAAGAAGAAGAGAGGAGACATCAGCGCCCATGGTCACATCGGTCAGCATCGAAAGCACCTCAGAGGTCGCGGTAACGCTAGAGAGATGCACCACCAGTTTGGGTACTTTAAGGTGCTTAGTAAAGGTATGTTGCCTAGCGATCGGCCTGTCGTTGTCAAGGCTATGCTAGTCTCGAAGATCACGGAGAAGAGGGTAGGAGGCTGGAGGTGTTGTTGTTCTCATTGCTTAGGTCTTTACATTAGGAATAATAGTTATTATTTTGGATTATCTCAGTTTAACAGATTTAATTAGTTTTCTTTAACTTTGAGCTGCAGAAATGGATGAGACTCTTCTTAAAAAAAAAAAGTAATCGCTGAGACCGGTGCCAGTGTTCTTGACGGAAGGAAGAAGGTATAAAAGAGTAATTTTGGTATTTCACCTTTGTTCAGTTAGTTTTTTTCACGATATCACGGTCCAAGGACTTAATTGTTCTGCTTTTGACAAGTTAGGAACATTGAAACCATAGGGACTCAATTGTGATTAGGTCCAAACCTTAGGGACTAAAATATACATTTATCTTTTTTTCCCTCCTTATTGGCCCTCCTTGAATCACTTCATTGCATGAGAAGGGTTAGGGATGAAAGTATTAAATAAGATTAAGGTCTGTGTCCTACCCTCTATGAGGACTTGATCTCAAGCAGTGTGTATCCTGTTTGTTCTTTGATGATTTGTTTTTTCAAGAAAGGTTCCCTTTTAGCTATTGGATTAGTGAGTCCAAGTAAGAGTAAGGACCCTGTCATGTCCTCCAAAAAGGCATTGATCCCAAGCAGTGAGCTAGAAGGTGAATACTTAAGGGCATTGTTTTGCTGCAACTTTGAATCGTGGCCCTTGTAGACTGAGTGTAGAGAGCAGTGATTTACCTCAGTTTAAAAATAAAAAAATTTGTGTGATGGTTGTTTTGATGGTAATTAGTCATGCTAAAATTATTTTCTAGTGAAATTGTTTTGAACTCTCTTTTAGTCCAGTAGCTTAGACATGCTAAAGTGAAAAGGTCAAGGCCTGACGTTTATTTTGAATGAAAAACCTTTGTTTTATTTTCTTGATTAATCATTCCAATCTGTTTTGTTGAAAAACTTTGAGTCTACTAGATCTTTGATTCTTTTGAATCTTGGATTAGTTTGTGCACTGACCAGCTTGTACGAGAAGTCCTGTTTTTTAACTCGCTAGTTTCCACTAGCTAGTTGCTGTGATGATTATTTTGCATCTTAAATGAAGTAGACAACATGTAGGTAATAGGTCCTAATTTCCTTGCATTTATCCATTATGTCAAACACTTACTGCTTACTTTCTTTGCTAAATTATAAATCATGCATTTTTGTGTTGGGATTTTACTTCTAAAATCCACCCACTTAAAATTTAAGTAAAAAACACAATCACAATAATTAAATAGGCAAAACAAATAAAGAGTAAACACACCAATAATTATTGTGGTTCGACAACCTATTTGCCTATATCCACCAACAACTCCACTATTTTATTAATCTTCAACTACAACTTTAGGAAGAGCAAAGTTATCAAACTCTCATCCCAAAGTCACAATACAACAAAATCTCTTAACCTAGCTCTAATTGTAAGTGCCCCCTCTACTTGACAACCCAAAACCTCAATATACCCAAAACTTTCATCCTAGCTCTAGTAGTAAACTCCCATAGTTTACAATGTATATGGAATTATGAGTGTATCTCAAACCTTCCCTGGAACCTCCTTTATATAGAGGATATTTTTCCTAATACTATTAGGAAAAGAACAACAACATCATAGTAGACTACTACTACTTGTACAATCAACAATCTAATAGGAAATTACTATTATTCTTACTAGAATAAGCAACTACAAAATAGGAAACAACTTTTCCCAAACCAATTAGAAATCTTCTTTGTGGGAATTGAGCCAGAATCCAAACAAATCTCCACCTTGGATCAAATTCTCCACCTCATCATCAAATTTGACTTTCTTCTTTGGTTGATGTGATCATTCTTTTTGGTCTTCCCATCTCATCCGCTTAATCGTCGAAGCAACCATTCTCTCATTCAACATGTATAAGCTTTCTTCGTTCACGGTATTTATCATCACTACCTTTGAAGCATCAAGAACTAGCATCTCATAATCCTCATTAGCCTTTCTATTATCACTCGGTTTATTGTGTGTGTTCTTCTTCTTCGTTGTAGATGCACTCCTTATTTGAAAAATCTAGAGACTTGGATCTTGATCTTTCGTCCACCTTCCTTGAAATGCTCCACTCGCTCACTCTACCTAGCTCTTTTCTTGATATAATCACAAGCAATTCTTCAACCTTGAACACACTTGACCTCTTCAACTTATCTCTTTCTGGAGGTACCGCGAAAACCTCCACATTCATCCAAACTTCCTTACCCACCATTAACATCGTGACTATGTCATCTTCTTCCGGTTGCAAGTACTTCATCTCTGTCAACATACTACTCAACAAATTAGTGATAATGGAATTGAAAAAACTAATATTCATCATACCTTCTTCCATCTTCAATTCATCAAATAGCTTAATATTAATCATGCTTACTTCTTGAATTTTGCCATCGGAACCACAACTCTGATACCACTTGTTGGGATTTTACCTCTAAAATCCACCTACTCAAAATTTAGGCAAAAAACATAATCACAACAATTAAATAGGTAAAACAAACAAAGAGTAAGAACACCAATAATTATTGTGGTTCGATAATCTCTTTGCCTACATCCACCAACAACTCTATTGTGTAAAAATCTACCTAAATTTATAAGCAAATAATTGAAGTTTTACTTGTAAGTGCACAAGGTCAACATAGTAGTATAGTGTGCAAGTGCGAGATCATTTCCATAGAGATTGGTAAATCTTGATTTAGAATTAAATTCGTAATATAAAATGATAGAAATAAGAATTGAGTTTGAATTGATAATGATAAAAGCGTAGGGACTTGATATCCACCACTAATCATGCTTTCATAATAAAACAATATGTCAATGCTTTAATCACGTTATGAATACCTAATGTTTGTCAACCTAAGGGCATGGTCTACACTCCTTAAGCTATTGATTTCCCTAAGCAACGAGTTAAGCATGGTGTATACTCTAACTATTTTATTTCTTAAAGGATTTAGCATGGTATATACTCCCAGTTTCCCATGTTGATTGACCCAAGAACCCGACGTGGATTTCTTTTGTTACTATTGTTAAACCCAGGACTCGGTCATCTAAATTGATTTACTAACTAGTCCATGCCACATGCCTATGTTGATCAGGCAAACACATATGAGGAATTCAAGAAAACATACATTAATCAATTTAAGCATCACAATATAAATATCGCAAAGGCGCCAATATTGAATTATTGAGTAAACATAATCAGGACTTCAATCAAGCCTTACTAAAAGTTTAGTTACACATGAGTTTGATGTTAAACATCTTCATAAAGTAAAATAAGGAGGAAATAATAAACCCGAAAGAGCTTCCGTGAAGAGTCGTCAATTCTTCTGTAAAATCTCTCCTCTGAAGCTCCCTTATTTTTGTGTTTACAGGCCTATTTATAAAGTTTAGGAACATATAGAAATCCTAAACTCGTAAAACAAAACCCTACCCTACTTTCCAAAATAGATTCTGTCGTTTTACTATTCACTGATGCACGTGTGCGCTCGATCACAGACTGGTGCGCTTGAGCCTTCTTCTTGCGCGCGCGAGTATAGGTGCGCTCGATCCTTGGCTTGGGCACTTGAGCGTTGTTGCGCTCGATCACAAGCCTCTATAGGTAGACTCCAACTTTTCCAGATTTGCTCTTTAAGCAAGATAATGCTCCATTTTCTTTAAAAACCTAGAAAAACACAGAAAACACAGAAAAGGAATAAAATAGCATGAAATAACACAAACTAGGAACTTAACAAATGTAAATTAAGGGGCTTAAATATGAATATTTAAGCACTTATCAAACACCACTATTTTATTAATCTTCAACTACAACTTTAGGAAGAGCAAAGTTGTTAAACTCTCACCCCAAAGTCACAATACAACAAAAGCTCTTAACCTAGCTCTAGTTATAAGTGCCCCCTCTACTTGACAACCCAAAACGCTGATACACCCAAAGCTCTCATCCTAGCTCTAGTAGTAAACCCCCCTAGTTTACAATATATATGAAATTATAAGTGTATCTCAAACATTCTCTAGGACCTTCTTTATATAGAGGATATTTTTACTAATACTATTAGGAAAAAAAACAACATTATAGTAGACTACTACTACTTGTACAATCAATAATCTAACAAGAAATTACTACTATTCCTACTAGAACAAACAACTACAAAATAGGAAACGACTTTTCCCAAACCAATTAGAAGCATTCTTTGTGGAATTATGAGTGTATCTCAAACCTTCTCTGGGAGCTCCTTGATATAGGATATTTTTCTCAATACTATTAGAAAAAGAACAATAACATTATAGTAGACTACTACTACTTGTACAATCAACAATCTAATAGGAAATTACTACTATTCCTACTAGAACAAGCAACTACAAAATAGGAAACAACTTTTTCCAAACAAATTAGAAGTCTTCTTTGTGAGAATTGAGCCAAAATCTTAACATTTTGCGGGCTGACCCTTGAAGTTTAAATTCAATAATTACCATTTCAATGATATTAATTTTTTCTGGTATGCTACTACTGATGGATGCTGATCTGTATGAAAAATTGCTAAGTAGTGGTCTTCTTTGGTCATTCATGCACTGTTAAATAAAATGCTAGAAGGGAATATTTTGATCTTGGGGAGTTTTGGTTAATAGTCGTGGCTTACTCTGTACTCTGTGACCGCCTTGATTTGGTTCTTGTTCACTGATGAGTTCTTCTTATTATGGTTTTAAAAGGTTTTATCTTTAGTTTGAAGGCATGACACATAAGGGGAAAGATGAACTTGGCATCATTTGTAATCCTGTGTTTAGTGCTCATCCTAGAACTGCATGTTGCTTAGCACTCTGTATGACAGCATTTGCATTCTGCACTTTGTTATAAGCATGAACTCATTTAAAACTTGACAAATGAAATGTTGGAGCACTTATTGTTTCTGTTTCCCTCGTTTGTCTTACTATTGGCTACCTTGAAATCATTTAACCATACTTTGGTGTGTTGCCGTTGTCCTAATACCTTGATTGTATGCAAGGTAGTATTACGCTCTCACCATGCTTTTGTGTGTTATGGCGGAGCTTGGGCTGAATTCTTCTTAGTTTTAGTTTAAGTAGGAGTTGATGGGCTGGAGTGAGAATTAGAAAATTTGTAATATGGACTGGGCTCGCTTCTTGTACCTACTGTGTGTGTGTGTGTGATTAAATGTTATTCTTCATTTTTATATACCCATTTCCAGTTATTCTATACTTTTTCATTCTTCCTAAATTCTTAGTGACATCTACTTTAGATTGAAGTAGTGCCTAGCTATTTTTAATAATGTAAACAAGGAATTTCTTCATAAGTTAGCTGATGTGAAGTCAAGATTCTAAATATTTCCTTAGTTTTCTTTTTTCCCTTCTCCTAGAAAAAGGAGTGTTAAATATCTTAGTCCCAAAATATTAATTGCTCACACATACACTTCACTTTTCCATGCGCGCGCGCGCACACTTTACCTTAATACATGCATGTACCTTTACCGTACATTAACAAATTAATTTGTTTTCATGAGTAAAGGGTAGGCAGGGTGTGAATGATTGTAATCTCATTTTACTTAAGATACTTAGATTATATTAAAGGATTATAAATATTTGGAAATAAAAAAGGTTAGTACGTGATTTAAGTGCTGATTAATGGGCGTTGTGTGGGTGCTCTGCTTCCTCACATCTAACGCTGGTAAGCAGATCGAGTCAGTTTTTTAAGCGTTAAAAGGGGAAATTAGCACTAAATGATCGATTTACTTTTAGTATCTTGGTCAGCCAAAAAGATTGCTGGTGCCTTCATCACTCATTTCTTTTAAGCCGATAAAACCCCTTCAATTTTCTCAAAAATGAAATGTTTTTTTTTTTTAATCGAATTTTAAAATATTGAAACCCTTCTTTCGGTTTTTGTCTTAGAAAACTTACTATTTTTTTGTCCAAAGTCGGGTATCGACTAGTGGTAAGGGTTGTATGCTATCGAACTGAAAAAAAAGATAGATGCTTCAATCATTGACTCTTGATGAATCGATTTAGCACTAAACTTTTAGGTGACCAACTAAGACTGATTGGAAATTAATGGTAGTGGTGAAGGACTCAATCTTTAGATAGGCCAACCAATACATGAGACATTAAATCTAGATGAGCATTAATGACAGTCAAAGCATCAACAATGCTTTTGATTTCCCTGAGATAAGCATTAATGATAATCATCCTTCTTGTTTTGGTGTAGCATGAGTTTCAACTCAATTTCATTGGCAGTGGAGTCACCAGTGTATCGTTGGGCAAGAGCGTCCCAAATAGCTCGAGACGTGGAGAATTGATAGTTGACAGACATCATGTAGAATATCACGGAAAAGGGTGGCACTTAGTCAAGATTTTAGTGTATGAATCGTGCGAAGCCATTGTTGATATATGGGTTGGATGACAGTACGACTGTCACCCTCAACAAGATATTATTGTGGGCAACGAAAACAGCTATCAGTATAGACTTGCAAATTATATGAGATTAAAATATTCTCATATTAAGCCTTCCACAAGAGGTAGTTAGTAGAATCAGGTTTAAGAGTGGTGAGATTAGTGATACTTGTAGAGGGAAGAATATGAGAGGAAGTGGCGGATTGTTGAAAGGACCAGAGACAGGTGATATAGTTTGGGTAGAGAGAATTAAGCGACAAAGAGGAAGATGAGATTGGAGCAAAAGAATTCCTAATATTAGGGTTAATAATGGGGGTTGAAGATAATGAGATATGAAGAGGGGGGAGGGAACGATCCAAGAAAGATGAAGCTATAGGAAGAGTGAGGTCGGTTGGTCCCTTCCCACAAGGGGTGTAAAGGCACCGAAAGAGTTTGGATGTGTAGGACCTTGCCTGAAAGAGCGGGTAGGGGATCCAAAGATATGAAATTGTGAAATATTGATTGAGAAAACGTACCGGTATGTGGGGAGACATCCACATTGTATTATAAATGATTATGATATAAATTGATCATTCATCATATCACATTGCATCGCATTATATGAAGATTTGATTTGATTGGTCCATGAGGGACGTGCAAATGTAATTGGCCTTTGAAGGGTGTGTGGTTTGATTAGCATAACGAGAGGCTTGTATTACTTGATTATGATATTGGCGGAGGTTAAGAAATTATAAATTCTTGTGCTATAGGGTTCTCCGCTCTAGTACCATAATACATGTTAATTATTCACATAAGTATATTACTACTTTATTCTTGGTTTGAATAGTTAGAAGTACTAAAGTAAAAATAATCTATTAGATATAATCTACTCGAAAACGATTACTTTGAATAAAGTGATTACTCATTGAGCTTTATAGCTCACCCCCTCCCTTTTAACTTTTCAGAAAACTTTTTAGAAGATCTCGGATTCTAAGTGGCAAGTTTGTGTAGAAAAGAAGTTCTTAGTTAGGTCCACATGAAAGGCATCCTTGCCCGAAGTCTTTTGCAATAGTAGTAGTATATTTTTTGTATATGTCAATAACCCTCGAAGGTTGTGTCCCATGAGACACATTTTATAAAAAAAAATTAGTTGTACTTGAAGTTATCGATATAATTATGCAAAGTGTTTGTATTATATTATGATGTTTCAAGTTATGCATATGCTATATATATGATTTTCCAAGTGCTCAGTTCTGAAAGGTAATTGATATCGTTTCGAGTAAGGCCTGCTAGGGATGGGTCGTTACATTTCATTCTAAGTTAGCATAATTAGAAAATATATTTATTTAATGAAGCATTTTTGAAAGATAAAACAGTGATAACAAATTATTATATGCTTGGGATTGTGAGATTTTGGTTCTCTCAATTTTGAGAGGGAACTTTAAACTTAAGTTAAGCCCATATTAACTTTTCAATTGTTTTGGATGGACAAGATTTTGCCACCAAATAACAACAATTCCAAGTTAACAATATAATAAACCATATTTTATTGGATTCCTAAAAGATGACATGGTATTGTTTTTATTTGGTGGCAAAATCTTGTCCATTCAAAATAATTGAAGGGTTAAAATAGGTTTAACTTGAATCTAAAGTTCCCTCTCAAAATTGAGAGAACTAGAATCTGAGATGACATCATGCTTTTCCGATTTATATCTTTTTTATATGTATGAATTTTTTTTTAAAAAAAAAGCATTATTCACGATTGAAAGAATATATGTATTTAAAAATTTTTATTAACAAGATATTCGTTATTATTTTAGTATTTGGGACGATGTCAGTTGACTGTAGTTGGATGGACTATCAAGTTGTAAATCATGCAGTATCAATGGAATTTAGGGAAGGTGTTAAGGTTTTTGTTTACTTTGCATATGACAATCCATCTTTTGTGTACGATGGATCTACTTAGTGTCTTTGTTATCTATGTTAGAATTCTAAATTTTTAATCGAGATACGATTACCATGCACCTATATAAGAAAGATTTCACTCTTAATTATAAAAGGTGAATTTTTCATAGTGAAAGTTATTTGAGACACAAACGGTCGACACAATCAAATCACCATGTGGAGGAAGGTATCAAATAGAGGAGATGTTAACAGATTTTACTGGCTTAAAGTTTAACTAAGATGCTAAATAGAATCTGAATATTTGTGCAACGAAGTTCTATGACATGTTGAGAGATACTGGTGAGCCATTTTGGGAGGGTTGTAAGAAGTACACTAAGTTATCAACGATTTCACAATTATTGAATTGTGAATTTGATTTAGACATGTCTGAGAATTTTTTCGATCAATTAATGACAATAATTTATACTACTTTTCTGGAGGATGAGAAGTTGCTTGAAAACTTTTACAAGTCCAAAAAGATGGTGAATGAGTTAGGACATGGATTTGAGAAGATACATTCATGCCTGAATGATTGTATATTGTATTATAAGGAAGACAAAGAAAAGAAAGTGTGTGATGTGTGTGGACATCCTTGGTTTAATCCTAGGCAAAACAGTAATAAGAAACAGAAAGATATACCACACAAGGTGTTGCATTACCTTCCACTAACACCAAGACTTTAAATGTTTTATTTGTTGAAAAACACTACCGAACACATGAGATAGCATAAGGATGGAAAATGTGGTGGCCAGATTGAAACATCCTCACATCCTCAAATCAATCTCGGTGAATGGTTCTAGGCATCCGATGGATTGAACAATAGACGGTTTTATGGCTTCAAGGGGATGTTTGATGGTCGTGTGTTTACTAGCAGCTCTCTAGAGATTAGTTCCTTGTGCAATACCATCGCATCACGTTTCACACCGTTCAATGGTGTAAGAGTGGTGCAATAATAATAGGATGATAAGAGGCAAAGAAGGGAGAAAATATAGTCATGTTTGGATGAGGAAAGGCAAAAAAGGAAAGAAATACAATCATGTCTTATACCATGGAAAAGCAATAACTAAAAAAGCAACAAATGATTGCAGTGTTTTTGGGTGACATCTCTTGCACCATCGACTGTAAGTAAACTGTTTTAATTTAAAGTTCAACATATAGAATTTTTTAAAATTAAGTTAGTGGGTTTAAGGGAAAAAGTGAAAAGTGCTTTTGTAATGGACGAGGAAGAGTTACTGCCATGTCCGTTTGGTCAAATGTGACTAGTGAGAGCAAACGAAATCCATTTCCAATTACCAAACGGATGCATTTTCAAGTAAAAATGTTCCTAACTTGGAGGTTTTAAAGGAAAAAGTGTAAAATACTTGTCTAATGGATGAGGCAGGGTTACCATTACGTCCATTTGGTCGAATTTGACTAGTAAGAACAAACAAAATCCATTTTGGATCACTGGTTACTAACCGTGTGGGTTTTCAGGTAAAAATATTCATAAGTTAGCATTTTTAAGGGAAAACATATAAAATACTTGTCTAATGGAAGAGACAACTGTCATGTCCATTTTTTCAAATTTGATTAGTGGGAACAAACAAAATCCATTTCGAATCGTCGGTTACCAACCATATGGATTTTAGAGTAGAAATGTTCGTAAGTTAGCAGTTTTAAGAGAAAAAGTGTAAAATATTTGTCAAATGGATGAGTGGGGTTACTATAACATCGGTTTGGTCGAATATGACTAGTGGAAACAAACAGAATCCATTTCGAATCTTTGGTTACCAACCGAGTCAGTTTTCAGGTAGAAACATTCATAAGTTAATGGTTTTAAGGGCAAAAGTGTAAAATACTTATCTAATAGATGAGACAGATTTATTGTACGTCCGTTTGGTCGAATGTGACTAGTGGGAACAAATGAAATTTATTTCGAATTTTTGGTTACCAACCATGTGGGTTTTCAAGTATAAACGTTCATAAGTTAGCGGCTTTAAGGGAAAAAGTGTAAAACACTTGTCTAATGGACGAGGTGGGGCTACCGTCATGTTCGTATAGTCGAATATGACTAGTAGGAACAAACACAATCCATTTTGGATCACCGCTTACCAACTGTGTGGGTTTTTGGGTAGAAACTTTCATAAGTTAGCGGTTTTAATAGAAATAGTGTAAAATTCTTGTCTAATGGACGAGGTGAGGTCCGTTTGGTCAAATGTGACAAGTGAGAACAAACAGAATTCATTTCGGATGATCAGTTAAAAACATTTTAAGTTAGTGATTTTGAAGGAAAAAGTTGAAAATACTTGTCTAATGGACGATGTTGGGTTACAATCATAATCGTTTAGTCGAATATAATTAGTGGGAACAAACGAAATCCATTTCGGATCACTGGTTAGCAAACGAATGGGTTTTCGAGTAAAAACATTTATAACTTAGTGGTATTAAGGAAAAAATTTAAAATATATATCTAATGGATGAAGAAGGGTTATTATCACATTTGTTTGGTCGAATGTGACTAGTGGGAATAAAATGAATCCATTTCAAATCATTTTTTACCAATCGAGTGGGTTTTTGAGTAGAAACGTTCATAAGTTACTGGTTTTAAAGGAAAAAAGTATAAAATACTTGTCTAATGGATGAGAAAGGGTTATTGTCACGTCTGTTTGGTCGAATGTGACTAGTGGGAATAAATGAAATTCATTTCGAATATCCAGTTACCAACAATGTGGGTTTTCAAGTAGAAACATTCATAAGTTCATGATTTTAAGGGAAAAAGTGTAAAATACTTGTCTAATGGACGAGGCAGGGTTCCTGTCACATTCATTTGGTTGAATGTGACTAGTGAGAACAAACACAATCCATTTCGGATCACTATTTACCAACCATGTGGGTTTTTAGGTAGAAACATTCATAAGCTAGCGGTTTTAATGGAAAAAGTGTAAAATACTTATTTAATGAATGAGACGGGGTTACTGTCACGTCTGATTGGTCAAATGTGATTAGTGGGAACAAACAGAATCTATTTCGGATCACTTGTACCAAATGTTTAGGTTTTTGGGTAAAAACATTCATAACTTAGCGGCTTTAAGGGAAA